>OY731404.1:61247024-61847024 GCA_963425845.1 Sphenostylis stenocarpa
TGAGGACATCTAGAAAATGACCGGTACTTCTTTTTTGTTCTTTCGTGACTATTCTTTTTTTGCACTTTTGTTTTAACCCTATCTTTTGCCTAGACCGCCCTTTGCGGGTTTTCGATCTAGCGGGTTTTAAAAATTTTGGTGGGCTTTCTTTCCTTTTATAAAAGCCTTTTCTTTTGCCTAGACCGCCCTTTGCGGGTTTTCGATCTAGCAGGTTACTCTGTATTTTTTTACTTGGGACGGCCCTGATTGGTGATGCGCGTCTTTTGTTTTTATGCTTTCTCGAATTGCTTGTTTTATGCATGCTCATATTTCGTTAATACGAGGCATTTACACAAGTAGGTAAAGAGAAGAAAAGACAATTTTATTGATATAAATAGATGGTCTATTTTTACATGGGGGTTTACAATAGAGTTTGTAAGCATGGCTGGCCAAGGTTGGCTAAACTGTATGAGGGTGCCACAATCATGTCTGTGATTTCTGTTTCCCCGTTTTTCCCGGTTACTTCAATTGAGATGCTCGAACCCGGAGTGAAGACTATGCGAAGTTTGCTTGCTTTTGTGAAGGTATTACCTTAGTCGCCTTTGCGGTTTTCGGCTAAGGTAATCATTGCTCTATTTTTCTCCTTTCACTACAAGAAAAACACCAAATAGTGACCGAAATTAGTGATCGAAAAATTCGATCATCGATAGTAACTCGAATCGATGACTCGATTTCCCTTTTTATATTTAGTGATCGATTTAGTGACTAAAATTTCGATCACGAGATATCGGTCATCGATTCGAGCCACCGAATCGGTCACCGATTTAGTCACTACTAGAAAAATGGTTAATAGTGACCGAAAGTGGTGACTCGAATTTTTTTTATATTTAGTAACTCGATTTAGTGACTAAATTTTCAATCACTAAAAAAATAATTTTTAAATTGATAACTATTTTTCATTTATATAAATATTTTATTTAAAATATTTTAAATATAAATCTACTTAATAATTTAAAATAAGTGATAACATTGTTAATAACATTATAAAAATTTTAAAAAAATAGTTTACTAACTTATTAAATAATTTAGTAATATAATTATTTAATTTTATTTTTTAATTTAGCATGTGAATAAAAAAATTAAAATTGATTATTAAATTAGTCACCGAATCGATCATAGATTCTGGTCACCGAATCGATCATCGATTCGGTCACTGATTCGATCACCGAATCGGTCACTGATTCGATCATCGAATCGGTCACTAAATCAATAATTAAATTAATTATTAATTTAGTCTCTTATATATATATATATATATATATATATATATATTACTTGTATGTTAATAAAAATGTATTTCAATGTATTTATAAAAAATTAAAATTATTTTAATTACTGAATTGATATTTTAAATTTATATTAATATCTTGGATAATTTAATAGTTGGATATATATTTTAAGTTTATATTAGTCATTTTTATATAAAAGTGTAAAAATAAAGTGAACTTATTTTAAAATTTAATTAAACATAATAATATAATATAGTATCAACCATAAATATGTGAAGATTTAGTTAGAAATTAATTTTAAGTTTTATTGTTTTTATTTAAAAAAATTCGTTAAAAAATTTAAAATAATTAGTTAAAGTAAAGAATTTTAATTTAATAAATGTGTTAATATTATTAGAAGAATTAAATTTATATTAATAATTATATAAAATTATAGATATATTAAAATTTAAATTATTGGTAATTTTTTTAATTATTAAGCTAAAATTTGATAATATTAATAAATTAAAAATAAAATATATATATATATATATATATATATATATACATATATATATATATATATCACTTTAATTTTTTTAATTAAAATTAATTTCATAAAAAAATTAATATTTGAAAATTAAAATGCAAAAGTATATATATTTATCTTTTATTTAATTATACTTTTACACCTAAAAAAGAAAAAAATAATAAAATTTTCTTTTATTAATCATTTTTATAAAATAAAAAAATATATAATAATTACTTTTATAAAAAAAAATTTAACGTTCTTGATTCTTTAACAGATTTGTTTTAACTCGATACGACAACGTTTATATCAATTAAAACACTTTACAAAAATCTTCTAAGTTGATTTAATCGATTGTTTCACGATTCAATCGATCGAAATACTCGCAAAACTTTCTCGTAAAACTTTTCAAGTTATTTTAACCGATAAAAATAAGTTTTAATCGATTAAAACGCTGTGCAGAAATTGTTTTAATCGATTGAAACGAGATTTAATCGATTAAAATAGTTCGATCAGTCATAATCGCATTCTGATCGATCATAATTGAAACGATATAATAGCGGTTCCAGTGTTAACCGCTATCTAAGTGAGCTTTTAAGAGCGGTTCCTGTGTAACCGCTATCTAAAATGTATCTCGCTTGAGCGACACTCTTCTCGCTCGAGCGAAACGCCCTCGCACAAAATTGGCATTCTCGGGTTGTATTTCGCTTGAGCGACTCTAGTATCGTTCGAGCGATATTTGATTCTGATCGATTAGATTTTAGAAATGATCGATCATATTTTATAATTTTTTCAAATAATTAATTATAATCGATTAATTTTCTAAATTATTGATTAGAATTGATTAGTTTTTCAAATAATAGATTAGAATTGATTAATTTCGAAATATATACTAAAAAATTATAATTAAAAATATAAATTAGTTAAGAATATTGACTATTGTAAAGATAAAGTAGAACATGAGAGGAGATGATGATAATATAATGATAGAACTTACAAAAATGTAGAATTGAGAAGTTTGAAACAAATAAAATTAAGAAAATAGATATTTAATTACACTTTTAATAAATTTAAGATAATACTAGTTTTGATTTTTATTTTTAAATATTTATTTTAATTATTTAAAACAGAGAAACTATAATTTTAGTTTCTAGCTACTGAATTTAAAGAATTAAATTTATTATTATTTAATCTTTTAATTTGTAGAATTAAACTCAATATAATTGTTAAAAATACTTTGTAGAGGCATTTGAGAAAGCTTTTGTCAAAATACTTTGTTTTTAATTGTTAAAAACATTTGTAGAGGCATTTTGCAAAATCTTTTAAGTGAAGAAACCTCATGCAACAGAAATCTTTTAATTTTAGTATTAAAAATTTAAATTATATTTTATTAAATTAAACTAGTTACAATATATTTTTTTACTTTGAGAATGAACAATATAATTAAACTCAAAATTGACAATATTATAATACATTTTTGAACTCTTTTGGATTAATTTTTTTTCCTAATTTTTGATAAAGTTAATTTTAATATTTAAAAGTATTTAACATTTTGAATTCTGAAAGGTTTTCTCTAATAGCAAATTTAAAAACATAATATTCAAAATTTTCATAAGAAGATATGATAGCGGTTCCACAATAACCGCTATCTAAAGTATAATTTAGATAGCGGTTAATGGTTAACTCCTATTAGAAGTGCACTTTTAAGAGCGGTTCTTGTGGAACCGCTATCTCAAATGTATTTCGCTTGAGCGACAATATTCTCGCTCGAGCGAAACGCCCCTGCACAAAATTGGCATTCTCGGGTTGTATTTCGCTTGAGCAACACTACTCTCGCTCGAGCGAAATACTGATTCTGATCGATCATAACTTGAAATGATCGATCATAATTGAGAGGATATAATAGCAGTTCCTTATAACCGCTTATCTGAAGTGTATATATGATAGCGGTTAAGGCTTATACGATATCTGAAGTGTATTTCGCTTGAGCGAGACTACTCTGCTCAAGCGAAATCCGATTCTGATCGATTATATTTTCAAAATGATCGATCATATTTGATAATTTTTTCAAATAATTAATTATAATCGATTAGTTTTCTAAATTATTGATTAGAATTGATTAGTTTTTCAAATAATAGATTAGAATTGATTAATTTATGAAATATATACTAAAAAATTATAATTAAAACTATAAATTAGTTAAGAATATTGACTATTGTAAAGATAAAGTAGAACATGGAAGGAGATGAGGATGATAATATAATGATAGAACTTACAAAAATGTAGAATTGAGAAGTTTGAAACAAATAAAATTAAGAAAATAGATATTTAATTACACTTTTAATAAATTTAAGATAATACTAGTTTTGATTTTTATTTTTAAATATTTATTTTAATTATTTAAAACAGAGAAACTATAATTTTAGTTTCTAACTACTGAATTTAAAGAATTAAATTTATTATTATTAAATCTTTTTTCTACTTTGAGAATGAACAATATAATTAAACTCAAAATTGACAATATTATAATACATTTTTGAACTCTTTTGGATTAATTTTTTTTCCTAATTTTTTATAAAGTTAATTTTAATATTTAAAAGTATTTAACATTTTGATATAATGAGCATGATAATATAATGATAGAATTTACAAAAATGTAGAATTGAGAATTTTTAAATCTTTTTCTAATATTTATTTTTAAAAATATAATATTATTTTTAAAATTTAATATTTTTTTTCAAATATATAAATATATAAAGATATAAATGTATAAGGATATAAATAAATATATAAATATATAAATATATAAATATATCAATATATAAATATATCAAAATATAAATATATAAAAATATAAATATAAGTTTCTTGTAAAACTTTTCAAGTTATTTTAACCGATAAAAATAAGTTTTAATCGATTAAAACGCATGTGCAGAAATTGTTTTAATCGATTGAAATGAGATTTAATCGATTAAAAGAGTTCTGATCGGTCATAATTTCATTCTGATCGATCATAATTGAAACCATATAATAGCGGTTTCAGATTAACCGCTATCTAAGTGAGCTTTTAAGAGCGGTTCCTGTATAACCGCTTATCTAAAATGTATTTCGCTTGAGCGATACTCTTATCGCTCGAACGAAACGCCCCTGCAAAATTGGCATTCTCGGGTTGTATTTCGCTTGAGCAACTATAATCTCGCTCGAGCGATGGTGCAACCGCTATTAGAAGTAAATATAAACATATAAATATATAAATATATATAAATATGTAAAGATATAAACATATATCTTTAATATTTTGTAAATGTAAATATAATTTATATATATTTTTAAATCTTTTTCTTATATTTATTTTTAAAAATATAATATTATTTTTAAAATTAAATATTTTTTTTTTCAAATATATAAATATATAAAGATATAAATGTATAAGGATATAAATAAATATATAAATATATCAAAATATAAATATATCAAAATATAAATATATAAATATATTAATATATAAATATATCAATATATAAATATATAATATATATATATATATATATATATACAAATATATCAATATATCAATATTATCCCCTCATATATTAATATACATTATTAGCATAATTTTAATTTAATTAAAAATTAGAATACAAATATACTATACTATATTAATATACCATTATATTATTTTCATTGTATATAAATTACAAAATTAATAATTTGTATACTATACTATACTAATATATTATTTGTATACTATACTAATAGTATAATATACTATATTATAATATTATTTGTATAGAAAACTAATATCTTTATATATAAATATGAAAACATATAAATATATGTAAAAATATGAAGATATAAATATATAAAAATATAAATATATGTAAAAATATAAAGATATAAATATATCAATATATAAATATATCAATATTTAAATATATCAATATTTAAATATATATTAAAATATATAAATATATTTTTATTTATCGATTTTATATTTATATATTTATACGGATATACATTTATTTGTATATAAATATAATTTATTTGTAAGTTATTATTAAAAGATCCTAGTAGCTCGATGGTTGGAGTTTCAGCCTCCAACTCTAAGGTACCGGGTTCGAATCCTGACAATGACAAGTAAACCACCTAATAATAAGTTAAACTTCTAAAAAATATAATATAATTAAGAGATAGGGGAAATAAATAATAGATATAATAAAAATGTAAATAAATAAAAATAATTAAATTTGTTATTCTTTTTCATTGATTTAGTGATCGATTCGGTCATTGAATCGGTCACTAAAATCGATGACCAAGGAAATAGTGACCGATTCCAGTTGGTCACTATTTCGGTCACTATTTTAATTAGTAACCGATTTTGCACTAACCGAATTTTCGGTTACTATTTAGTGTTTTTTTTTTTTTTTTTTAAACCTCTAGTTTTTGCCTAGGACGTGTCCTACCGAGGAATGTAGACCCTATCTTTTGCCCAGGACGCTCTTTGCGAGTTTTCATCCTGACGGGTCATGAGCAATGTCTTTAGGCGTAATATTTCTTAACTGCATCTGAATTGACAGGGTATCGGAGCTCTTCTCTGTCCATGTTGGTGAGGATGAGGGCTCCTCCTGAGAAGGCTCGTTTGACCACAAAGGGCCCTTCGTAGTTTGCTGCCCATTTCCCGATTTTGTCTTTCTGGGCTGGAAGCAGTTTCTTTACTACTAGATCTCCTTCTTGGAAAGTGCGAGGGTTGACCTTCTTGTCGTAGGCTTTCTTGATCTTCCTTTGATAAACTTGCCCCCGACATATGGCGTCCAACCGTTTTTCTTCGATTAGGTTCAACTGATCATACCGGTTTTGGACCCATTCAGCTTCTGTCAGCTTGGCTTCCATAACAACTCGCAGAGAGGGTATTTCGACCTCTACTGGTAGCACGACCTCCATTCCGTATACGAGGGAAAACGGGGTAGCCCCTGTGGAGGTCCGTACCGACGTTCGGTAACCATGTAAGGCAAAGGGAAGCATTTCATGCCAATCTTTGTAGGTGACTACCATTTTCTGGATGATTTTCTTGATATTTTTATTGGCTTCCTCTACTGCACCGTTCATCTTTGGTCGGTACGGAGAGGAATTGTGGTGCTGGATTTTGAAGTCTTGGCATAATTCCTCCATCATTTTATTGTTGAGATTGGTACCATTATCAGTAATGAGCCTATGAGGGATGCCGTACCGACACATAATGTTTTTCTTGATGAAGGTGGTCACCACTTTCTGAGTTACATGTGCATATGATGCCGCTCAACCCACTTGGTGAAGTAGTCAATTGCGACCAGGATGAAGCGATGGCCGTTAGACGCTTTGGGTTCAATGGGTCCGATGACATCCATGCCCCACATAGAGAATGGCCATGGTGTAGTCAGGTTACTGAGAGGTGCGGGCGGCACATGAATATTGTCGGCGTAGACTTGGCACTTATGACACTTCTTAGCATATTGGTGACAATCAGCTTCCATTGTGGACCAAAAATACCCTGCCCTAAGGATTTTCTTTGCCATGACATGTCCGGGTGCGTGGGTTCCAAAAGGTCCCTTGTGGATTTCTTTTATCAATGTTCAGGCTTCTTCTTGGTCCACACACCTTAGGAGGGTGGAATCAGGGCTCTTTTTGTAGAGGGTTCCTTCAATCAACGTGAACCCTATGGCCCTTTTGCGAATGGTTCGCTTATCATTGTCACTGATTCCTTCGGGATATTCGCCCTTCCTGAGGTACTGCTTGATGTCATAGTACCAGGGGCTTTGATCGCGCTCGCCATTTACTGTCATGCAGAAAGCTTGCTTGTCATGCAACTTAACTTGAATAATTGGCATCTCATGTTCTTGATCTAGGGCGAACATGGATGATAGGGTGGCAAGGGCGTCGACAATTTGACTGTCCTCCCTAGGGATGTACTGGAAGGTGACACTTTCCATTCTTGAAACTAAGTCTTGAATGTGTTCCAGATATGGGATTAGTTTGGCATTTCGGGTTTCCCATTCACCTTTAAGTTGGTAGATGACGAGGGATGAATCACTGAATATTTTGAGCTTAGTGACCCCATGATCTAAAGCCGCGCGGATTCCTAGTGCACATGCTTCGTATTCGGCCATGTTGTTGGTGCAATCGAAATTAAGCCTGGTCGTTACAGGAATGTGTTTCTTTTCGGGGGATATCAAAATAGCTCCTACCCCGTGTCCAAGCATGTTTGAAGCCCCGTCGAAGAACATGGTCCACATCTCTTCTTTGGTCTCTTCGTGTTCGATGTGCATGATATGCTCATCGGGAAAGTCATCCTGTAAAGATTGGTATTCGTCTGTGGATCCATGGGCTAAATAATCCGCTAGGGGACTTCCTTTAATAGCTTTCTGGGTGACATGAATGATGTCAAATTCTGAGAGGAGGACCTGCCACCTAGCTATTCTTCCGGTCAAAATGGGCTTCTCAAAGAGGTATTTGATTGGATCCATTTTGGAGACCAACCATGTTGTGTGTTGAGCCATATACTGTCTGAGACGTTGAGTGACCCATACCAATGCGCAACAAGTTTTTTCGAATGGTGTGTAACGGGTTTCATAATCTGAGAATTTCTTACTGAGATAATAAATGGCCCGTTCCTTTTTTCCGGTTTCATCGTGTTGGCCGAGCATGCATCCCATGGACTCTTCAAGAATTGACAAATATAGGATCAGAGGTCTCCCTTCAACGGGTGGTACCAATACTGGTGGATTGGTTAAACAAGTTTTGATTTTGTCGAACGCTTGTTGGCATTCTTCGTTCCACACCGTTGGCTGATTTTTGTGCAACAGTTTAAAGATGGGTATACATTTGTCCGTCAACTGTGCGATGAAACGGGCAATGTAGTTTATTCGGCCCAGAAAACCTCTGACCTCCTTTTCCGTGCTTGGTGGGGGCATTTCCAAAATTGCCTTGGTTTTGTCAGGGTCCACCTCAATTCCTCTTTTGCTG
This sequence comes from Sphenostylis stenocarpa, assembly GCA_963425845.1. Lineage (NCBI taxonomy): Eukaryota > Viridiplantae > Streptophyta > Magnoliopsida > Fabales > Fabaceae > Sphenostylis > Sphenostylis stenocarpa. The sequence continues at coordinate 61,255,800 of OY731404.1, forward strand.
ACAATGAAACCTAGGAGTTTTCCTGATCGTACTCCGAAAGTGCATTTTGTCGGGTTTAGCTTGAGTTGATACTTCCGAAGTCGATCAAAAAGTTTTCGGAGATATCGAATGTGGTCCATTTCATTTCTGGACTTGGCAATCATGTCGTCCACATACACTTTGATTTCCTTGTGGATCATATCATGGAATAGTGTGACCATAGCCCTTTGATATGTTGCCCCCGCATTTTTCAGCCCAAACGACATTACCCGATAGCAGAAAGTGCCCCATGGTGTAATGAAGGAGGTTTTCTCTCTATCCTCAACAGCCAGTTTGATTTGGTTGTACCCCGCATACCCGTCCATGAAGGAATACAACGTGTTGGTAGCGGTATGGTCTACCAGTGTGTCTATGTGCGGTAGGAGAAAGTCGTCCTTTGGACTTGCTCGATTGAGGTCCCTATAATCCACGTAGACCCTGACCTTCTCGGTCTTTTTGATGACGGGTACTATGTTGGCCAACCATTCTGGGTATTTGGAAACTACCAGGAAATTGGCATCCAACTGCCTTTGCACCTCCTCCTTTATCATTAAGGACCAGTCGGGTTTGATTCTTCTGAGCTTTTGCTTTACAGGTCGGAACCCCTCTTTCAGTGGCAATCTGTGTTCCACTATGCTCGTGTCGAGCCCAGGCATGTCATGATATGACCAAGCAAATACATCCATGTATTCTTTTAGAAGCTGTGTCAATCCCTCTTTCATGCTACTTTCTTTCCATTTGGGTGCCGATGTTCACCTTTTTCTCCTCATCCTCTTTTCCCAAATTAACAGTTTCTATTTCTTCATGATGTGGTTGTATGATGCGTGTTTCGTTTTCCAGCATTCTTTGCATGTCCGGAGAAATGGTCTCCTGCTCACTGTCGGACTCAATCCATTCGCCTTCCGTTTCCGGGGTCCACGGAGATTCATCAATCACAGACATGATGTGTTTTAGGTTTTGTTTTAGTCATAGATTTTATTATTCATTTTATTCTTGAAGGAATAATAAATAGAAGAGGGAAAAGAATGAATATGACAAAATGCCTCATATATTAATGAAGATGAAGATGTATGTACAAGCCCTTTTAATCAAAATTCCTGCGGCCACGGGCGGGGACCGCAGGAGATATAGAGAAAAGCTTAAAAAGAAAAGACCCTAGGGCTGATCCTCCCAGTCTTCCCTCTCTGCTACTCTAGCTTTGACAGAGGTTTGTCATCCGTGTTGGAAGCAGAGGCATCAAAGGTTATCCAACCAGCGTCGATTAATTCTTGGACCTTATACTTCAAGGTCAAGCAGTTGTCGGTTGAATGCCCAGGTGCATCCGAGTGGTAGCTACATTTTTCATTGGGCTTGTACCATTCGGGATAGGGAGGTTCTAGCCGCTTCTTGGGAGGAACGCGTGCCAAGAGGTCGGCTTCCAACAGCTGGGGCAGTAGCTTTGCGTAGGAGGTGGGAATAGGAGTGAACTTCCTCTCCTTTCTTCGTGGCCGCCGCTCCGTCTCGAGGGGTGGAGGAAGGGGTTGCAAAATTAATGGCGTGCACGACCTCCTCCTTCTTTTTGAAGGGCTTTTTGAATGAGGTGCTTGGAAGGAGAAGGTCGTGCTATTTTTCCACTCCTCAGCCCTTGCTCCACTCTTTCTCCTACAAGTGACTATGTCCGAGAAGAGATTGGAGGTACCGGCTATTGCCTTATCGTAGTACGCTCCGGTCAGTGAGTCTATGAACATAGCCACTGTTTCTTTGTCCGTCAAAGGAGGCTCTATCTGGGCTGCCATTTCTCTCCACCTTTGGGCATACGCTTTAAAGGGCTTGTCGTTCCTCTTGCTCAGAGTTCTGAGATCTGACCTGTCGGGGGTCAGATCGATGTTGTATCGGTAACGACGGAGAAAAGCGTCTGCCAGCTGTTTCCAGTTCTGGACCTGCCCTCTCTCTAACTGCATGTACCAGTTAAGCGCGGTGTCCGCCAAACTCTCCTGGAAGCAGTGGATCAGGAGTTTCTCGTTCTCAACATGGGCGACCATCTTACGGCAGTACATCGTAAGATGGTTCTTTGGGCAGGTCATCCCGGCGTATTTGGGGAAGTCCGGGATTTTAAACTTGGGAGGAAAACGGATGTTCTTCACGAGGCACATGTCTGCCACCTCCTTGACATCGAAGTTGTGCCCTTCGACCGCCTTCAGCCTCTCCTCCAGGGCGGAGAGTTGTTGCTTAAATACCTCTGGGGTAAGGATGAGTGCAGTCTTGGCATCCTTCCCATCAAAAAAATATTCCTCCTCCTCTTTCTCATGGGGAGGGATATGTTCAGCTTGGTCTTCGCCCTTGCTCTGACCCTGACGTACGACCTCCATTAATTGGGCCACTTGCTCGCGGAGGGTATTGACTTCCGCAGTGAGCTTTCGGTTCTGCTCTTCTAAATTTTCCATTGCTCTTGCCTTTTGTGCACGAGTGCGAGTAGGGAGAGGACCAGCCACTTTCTAGAATGTCCGAAAAGTTTTATTAATGCATGTTGAGTGCTTAAACTAACATGAGTATGCTTATGCATGAGAGATTTTGTTTAAATGATGTTGAATGCGCTCTCATTTTTTATTTTCTCTCTTGGTTTTTCTTTACTCATGGTATGGTGTAATATGAATGAGTTGACTTTGTCAGAAGTTGTTTCATTTATATTTTTTTTTTGTGTTTTTGTATTTTGATTTTTATTTGATGTTTATTTACTTATTTTATAGCCTTTTATCTCTTTTGTCGGAACTGCGTGGCTACTTAGCATACAAAGAACCTGAAACCAGGCTAGCTAAAAGGCAGACTGTCCGAGATAAAATATGGCTTTATGTGAAAGAATATTTAGCGTCCCTTATCTCTTCTGTCGGAACTGCGTGGCTACTTGACTTACAAAGAACCTAAAACCAGGCTAGCTAAAAGGCAGACTGTCTGAGATAAGGGTGTTTATTTGTAAAAAATATTTTTGGTTTTTGTTTTGTTGTTTGTTTATGCTATGCAACAGACAAATGCAACAACCATATGCACACACAATTCGATCATCCCCGAACAGGCGAGATTTCGTTTTTATCACGAGGTAGGGTTTTCCTGCAGAAAAGTGCATTGGCAAGGGTTGGTTCTAACTGTTCTCACCAGGCTAAGGCCCCCAAGGTGCCCCCATTATAGGGTCCCCACTCTCCAGCCGTCCGACCATGCTTAGCACTAAGGCCATAGTCGGTCTTGTTGCCAAAAGAGGAAGGTTATCACCTTGAGCTGGTGGTTTCCGATCACACCGGTGGGCTCAAGGCCCTCACTACAGCGAACCGTACCTGCCACCCACTCCCTATGGTTTTCTCACTTGCCCCCGGGTATAGGGGGAACTGTTGTGTGCAAGGGATTGTGTGCAGTTTATATTTCAAGCAATTGCGTAAGTATAAACAAACAACAGTTATTAAAGCCAAATAATAAAGCATGTTATAATACAAGTTAAGGGCAAAAAGTGTTATTTTCTTGGTTTATTTATTTTTTAGCCGGCCCATCACTAAATGGGATCAACTCTCGAGGTTTCCCCAGCGGAGTCGCCATCTGTCGCCGCCGTCAAAAAGATGGCGGTCGGAGCGACGCGATGGTTTTTCGACCCTTTTGATTTTCGCATTTTTTATGGGTGGTTACAACGCCTTTAGGTTGTCCGATAACCGGGCTAACCTAGGGGTGAGGTTTTCGAAAGGTGTCCTTGGGTTGTCTGATAACCGGGCTAACCCAAGGACTTATTTATTTTGGGTTCTATGGAGTCGCCACCGATGTTTTTACCAGAAACATCGGAAAAGGTTTTTTAAAGGCGTTGGTTTTCAAAAACCAACTTTGGTCATTAGAACCAGAGTTGGGTTAGGGAGTTAGTTACGTGTAAAGGGAGTATTAGTCCCTTTACGACGCCCCTTTCGGGTTCCCTATGACAGGCCGACTATTTAAAAATATTTAAACCGTGGAAAATTACGCTTTTGCCCTTTTTATTGTGCGGAATTTAAAAGTATGACTACATGGTCCTAATCTATTGCATAATGTAAATTTAAAGTGATAAAAGGGGAGAGGAAGAGTTTAAACCTCTGAAGCAAGCTTTTTATATTCCTTTAAAAGAAATGGGTGCTTTTTGGCAGCCCTTCACTCTACAAGACGCCGGAAACTCTTCTGGACGTCGAAAAAATGCTCTCAAAGACACTCAGAAACTCCGGAAATGCGTCGAAGGGATTCTAGAGAGAAGTTTTTAGAGAGAAGGCAGAGCTAATGCTTGTGGTGTGTGGAAATGAGGGGGGGAGAGTCCCTATTTATAGGTTTTCGCGCCTGTCAGTGGCGAGACCGCCGGTCTCGTCTGACAGGGTCGAGACTGCCGTCTCGTCCAACGAGACCGCCGTCTCGACTGCCAAACGCGGCGAGACTGCCGTCTGGGAAAACGAGACTGCCGTCTCGCCCTTCGCAGGTGGCGAGACCGCCGTCTCGTCAAGCGAGACGGCGGTCTGGGAAATCCAGAGGGCGGTCTCGTCCCAACAAGGCGAGAAAACTTATTTTTTGGTACAAAAAACTCCCTCCTATCCTAGTATGGGGCCTAATAGTCTCTCCTAATGGCTTGTTAGGCTTCGTCCATCTTCAAATAGGAGGTCTTCTGGTCTTTATTTGGAGGCCGGGCAAGATTTGGGGTCTGCACCAGCACAAGATTTTTGGTGAAGGAGATCGTCAACCCAAGAGAAGTTTGACCTTTTGGTAATTTTGTTGCTAGACTAGATGAAACTTGGTGTGATTGTGGGAAGTTCCAAAACCTTCATCTACCATGTTCTCATGTGGTTGCAGCGTGCAAACATACTTACCATGATTATGAGATGTACATCAATCCTGTTTATAGGTTGGATATAGTCAACAAAGTGTATAACAATTTGTTTAAGGAGCTTAGACACGAAAATTATTGGTGATCACATCAAGGCCCACAACTTTGCCCCAATCCAGGAACAAGAAGAAGTTTCAAGGATCGTCCGAAATCAACATGAATTAAGATTGAAATGGTTATCCGCGAAGAAGGTCACCAAAAAAGATGTTCTTATTGTCCAAGTCATACAAGAAATTATTGTCCGCATAACCCTAACACTAAGGGATCAACTTCTCATTACAATCAATAAATAAATAACTATTATACTAATTTATGATTTTCTAACTTACTTATTCATTGATTTAATATCTAAAATATCAATTCACTTTAATTCAAATTGTATATCTTACTCAAATTATCTAATTCAAATTTATATTTATGCAAAATTTTAACAAAATATTTATATAAAATCTATTTTATATTGTATCGAAATTAAATAAAATTAATTTTAGTATAAATATTATATATATTTACTAAACATCTTTTTTATTAAATAAATACTTAAATATTATATAAAAAATATATTATCATATATATATATATATATAAAAGAAAATATAAATATGTATTTATTAAATGTATAAATATATATATATATATATATATATATATATATATATATATATTATAAAAGTATATACACATATATTAAATATATAATTATATAAAAAATATATTTATACTTATTATATATAAAATATAAACAAATGTTTTACATATATAAATATGTATATTTATTTAATATATATATATATATATATATATATATATATAATACTGAAGTATTTATTTAATATAAAATATTTTTAGAAAATACAAATTATATATATATATATATATATATATATATATATAATTTAATAAAGTTATTATGTATATAAAAATGTATTTATTAAATAATTAAATATATAATTATATATATATATATATATATATATATTTAATAAAGTTATAATGTATATAACAAAATATAAATATATATTTACCACATTTATAAAAATATATTCAAATATAATAAAAATATTTATATATATATCTTTAAAAGAAATATAATTTTTACTTACTAAAATTATTTTATATTAAAAATATATTTAAATAATATATATAATTTATTTATGTTATTATGTTATATAGAAAGATATAAATATATATTTATTAAATATATAAATATAAATGTATGTATTATATTTATAAAAATGTAAATATATATATATATATATATTATGTATTTATATTTATTATATTCATAAAAATATATTAATAATATAATTATATAAATACATTTTTATGTTATATAAAAAATATTTATTTATATTTATCTGATATAATTATATAAATAAATTTTAAAATATATATATATATATATATATTAAATGTATTTGTATTTATTATATTTATAAAAATATATTAATGATATAATTATATAAATATATTTTTATGTTATATAAAAAATATTTATTTATATTTATATGATATAATTATATAAATAAATTTTAATATATATATATATATATATATAATATTTATATATTTATTTATATAAATATATATTTATATTTAATAAATATTATTTTTATTTTAAAAAATTACTATCCAGGTCAGGATTCTACTCATTTAATTGAAAGTGTGGTATCTCAATAAATATTATTCACATGTAAAAAAATTAATATATTGAAAAAAAAAAAAAATCCTGTGATGCAAGCCCTCCTCCACCACGAGCCAATCGCCAGACCAGCCTCTTCCCCAGCCACGTGAACCTCTTCCGTTACCTCTCACCCACCCCCTCACAGCAAACCCCCACCGTGGGGCCGTGCCTCCACCACAGCCTTAGCTTGAGCATTCACTCCTTTCTCCGTTACCACCGGTGACCGATTTTCTCAGTTAATCCGAGGACAATTATAAAAAATATATATATAATAAAAAATAAGATATTTATTTAAAATCGTCTCATTCATTTAAAAGAATGTTTAAACTCATTAATAATAGATTTAAAATTAAAATTTTTAGTTTTTTTTTCAATATAAATGATTATATTATTTACAAGAATTTCATCTTTAATTCACATTCTTATTTTCATAATCTTCTTTATAGAAAACGATCTCTTAGTTATAAATGTAGAAACATGAAGAGTTAAAATAAGACTAATTAAACGATCTATTAAATAAAATGTATTTGACTTCCCTTTTTTGTCAAAGATTGACATAATTCAAGCATGGTAGACAAATTCTTCAAATCTGGATAGTTAGGAGCATCAAATATAAAATGATGAAGTTGAAATTTTAAATTAATCTTCTCTTATTCACTAAAATCCAAAGGATAAAATTTGTTCAAAAGTATGTAATGTGATCAATGTTAAAATTTTTATAAACATCGTTTGAAATTAAAACATTGCTTAAAATTAAAAGTTCAATTGTTTTCTCACTAAATCTATCATTTAATTCTTGTAATTGTTTATCCACTATAATAAAAAATATGTTCATCAATTTTAGTTGAATAGACTAACTACATATATAGCATTATGTATATCCTGAGATTGTTTCTGTAAAGCTTAACAAAGACAATCAGTAATTCTCATAATTTCTTTCATTATGTATAAAATCAATATGAACTCAAACTTAGACAAAATATTATAAGTAACATCAACATCACCCCTTTGAAAATAAGTTGAACCATCAATTACAATTTTTTGGAGCACTAAACAAGATGCACTATACAATTTCATCATACTACAAATAGAATGAAAATGTGAACTCCAACAAGTATCACCAACTCGTTTTAAAGTGCCAATTTGATTTTTTTTCTAATTATGCACTTTGTAACTCATCATGACGTTTACTAGATGAACAAACAACATTGATAATAAAAGCCAAATTTGAAAAAAATTGATGAACTGGAATAACTTCTCTTGAAGCAACAACCAAAACAAGTTGTAATCTATGAGCAAAACAATGTACATAATAAGCATAAGGATTATCATGAAGAAATAATGTTTACAATCCATTCCATTCTCCTCTCATATTACTAACTAACACCATCATATCCTTGTCCACGAATATTGGAAACATCAAGATTATGTCTAGAGAGAACAACACATAATTCTCTTTTAAGAGTAGCAATTGTAGTATCCTTAACATGCACAATATTAAAAAAACGTTCTTTAATATTACTCAATTTATCTACAAATCTCAAAACAATAGTCATTTGTTCTCTTCTAGATTCATCACGAGCTTCATCAACAATTATACAAAATTTTGAGTCACCAATTTCTTTACGAATATAATTTCTTATTTTTCTAGAAAAAATTTGCAAAATTTCCTTTTGAATATGATGAGAAGTATATTTTGAATTATAAGGAGTATTTTCTAACACAACTTGTGATACTTTATCATTGTATGATGCTAAAAGTTTAATCATCTCAAGAAAGTTACCTATATTCTATTACTTGAATATGGACTTTCATCATGGTCTCTAAATGCATAAGCTTGAAATCCTAGCTAACGAATTGTATAAATAGAAGTTTTAAACTGTAAACGATTTTTGCAAACTTCTTCTGAATTTTGCACATTTATAATGTTGTCGATGTGCTTAGATTGATTCAATAAGTCTGTACATGTTTTCACTGCATTGTTATGTGGTGAATAAGGACTACCTCTAATGTGACTAAGAAATGCATAATTCTTTCCTAAAGTAACATTTTTCCATGATCTAAATCCTTATCTAATAAACACATCTGCCCTAGGACGATCATTTGACAGTGTACTAAATAGATAACATGACAAACAATAAGCTTCATCACTAGTTGGAGAATACTTTAGCCAAGAAGGAAACATTTTAAACCAATCATATTGAAATCTCCTAAGATGTTTCTCTTTAGAAAAAGGATAGTTTTTAAGTTGTGTTAGATATGGACCCCAATTTAAATAAGCTCTTTTAATTTCATCTCTTTGATTCATAGGATATTAATGTATCTAAAGACGTTTTCCTAGGTCACGCTCCAAAGAATTAATATTAAATTCATTGGTTTTAATTCTATGAATCTTATAAAGGGGTTCTTCTAATTGAATAATTGGATCATCAATATCATGTTTTGAAACAAGAGAAGATGTTGAATTTGTTTAGTTTTCATCTCTGCAAGTATCTCTTTTATCACTTTTAAAAAATGAATCTATTCTTTTATGCTTCATATCTAGAAAAAAATGAATCTATTATTATTTTTCTAATTATAGAATCATAAAAATTTATAAAAAAACAAAGATATTTTTTCAAATAACAAATGTTCCTCAACAAAAATCAAAATAACAAACAATAATAGAATAAGCGAGTATGAAAAGATGAAGAAAAAATACATTTGTCAATCAATAAAATTTCAAGGATGAAATCTGAGTAAGGAGGAAGAAAGACGAACAATGAATTTAAAAGTACAAATTATAGAAACAATTTAATACTAATCAATCAATATTATCATTAGTGAGAGAATATAATAAGGTGAGAGAAGATGAAGAACTACTTTTAATTTTTTATTTAATATATTTCATAGAAATTAGAAAAACAATTAAATACTAATAAAATATTATAGTTAATGAGAGATTATAAAAAAGTGAGAGAAAATGCAAATGTCAAATAAGAATGGCAAAACGAGTCGGGTTCAACGGCTGGCCCGCTAGCCCATCATAATATGGTGGGACGTGTTGGTGTTTTTAGCTCACGAGCCCGCTTTGGCCCGCCCTGCCAAGCCTACCAACTCGTCAGGACGAGGCAGACCATAATTAATACAAAAATAATTTTTTATTATAATAAAGTTAATTATAAAGATAATATATAAAGTTAAAAATTCTAAAAAAAAAATTAAAAAAGTTTCACTCTCACAAAAAATATTCTCCTTACTGAAACACAACCTCCTCTCTCATGTTCTCCTTGTTCATCCTAAGCATCGATTATTTTTATCCTTATGACTTAAATTAAAGGTGTAAGAATTACTCAAGCAATAATAATGTGAAATTTTATCAAATAAAAAAATATAAGTATTTAAATTTTTTAATATAAAAAATATAAATTTTATAAGTTGTAACGTTATATATATATATATATATAATTTCAATTTAATAATATAAATCAATACATTATTTTAAGAAATTATAATTTAGAACAATAATAAAATTTACATAATAATAAATAATAACAAATATATATATATATATATATTGTATTATTAACAAACAAATAATAATCTTATTATTAAACTTATTAAAAATTTTGATTTTAAAAAATAAATTATTTTTTTCTAATTTATCGCGGGTTAACTCGCCAATCCACTCCTTGATCGGACGAGACCAATGTCTACAGATCAGTCATAACTATAATGGGTCAGTCCGTCCCGCCCTGTCCCGCTTTTGGCGAGCCAAAGATGAGACAGACCAAAACAGGACGGACTAACTATTTTGTCATCCCTAATGTCAAATAATAAAATTTTTAAATTATTTTTAATATTTCTTATATAATTTATTTCTTTAATTTTTTTTATAATATATTTAATATTAGAGAGGCAAAATCATAAATATAAAAATTAAGTTACAAAATTTTGATTCATAACCCTCTTAACTACCAAAAGATCCAAGGCACCACTGTGAGACGTGCCTCCAGACCCACACCACCACGCAACCACCCCTCATCAATCCAGCACACTCACTCACGCGACTAATTGTAACAAGCAAAATGGGCACAGAGAATGCAGTGGAATCAATGGGACACGTGGACCAGGATCAGCAAAAGAAGGACACGAGGAAAAGCACTAGGCCACGTAGAGAGAGTGTGCTTTTAAGGGATTTTGATATTGGATAGAAGGAGGCTTTTGGTATGAACCTTCTCTCTGCTCTATGTTTTCTCTCTATAGAATATTTCATAATTCTCTCTCATTCTCCATTCTGTTACCTGACTCCACTTTTTCTTTGCTTCAGGCGGAACCTTCATACACAACAGCAATTTCTAATCCTTGATTCTGTTGTGTTTCATTTAATTTTTTTAGAAACCATAATACTGACTATTGTTATTTGGACCATTGTCGAATCAATACCATATATGGTTCCACTGTTTATTCCCTGTTTCATTGGTGCTTTCATTGACGTCAATGGCTGAGAACACTAGGATGAAAGATTTGCAAGTGCAGCTCGCTTCAATATTGAGTTGGATTGAGAAACAACTTGATCATGATAAAGCTAATCGTGAATTGATCATCCAATTCCAAACAACAAACAATGATCAAATGGACCAAATGCAGAACTCATTGGATTTATGGAATCAAAGTCAGGCTCAGTGCATTGATGGTGTGAACTCAAATGGCTCACCGTTGGTGGTGACACAGAGTGACTCAGCGCGACCGGTACGCAATATTTCCTTGGGTTTTCCTCACTTTGATGGCACAACCCCCATGTTAGAATGGATCTTTAAGGCGGAGAAATTTTTAATTATCATCATACTCATGACCACGAAAGAGTAGAGATAGCTTCAATGCATTTTGAGAAAGATGTAATTCTGTGGTTTCAAATGTTGCAACGCATGTCAGTTGTTCAGACGTGGTCAGATTTGACGAGAGCCTTGGAAAGTCATTTTGGACCATCTCCCTTCGACTCTCCAATGGCAGAACTCTTTAAGCTCCATCAGTCTGGTACTGTTTCCGAATATTATTTGAAATTTATGGCACTAGCAAACCGATCTGAAGGTCTTAGTGATGTCACTGTGTTGAATTGTTTTTTAAGTGGCTTAAATCGGGATATCAGAAGGGATGTTGTGGCTCAATGTCCTACTAACCTACTGAGAGTAGTGGCATTAACTAGATTATATGAAGAAAAGTATACTACTGTTGTTCCACAATGTTCTACAAATTACAGTAAGAGATATTCCCCACTTTCATATACCAGTACCAATTTTAATCCAGCAAAAACTACACCTAAACAATCATTACCTCTGCTTCTACCCACACCTTCAATTCCACCAATCAGAAATTCAAATGTCAAGAAAATTACACCGGCTAAGATGCAACTGAGGAGAGAAAAAGGTTTATGCTATTTCTGCAATGAGAAATTCACATTTAATCATCGATGTCCTAACAGACAATTATTGATGTTACAAGCTGATGAAGAGGAATCTGAAATAGTGACTACTACTGAAAATGGGAATGTTATCGATCCTGCAACTGCTGAAGAAGGATTAAAAGCTAATTCTCACTTGTCCTTTAATGCTTTAACAGGAGGCTTAGGAGTTGACACCATTTGTTTTACTGCACATATTAATACTCTACCGGTCAAGATATTAGTAGATGGAGGCAACTCCGATAATTTTTTGCAACCAAGGATTGCTAAGTTTCTTAAGTTGGCGATAGAACCAATTCCTCTATTCAAAGTTATGGTGGGAAATGGAAATTACATGACTGTTGAAGGCATGATTAAAAAACTCAATATTCAAGCTCAAGGGGCTAAATTTGAATTGCCTGTATTTTTATTACCTATTTCAGGAGCTGATTTGATCTTGGGGGCCAAATGGTTAAAAACTATAGGGTCTCACATTGCTGATTATGATTCATTGCAATTGAAGTTCTTCCATGAGGGAAAATTTATAACTCTATAAGGGGAAATTGATTCCTCACCTACTTAGGCTCATTTACATCACATCAGAAGAATGGTTAACACAGATTCTATAGCTGAGGTTTTCAATATGCAGATTGTTGGTGAAAGTGCTTATCAGTTTCCACTAACTGAAGTACCTCCTGATATAGAGCCAGAATTGGCTTTGTTGTTACATAATTATAGTTCAGTTTTCGAGACACCCACCTCGTTACCACCCACTCGATTTCAGGATCATTCAATTCCTTTGATGAAAGGATCTCAACCGGTAAAAGTGAATCCATATCGGTACCCACATAGTCAAAAAGCAGAAATTGAAAAGTTGGTGCAAGGAATGCTTGATGAAGGCATAATACAACCCAGTAAGAGTCATTTTTCTTCTCCAATCATTCTAGTAAAAAAGAAGGATGGATCATGGAGGGTATGTACTGACTATAGAGCCCTTAATGCTATTACCATTAAAGATACATTTCCTATTCCTACTGTTGATGAACTTATTGATGAGTTATTTGGAGCCAATTTCTTTTCTAAATTAGATTTAAGATCCGGTTACCACCAAATTTTGTTGAAGCCTGAAGATAGACATAAAACTGCTTTCAGAACTCACCATGGACACTATGAATGGCTTGTAATGTCATTTGGGTTAACTAATGCACCGGCTTCCTTCCAAAGTTTAATGAATGAGATTTTCAAAGAGTATTTGAGGAAATTTGTAATAGTATTTTTTGATGATATTTTGGTGTTTAGTGCCACGTGGAAGGATCATTTGTTTCATTTGGAATTAGTCTTGCAGACCTTACAGCAGCAATTATATGCAAAACTCTCAAAATGTTCATTTAGAGTAAAGGAAATTGACTATTTAGGACATACATTGTCAGGAAAAGGTGTAGCCATGGAAACTTCTAAACTAGAAGCTGTCAAAAAGTGGCCTAGACCTACAACAGTAAAACAGTTGAGAGGTTTTTTAGGCCTCACCGGTTACTACAGGCGATTTATCAAAAGTTATGCTGCAATAGCTGCTCCTTTAACCGATTTGCTAAAAAAGGACTCATTCAAGTGGACAAAAAATGTATCTATAGCATTTGAAAAGTTGAAGGATGCTATGACTTCTGCCCCTGTACTAGCCATTCCAAACTTTAGAGAGCAGTTCGTATTGGAAACTGATGCATCTGGATCTGGATTTGGTGCTGTCCTTAGCCAATCTCAACATCCAATTGCTTACTTTTCCAAGAAAATTTCCCCCAGAATGCAGAAACAGTCTGCTTATACAAGAGAATTTAATGCCATCACAGAGGCTTTGGCTAAGTTCAGACATTATTTGCTGGAAAACAAGTTCATCATTAGAACATATCGAAAAGCTTGAAAGAGTTGCTAGAACAACAGCTTGCAAACTCCCGAACAACAACAAGTAGTTACCTAAGTTTTTAGGATATGACTTCACTATACAATATAAGCCTGGTAGAGAGAATATACCAAGTCGATGCTTTATCTCGAAGTTGTTTTCTAGGTCTGGTCGATTCCAAATTTAAATGGTTAGAAGCGGATTCCCGAGATGACTATGCAAGATGCCTGAGTTAAGTAAGTTGATGATGCAGCATACTCAAGGCATATTGCCTATGGACAAGTTTGTTGTTAAAGATGGAATGCTTTTCAGAAGAGGAAGATTGATGATACCAGCTGATAAGGATTTGAAGAACCATATTATGCAAGAATTTCATGACTCGAAAGTGGGTGGTCATGCTGGAAATACAAAGACTATAGCCCGAATCTGCAATCAATTTTATTGGCCAAAAATGCAAGATGATATCAAGACTTATATACGACATTGCAGTATTTGTCAACAAGCTAAAGTGGACCAAGCTTTACCCTATGGTTTGTTACAACCATTGCCAATACCTCAACAGATTTGGGAAGACATAGCCATGGATTTCATTACAAATCTTCCCACTTCACATGGTTATTCTACTATTTTGGTAGTCATTGATAGGCTCTCTAAGTTTGGGCATTTCATTGCTTTGAAAGCCCATTTTACCAAGTAAAAGTGTAGCGAAGCTTTTATTAATAATGTGGCAAAGCTGCATGGTTTTCCGAGAACTATTGTATCGGACGGAGATAGAATCTTTATCAGTTCATTTTGGCAGCACTTATTTAAAGCTCAAGGCACAACTTTGGCGATGAGCTCTGCATATCATCCCCAAAGTGACGAACAAACTGAGGTACTTAACAAGACATTGGAAATGTATTTGAGGTGTTATGTGTTTGATAATCCCAAGTTGTGGTACTCTATGCTCCCTTGGGCACAATACTGGTACAACTCTTCCTACCACCACAACATAAGAATGAGCCCCTTTAAAGATGTATTTGGTAGAGAACCACCCTCGGTCATTCCTTATGAAGTCAATTCCACAGATCTTCCTGCCATTAGAGAGTCTTTAATCACTAGAGACAAAGTGTTGCAACAACTCAAGAACAACTTGATGAAGGCTCAAAATTATATGACAGTACAGGAAAATAAGAAAAGGAGAGAATTCCATCTGCAAATTGGTGATTTGGCATTAGTGAAATTGCAGCCATATAGACAACATTCGGTGGCTCTTAGAAAGAATAAAAAATTAGGCATGCGGTTTTTTGGACCATTTGAAGTACTGGAGAAGATAGGTCTAGTGGCTTACAAGTTAAAGCTTCCTGATACAGCTTGGATTCACCCGGTTTTCCACATCTCATTGCTCAAAAAGTTTATGGGAATACAGTCTAACCAATATTTACCCCTACCTTTGACCACCACTGAGTTTGGACCTCTCTTGAGTCCAATAACAGTGTTGGATAAAAGAATTATAAAGTGAAATTCCATTGAAGTACAACAGGTGTTGGTACAGTGGCACTCTACGGAACCTGAGGAAGCTACTTGGGAAGATCTCGATGAATTTCAACAAGCTTATCATCAATTCAACCTTGAGGGCAAGGTTGCTGTTAATGGGAAGGGTATTGTAACAAGCAGAATGAGCTCAGAGAATGCAGTGGAATCAATGGGACACGTGGACCAGGATTAGCAAAAGAAGGACACGAGAAAAAGCACTAGGCCACTTAGAGAGAGTGTGCTTTTAAGGGATTTTGATATTGGATAGAAGGAGGTTTTTGGTACGAACCTTCTCTCTACTATCTGTTTTCTCTCTGCAGAATATTTCATAATTCTCTCATTCTCCATTTTGTTACCTAACTCCACTTTTTCTTTGCTTCAGGCGATACACAACAGCAATTTCCAATCCCTGATTCTGTTGTGTTTCGTTTAATTCTTTTAGAAACCATAATACTGACTATTGTTATTTGGACCATTGTCGAATCAATACCATATACGGTTCTACTGATTATTCCCTGTTTCAATAATCTCGCTCACCGGCCACTGCGCCCACCAAAACGCTAAGCTTTAACCGCTGTCGCGCCACAACGTCGCTCACCGCTAGCCAAACCGAGAGTTGATGGTTTAGGGTTGGCTGCCCCTAATTCCTTCCCTGTTCAAATTGTTTTGTGTCTCTGTTGATTGGGGGATTTTGGGTTCATTCTGTTCAAATTATTGTGTTTGTTGGTTTTGATTCGGGGAATCCATTTTGTTCAAATTATTTTGTGTCTATGTTGGTTTTGATTAGGGATTTCGGTTGCAAATTGTCATGTGTTGTTGTTGTTGATTCCGAGACTCTACTTTAATTTGGATGTTTATCCTCGATAAAATGTATTGGACAGCCGTTATGTTCGTTAAACTGATTTGGAGACTTTGAATGTTGAATCTGTTTGATGATATACTATATAGCTCGCCTCAATTGGGTGAACAACAAAAACTACACCTTTCTTTGGAATATACATTTGTTAAGTTTCTTTTGTCAATGCTTAAATGTAAGCATGGTCACACACAGAAAGTCTGACGTCATTATTTTATTCTGTTGTTTGCACCGTCTCTTTCATGTCAGGGTGTAGTGCACATTGTCTATATTAAAAAGTCTCTTAATTATCTTATACATATGTATTAGTACTCGTTATTTTAAAAATATATTTTAAATAAATAAATTTTGAAATACGAATATTGTCACTGTGTTTAACGTAACAAAATAAAATTATTTTAAATATATGTATGCCCTTGTTTAATATAACAAAATAAAATCATTTTATCATCTTATACTCGTTTATAAAAAAAATTTATAATTATTTGCGAGCATATCTAGTATTAAAATATATTTTTTTCTAAGGGTTGCGAAATATGAGCTTCCGATCAAAATACATAGTAGTAATGTCAAATTTTGTGAGGCCAAAAAAAGTAAAATTTTTAAATAATTTTTTCTTTTCTTTCCTTTTTTTTCTAATATTAAGGAGAAATAATTAAAAAAAAAATACCTTTATTTTGTCCATTCATCTAAAAAATAATTGTCGTAAGATGTTAATACTTTTTATTCATGTAATCGATTTTCTAGTTTTAAAGATCATTTTCTTTTAAACTTTTTATATAATTTTCTTTAATAAATTATGATGATAATTCCATTTTTTTAAATTTCATATTTTTTTCGTGTATTTGATTGACACACATGATTTGAAGCAAAATCTATTTTTAAAAAAATAAAAATATAACTCATTAATAAAATACAATGATAAGTAGAGTTAGACCAACAAATTATATCACCTATATGTATCGTACTAGAAAAATAGAAAAATATGCATCAATAAATCGATAAAAAAATTTATATCTAACTTATGTTTACGCGAGATTTTGTTTATTTAAGTATTTATTTACCTGGAAGTATTTCAATTGGATTTTTACATAAATTTTTTCTGTACCCATTTTAACCTATATGTTTAGATAGAAACAAAAAACTAATAATATTTTTAACCATATTAAAAAGTTTAATTTTTCTTTTTAGTCAAATAATTATTATTAATTTTATAAATAATTAATATAAATTTTTATTTTTATATAAATACTACTATATCTAATATTTTTTAATAAATTCATATTTTGATTAATTAAATATTGTAAATAATTATAACATATCTATATAGTTATTTAAGTAAAATTTATAAATTAAATAATCACATTAACTACAACAAAAACATTAAATAGTGACCGAATTTTCGGTCACTAAATGACCAAGATCGGTCACTAACTAAAATAGTGACCGAAATACTAACCAACTCAAATCGGTCACTCTTTCCTTGGTCGTTGATTTTAGTGACCGAATCGCTGACCAATTCAATGACCGATTCAATGACCAATTCAAGTGACCAATTCAAGTGATCGATTCGATGATCGATTCAGTGACCGATTTTGTGATCGATCAAATCAGTCACTATATTGGTCACTAATTTTATTTTTTTATTTTTAAAATAATGATAAATCTGATTAATGAATATGAAATATATTATATATTGTATTAAATATATCAAAATTACACTATCCGATATAACCATCAAAATAATATCACAAATTTTGTTCTACATAAATTCATCATTGATAGATTAAATATTTTCTTACATATTGAAAATTCAATCTAAAAATAAGTAGAATAAACTAAAGAGTCAATTCGGAGATGTCGGGAACTAATAAAACAAATATAATATATAATTCTAGAGATGTCGAAACTAACAAATCAAATACAATATATAGAATAGAAGTATCGGTTCGTAATTCGGAAGTTGAACATCCATCTTCTCCATCAAGAGGAGTAGCATTTTATCATTTTTCTGAATTTGTCTCTCATTGGTTAACATTCTTCCACGAAGATCATCCCTTTCAGTCTCAATTTCATGTAACTTGTGTTTTAATTGTTCAATCTCCTCTCTCATAAGCTGGACAAATGATGAAGTAGAGTCCTAACAAAGATTTCTCCCAATTGCTTTGCTTGACTCAGATTCAAGCCCATACACCTTGCCTTTGTTTATTCCAACAACTTTACACCAAACCCGTAATTCATCGAGCGGAGAGCCTCCTACAATAGATCCCGATTGGGAGGCTTCTTCCCATGCACGACTAAACTCTGCCTATAAACATTAAAATAGAATAGTAGTTAATTGGATAAAAAAAAAAGTATACAATTGTTTAAGAAATTAACATATAAAGAAAAATAAGGAACTTACATCCACATGTGCTGATCTTTGATCCACCCATGTGTTATCCTTTTGTTTGTGTGTTTTGCGAAACAACTCTAATGGGGTAGGGGATTTTCCATTCAACTTTGTCTAAAATATGATTAAGAACACAAACTTAGAAGTGCAATATCCACCATAAAAGAAAAGAAGTTTGTCAAGTCATGACTATATGTAATGTAATAACTATTTTTCTCTTACAGCATAAACAACATCATGCAATCAAATTTGAACTAACTAATGTTACATTCTTTCCATACTTAAATGTAGTCCAACGATATAATTCACATAAACCAAACTCAAAATGGTACCGTGAACACAACAATTAGTGAAGATGTAAAAAATGTGCCAACATAAGGATTAGTGTAGGGTGGCAATAGGGTCTCTGAAGAAAACAATTCGGGTTCTAACTCAACAGTCCTTGTTGAAATAGAAAAGGGAGATGCAGCTGCATGTGAATCTTCTAATCTATAGGATGGTGAATTAGAAAAGACAACAAAATTTGTGGCATCAAATGAAACACACAATAGTAACACTGAAATGAGTGAAACAAAAGATACTCAGAATATTTCTTATGTGAAGGAGAAATTGATGCTATGAAGATTGGATTTAAGGGTGATACACAAACAGATGAAACATCAGACTCATCCTCTGGCATAGGACCAATACATGCATAAACCAGTATAAAGCAAAGTTTACCAAATTTTCTCTATGTTGAGAAGTGCTAATGGAGCCAGCAGTATGGAGTGACATTCCAAATCCACCATAATCAGAAGCTCGATTTGATTTTGCAGTCAAACTTTTTACTTTGAATTGTGTTGTTGATCCCCAATGTTGGCATAAGATATCTCATACATCTTCTACAAGCCAATTTGACTTCTTCATTATCATGCGTGCCTTGTTTAGTGAACTTTTCAATATGTTTGCACCTTGCATTTCAAAGTTCCTCCTAGCCAACCTATTATCGGGTGGAAAAATAGTATATTTTCTCTGTACCCAAACAAAACAAGTAAATGTTATAGTACATTCAATAATTAGAACTTATTTTAAGTTAAGAACTAATATAAATACATACCATGAACTCACTAAACCACATGTCTCGAATAGCTTCAGGTACCTTTCTCCATGATGGCCATGCATCAGTGTAATGACTTTTGAAAATATCACCAATGGCATTAGTTGCAAAGTATGAAGGCAAAAATCTACAACACAAATAAAGTCATAAAGTACAAGTTTTATAGAATGTGAACAAAATATAACATTGTTAAAATTTAAGTGATTTACCCATATCCATCAAGTGTTAAAATGAGTTTATCACAAGTGCTCTAAACATCTGAGACGTTGTGATCATCATGAGAAACAAACGTGCCTTCAGTTTGAGGGTTAGATGCTTGAAGACTTTGTGGGGAAGGTGTCTCATGTGGTGATTGTGCTCCTAATGATGGAGAAGTTAATGGAAGAGATTTAGAACTTCCTCCAAGTGGTGGAGTACGATCATCAGTAGACTTACTTTGTACTGAAGGAGTATAACTAACATGTTCTGCAATAGTTCCAACTAATGGATGTCTAACTTGTGGTCCTACTATGCTATTTCTTGGTAATTGATTGAATTGATGCTTCATCAAACGACTTTTTAAAATAAGCTTGGTTTTCCTTTTGTCTGACATCTACAAATATAACAAAAAACAACAAATATGTATAAGCAAATTGCATATATTTAAGAAGTAATAGTAATGAATTAAACAATAACATATTTACTGAAATGTTTGAAATAAAAAAAAAATAATTTGATGGGAACATTATTAAGTGTGCTTATAATTATTAAATACTAACCATTTATGAAAATACAAAAATCACTCATCTTTGTCATCATTATCATTATAATCATCATCATCATCATCGATATGAACATCATTTTCTTCATCAAATTTATATGAGTCATCAACATTTTGATCATCATCAGAGTTGTAATCATCATCAAATTCACTTTCTTCATCACACTCTTTTTCATTGATTTCTGCATCTTCCACATTATATTCATTGTCTTCATTTCCATCAAGTAATTCATTCTCTACTAGCTCTTCATGTTCACC
The DNA here is from genome assembly GCA_963425845.1 of Sphenostylis stenocarpa. Taxonomy (NCBI): domain Eukaryota; kingdom Viridiplantae; phylum Streptophyta; class Magnoliopsida; order Fabales; family Fabaceae; genus Sphenostylis; species Sphenostylis stenocarpa. Next base: position 61,276,544 of record OY731404.1, read on the forward strand.
TTCATCGTCTCCTAATTGACCAAGTACTTCATTTGACACAAGTTGAGTATTAGAAAGACCATGTTGATAAGCAACCTCTAGTGTATATTGATCATCAACCATACTTATTGGTTTGCACTAGTGCAAAAAAGGGGTTTTTACGTCAGATATTTTGGGTTTTTTACGTCACATTTAAGACTGGCGTTAAAACAGGAGACGTAAATTTACGTTGGACCCTTAGCCTGACGTAAATTCACATCAATTATCGAGATCTGATGTTAATTTATGTTGCATTTACACTAAATAGACGTAAAAAGTATGAAAAATTAAAAAATTTGGAGCAAATTTACGTCACATATTGGTATACGCGACGTAAATTTACGTCGCATATTGGTATATGTGACATAAATTTACGTCGCGTATACTAATATGCGACGTAAATTTGCTCCTTTTTTAAAAAAAATTGGGTTTATTTTGTCTTACAACCAAAACCTGCAAATATATATTATAATCAGACAGTCCAAAGGTTCAAGTTTCTTTAGCTATGTAATTAAAAAATATAATATTATATATAATTCAAACTACATAATAAAACAATATAATACAAACAATAACCTACAAACTAAAAGTTAGTACAAACTAAGCTACCTAAACTACATAATACACATAATATAATATGAACAATAACATAAAAAATTTAAGTACTAGAATTGTTGAACGAAAAATCTTGCCCATTGTTCTCTAATTTGTGTGATATCATATTCTGACAATGGAGATGGATCTTGAAATACCTGAAACATTAATTTGACTCCTCTAAACATGCAACACACATAAAGTTAAATAAACTAAACTAATGTTGAAAGCAATTACATCCGTCCAAGAATCAGTTATACTCGCACAAACTATGACTCTCATCCAATACATAACATAGTAACCACATTCAAATGAGTCTCGTTTGCTTATTACACTGAAATGATGAATAAAATATAATGTTATTTTCAAAATTTAAATACAAACAATAATTATGGTATTCACTTATTATAATAATTTTCTAACCTTAGGATAAATGAACTGCAAAGTCTTTGTTCTGGGTTTTCTACTTAGAATATTAGTTCTAGACACAATTCTAAATGAAAAAAAGTCATATATTATTCAATACCTTTTCCATTTTCACTACTAGCAAATTTCAAAAATTCATCAACTCCCTTTTCGTACTCTTCACTAATACGACATGCATTCATCCAACTTTAATTTATATTATGTTATAAAGTTTCGTCACTCCTAGAGATTCAAAATTTATATTTTAAAATAAATTAATATACAAACAACAAAGCACGTAAATGGAGTGTGTAAACCAAAAATGCACTCAAAAAAAATAATGACATTCCAATAACAATCCAGTGGAGACATTCATACAATGAAGTAATTGAGATCCCCAAAAACAATCACGGATTCAATTTGAACATATATCAGGAGACATAGAACACTAACCTCGAGTAAACACGAAAATGATTTCAAACTCAAATCCAATCGGGGAGAAATGTCAAATTCGTAAAATGAGACACAATGTTGATGTTCTTCACTGCCAAAATGATCAAAAATGGTGTGAAAAGGTAGTTGTCGTCGTCGTTCTCAAAAACCCTTGCGGCGCGAGATGCAGGAGTGGGTCTGCAAGAAAAATAAAAGGCACTTTTAACATCGCACACCCTAGCATGTGACGTAAAAAGTCACTTTTACGTCACACCTGGTGCAACGTGACGTAAAAGATGGCTTTTTACGTCACGTGGGAGGTGCGCGACGTAAAAAGTATCACTTTTTACGCGCGCACCCCCCATGTGACGTAAAAAGTATCACTTTTTACGTCACGCATCCCCTATGTGACGTAAAAAGTATCACTTTTTACGACGCGCACACCCCACACGACGTAAAAAGCCCTCTTTTACGTCATGTTGTACCAGGTGCGACGTAAAAGAGGTTTTTTATGTCACCTCCTACAATATGCGACGTAAAAGTTTCACCTTTTATTTACAAAATTACCACCATATTTTATTTACGTCAAATATTTTGACATGCGACGACAATTGGGTGACGTAAAATGTCATTTCTGCACTAGTGTTGGTTTTAATTACAGCCCACCAATCTGAAAGCAATGAGGGGGAGATTGATGGAAATGTCTCTACATTCCCAAGAGATGATTTTGATGATGATTCAAGTCAACACCATTCAAGATGAATTAAGGACAAACTAAATTTAAGACGTTGGTGACAATGTGAAACATTTCCCTACATACCCAAGATATGTTTTTGATAAAGATGATGATTTAAGTAAGCCCAAGATGATTCTTGAAGACTAGATAGAGTCTTAGAATACTGGATATCGAGGTACAAGTTGATGAAGTAACATTATGCATAAACCTCCAAAGCACAAGTGTGATAAAATTTATAACATGATATTTTTCACTGTCATAATCAATTATGATGCATCGAAATGGAAAAATGATTTTCTCTGTCATAATTTATTATACTCGGTAACATAATCAATTATGGCAATTAAAATTTGAAAAATATATCTGTTTTAAAGAATAAATGTTTTTTAATATATCCCGATTTTTATTCACGAAAATATTAATGTCCAACGACCATTTTCTCGATGCTATTTTTCTATTTAATTAAGTTTTGATGAAAAATAAAAAAATACACAATTACGGAATTTAAAAATACAATTTACATTCAATCAGTTTTGAGAAAAAATTCGAGCAAGACAACGAGATATTTTACACCTTCCGAGAAAACCTTATTCTCTACTGTCTTTCGTGCTCTCATTGTTAATCACACTTGTTCTTGGAGATTGACATTCTACAAACTTCTACAATTTTTTGTCTCCATTACCCAGGTGTGACTGTTCTTATTTTTATTACCTTCATTCTTTGTGTATTGGTGGCAAAGGAAGTGTTTTTCATCCCTAGTGTGATTCTAGGGAGGTGTTCATCCTTAGTGAGATTCTAAGGAGGTGTTTTCATCCTTTGAGTTGTTCAAAGGAGGTTTTCATCCCTAGTGTGATTCTAGGGAGGTGTTCATCCTTAGTGGGATTATAAGGAGGTATTTTTTCATCCTTTGATTTGTTCAGAGGAGGTGTTCATCCCTAGTGGGATTCTAGGGAGGTGTTCATCCTTAGTGGGTTTCTAAGGAGGTGATTGTCTTTTTAATTACACTACAAGAAATATTAAAATTACCGACAGTCAAAATCCGTCGGTAAATGAATATTAACGATGGAATTCTGACGGCCAAAAATCTGTCGATAATTATCGACAGATTTATCTGTCAATAAATATGTTACGAAATTACCGATGGACTGAAATCTGTCGGTAATAATTTTATTATTTATTAAAATTTTCACTTATTTATAGCATTTTTTTATAGAACTCCTCCCCTTTATATTCTTATTATTTATTATTAATTATTTCTTCATATTATATTTTTATAGCTTTAAATTATTAACCTAGTACCTTAGTGTTGGAGGTCGATACTCCAACCACTAAGCTACTAGACTTTTTTTTATAACAATTTACAAATAAATTATATTTATATACAAATATACAAATATATATTTATATATTTATATATTTATATTTTTATATATTTATATATTTATATTTTTATATTTTTATATTTTTATATATTTATATATAATTAAATATTTATTTTTTATAATTATTTAATTTAATAAATTATTATAAATTAATCTAACTATGATTAAATTAAATTATTAAATAAAAATATTTTATTTTTTAATTAGGTGAATAATTAAATTATATTATATAATTTTATCGATCGGATATATCTCTCGATAAATAATTGTTAATTTACAAATGAATTTACCGACGGATATATTCGTCGGTAATTAATTGTTAATTTATCGACGGATATATCCGTCGGTAACTAATTATTATTTTACCGACGGATATATCCGTTGGTAGCATCAAATTCTACAAATATTCTAAATTCATCGGTAATGATTATTTTTTGACGACTACAAATCCGTCGGTAAATATCCGTCGATAATATGCAATTTTCTTGTAGTGTTAGTTTACTTTTTACTGGTTCTTCTGCTGAGTTAATTGTAATTTGTAAACTGAATTTGAAAGATAGTGAATTGGAAGTCACTCTTGTGTTAAGAGTTGACTAGGAACTAGATGTAGGGTTGACTATATCCGAACCAGTATAAATCTTTGTGTGTTCTTCCCTTTCCCCTATCTCTTTCTCTTTTCCTGATTATATTATCGCTTCCGTTTTATCTGTGTTCAAACAAATTATTGACTCACAAATAAATTTTTAATTTGATATCTATTTTAATTTGTGCATTTATTCACCCCCTCTAGATGTCATTTGTCTAACATAATCTACCTTTCCTTAACCTTTTCAGGATAAGGCATATAATATACTTGAATTGCATTTGATGCAAGTATGAAAGGATCATAATTCAAATACCTTCTACTATGATGAACCTCCACTATACCATATTCCTTGTGAACTCGTACACCACGATTCCTTTTAGAATCAAACCATTGGCAATTGAATACAACTAATTCTTTTGTTGGCTCTCCTATGTATTCAAGTTGCATAATCTCTTTGATGATACTATAATAATAGTTTTCTTCATTTTCAACATCATCTCCTTTAACACAAACTCCACAATTGACTGTTTTCTTTCCAATGCTCCATTCTTCAGTATGAAACTTGAAACCATTGACAAAATAAATAGGCCATGTAAAAACCTTTTTTTGTGGACCCCATGCTAAGTCATATAAAAATTGACTTTGAACCATATTATTCCTATCATGACCTAAACGAATAGTATGAATGAATAGGTTAATGTGAGAACATAAATTATTCTTATCATTGATTTACAAAATATTTTTAAAACTTACATATGTTTGAAACCATCTAGGAAAATCGGAAGTCATCCGAGTCTCAATTTCTCTTTGAGTGATGTTTGGATTCACTGCTTCTAGAAATTGTTCAAATATTCTAACATTTACACATAACATTGTGTTAGTGGTTTTATGCATGAAAAATGCATGCCAAAATAAATTTTGATTCTTACTTGATTAATGGTTGAACTTCTTCACAATTAAGTAACACGTGCAAATGTGCAGCTTCTAATTCTTTCTTGTTTAAGTATCGACATGAAGATCTTCCACTAAAGCGACCAGGATGATTAAAAATCGTTGATACACAATTTAGTTCTACATGTTCACCTCCATTATCATTGCGGCTAACTTTATTTCTCATTGTTTGCACATGAGTCTCAAAATAATATGAACAAAAATGAGAAGTCTCTTGCACTAGATGTGCCTCACATATTGAACCTTCTATACGTGCCTTGTTCTTAACCATTTTTTTTAACTTATTCAAGTACCTAATACAAGACCATCATATGGTTATTATAATTTCAAATAAGACAAGTATGCATGTTCAAATTTAATAATTAAAAAATAGGACCTCTCAAATGGATACATCCACCGATATTGAACAAGACCTCCTACTCTTGCTTCGTAAGGCAAATGAATAGGTAAGTGTTCCATTGAATTGAAGAATGCATGTGGAAAGAATCGTTCCAATTTACATAATGTAATTACAATGTTTTGTTCCATTAATAACAAATCATCCACTAGCAAAATAGTTGAACAAAAATCTTTGAAGAATTTACTTAACTCAACAATTGGTTTCCAAATTTGTTTTGACAATGCACTAAAAGCAATAGGCATTAGCTGCTTTATAAATATATGACAATCATGACTTTTCATTCCAATCATTTTTCCTTGCTCTATATTTACACATCTTTGCAAATTTGAGGCATAACCATCAAACATTCTCAACTCATTAATCCATCTATAGACAACACTTTTTTGCTCCTTAGATAAGACAAATTGTGCTTTAGGTTTTATAACTTTTTCCATTAGGTAATTGTTGCAATTCTAACTCCTTTCTCTGACAATACTTTTTTACATCCATTCTTGCCTTTATATCATCTTTGGTCTTATCTTTGATATCCATCATTGTATTAAACACATTATTAAACATATTTTTCTTAATATGCATGACATCAAGATTATGCCTTAACATGTTGGAATTCCAATATGGTAACTCCCAAAAAATGCTTTGTTTTATCCAATTATGATATACACCACAACCATAACATGTAAATTGTACTTCCTTAGTTACTTTTGGAAAATAAGCAGATCCTCCCACACATCGTCCCCAGAAAATATCAATAGAGGTTGAGAATCCTAATATTATAGAAGACTTAATTTATATGATACTAATTTACAACTAGTAATTAGGTAACATTATCTCGTTGATGAACTAGACATGAAAATTGTCTTACAAATTATTCTAGAAGAAGATAAAATTAAAAATATTTATATTTTTAAACAATAATTAATTAATTATAATTTGTATATACCCCAATCTTAACATAAATTAAAAGATTCTTTGGCATAAATTCCCAATATAGTAATAATACATAAAATAAATATACTCAGATTATTCAATTATATATAAGAGAAACTATTGTTATTTAGACAATAAATAATATTAAATAAACTATAATGCATTACCCAAAACTCCCCTATTCTTTTTATTGGACAGAACTCGGCCTAATAAGCTATGGAGAAAAATGCTATAAGAATGAATCTTTTATTTCACTTTCACATTTTTAGTTCTTGTATACTTTTAAATTTAATATATTTAATATGTTCTGTATAATAATTTTCTTTTATGAATTACTAGGGATATATTTTTAAATTGAATATATTTAATATGTTCTATATAATAATTTTTTTATGAATTACTAGGGAAACGTGTACAGTTGTATGTCTATATTTCTACTTTGTTTTTTCTAATAATTAAGAAAATTTTCTTTAAAAGTTAATAAGCATAGTTTAATATTTAAAAAAATACAATTTTTTATTACTTTTATTTATTAATTTTATTTGAAAGAAAATATTTTCAAAAGGAGAATAAAATAACAAAAAAAATCATTTGATTGAAAAATGATAATTTTTTATTTATTAACTTCACTTGAGAAAAAAATAAACATAAAATTAAAAGAAAAAATAGTATATTAAACAATATCTTTTCTTTATAATACAAGGAGATACATTGTTATCGTATCTTATCTCGCTTCTAATATATATTGATCCAATAGTCGTATCAAATCGGTGCATCATAGCTAAGAGTATAATCAATACTACGACGGTAAAAATAACAGAAAGTCGACGAATATAAATTATGTTACTAATACACTACTAGATAGTACGAAACTATTTTTTCTCACTAAAAATTAACAAAGAATATGCCCTTCAGAAGTGGTAATAAATAAAACGGTAAGCATTCGTACACTTTCCTCGGACGAAATTGTGATGTTAAATTGCAGGAGACTAAAGATCCAATTCCAATCCAAAGGCAAAAAAGGCGTGGATGGTAGGACTTCATTTATGACTCCTGGCTTCCTCTTTTTCCTTCTCTCGCTTCTTGGAGAGCCTTTCAAGAACACGCTTTGCTTCACATTGTGGAAAATTCGTCAAATCATAGTAATCTGGGGCAATATCGACCAACCTGTAGAACATTAATTTTTCAGGGTTAAGTACATCTGAACAACATCATGTCAGTTTGTCTTGCAACTCGCCTCTGTTTCATCGCATTCAAAGTTCTTAATTGATGACAGAAATATCATTTCAGTAGCACAACCAAAAGCTTCTGTAATTTACAATAGAAAACTACTAATATAATCAATTGATCAGTTTCAGCGTTCTTTTCCTCAATAATAGGTTTCCCCTTAAATATCAATATACCATAGATGCATTTACGTTTAACCATTTCAAGGCTGTTAAACTCATCCAGATACTACATCAAATAAAATTCTTACCATTCTCCACGTATATCTGTGACAGTTCGAATAAAATTCCGACTGGTAAGAACATATTCATTATAAATTACCCACTCCGGCTTGTGGTCCAGACAATTTGATGGATGCAAGTGCACCACCTACTCAGAAAAGAAACATAATCAGTAATAAAAAATAATCTTCCAGCACTCACCATAGTTCTTTTAGTGGTGCAAAAAAAGAAAAGAGAAAGATAAAATAAAAACAGCAGCTCTTAACAAACCTGGTTGTCTTTCACCGTCAAGTAATGTCCTGTCCGCTCCAGATGAGCCACCTGCATGAAATATCCTGCAAGCATTGCCTTTCTTATGTTGACATAGTAGTCACGGCTATTGAAATCAGTGCTGCATAACTTAAGGTTAAACCGAGCCATGATTCGCACTAGTTGTTGTCTAACATTATCGGCTGCTTTCAACGCCCTATGATTAACAAAGTTATCGTAGCACCAAGAAGGGTCCTCATCTGAAAAGCCATTCAAATACAATTAATAAATTTGACAACATAACAAATTAAAAGCTAGCAGAAGAAGTACTTACTATTTTGCTTGTACGCATGGTATACATTTAAGAGCGTGAGATGATCTCCATCAATGTGTCCAAACCTAGCTTTTGCTTCATCCGCAGCTTTTTGTGCCTCCCTAGGCCGAACAAAGCAATTGGGTACTAAAGAAAGAAATGATTATCACAGAGGAGGCCCACGGAAGGTCAGCAGATGCATAGTGGCGAGACGACACCATTTTCTTCATGAGATTGAGAGAATACTGAGAAACTGCAACTATCTGCATCAGCATTTACTTAGAATCCTATGGTGCATGCCAACCGGGGGCATGGAACCCAGAGAAGACAGTTGCTGATGACTAACTGGACATGTTCCACTAACCGCATTAATGTGCAACTAAGCACATGTGTAAGTATCAAACATCCCCATCATATGCATAATATTGCCTTTGTGCATGTGTACATGTGCAAATGCAGGGCATCCCCTTCAAAGTGGAGCCCAGCAAACATATATCCCCTTAACATTATGGTTGGACTCTACACAGACATAAAAGCAACTGAATAAAAGAACAATACCTGATAGCATGGCAGAAATGGAAAGAATCTCATTTGAACAGTTGAATTCAGGACTAACAACGAGCATCTTTGACATCTGAGGGTCCAGTGGAAATTCACTCATAACCTCACCCAATTTTGTTAGGTTACCATCATCATCCAAAGCTCCCAAGTAATTCAACACTTCCAATGCACGCATTAAGGTCTCTGGGGCAGGAGGGTCCATGAAATCAAAATGCACTAAATCATCTATACCAAGTTTCTTCAAGGTAAGAACAGTGTTGGCAAGATTAGATCTCAAGATTTCAGGGTAGGTCTGCGGCTGAAGATCATTATTGAAACTTTTTTCAGTATAGAGTCTAAAACATTTCCCCGGTTGAGTTCTTCCAGCACGCCCAGATCTCTGATGAGCACTAGCCTTTGATATTGGAGACACCAACAAAGACTCAACACGCACTCGAGGGTTATAAACCTGCTGCTTAGCAAATCCAGGGTCAATGACATAGACTATACCATCAATTGTCAAGGAAGTTTCTGCTATATTTGTTGATACTACAATCTTCCTTCCAGGAGGCCCTCCCTCCTTTAGTGGAGGTGGAGCTGGCTCAAAAATCTTCTGTTGCATAACAGGAGGAAGTGTAGAATACAAGGGCACTGTTTTCACAGGACCCACCTGGCCTCCCAAATTTGAAATTTCTTTTGATATTTTGCGGCACGCATCCTCAATCTCTTCCTCTCCAGTGAGAAAAACAAGTATATCTCCAGGAGGTTCACACATGTGTATCTGAACCACAGTCCTAATAGCAGCCTCCAAGTAATCCCTCTCTGGGTCCTGAGTGTAGAAGATTTCCACCGGATGTAGTCTTCCAGGAACCTTCATGAGAGGGGCCCCATTAAAATAGCCCTGGAACTTTTCAGCTTCAAGAGTCGCACTCATAACAACCAACTTCATGTCAGGTCTATTTCTAAGCACTTCCTTAAGAAGGCCAAAAAGCACATCTGTAGCCAAAGTTCTCTCATGTGCTTCATCAAGAATAATTACTTTGTATCGTTCCAAAAGCGGATCTGTCATTGCTTCTCTCAAAAGCATACCATCCGTGAGATACCTATTAGTGGGAGAGAAAAACATAACAGTCGATTAGCAACAATAGCAACAAAAGAGCACAAGAAAGTGAAAAATCAAAGCAAGCTCTGAATTAATCAGTAAAATATAACATACTTCAAAACTGTCCTGGCGCTACTGCAATCCTCAAATCTTATACTGTAACCAACCTCTTCTCCGATATTCACATCCATCTCCTCAGCAACACGCCTGGAAACAGACATCGCAGCCACTCTACGAGGCTGAGTACACGCAACCATCATTTTCCTACGTTTATCTGGGGTTTCTATATCCACAGCTTCCAGAACAAACTGAGGAATCTGTTATACAGAACATAAAACAAAAGACCATTAGAAATTCACCGCATTAAAACACAGAATAGAATTAGCATGCATATAAAAATACAAATAACCAATATTATCTGATAATGAATCTAGCTTTCACACCAAGTCCGCTTCGTACAATTTGTTCTCTACCGATTTATATTTTAAACAAGGCGGTCCTTAATGTTTTAAAGTTACTCCTAGTGTGCAAGTAACATGGCAGAAGGTAAAGCAAAAGCGATACAAAACGTTAGAATGTAGAAAGAAACTAACCTGAGTGGTTTTTCCACTACCGGTTTCGCCAACGAGAATGAGAGTCTGGTTGTCCTTCAAAACCTGCAAGAACTCCTCCTTCTGGTGCCAGACGGGGAGGGTCTTCCTCTTTTCCAAAATATCGTGGTACCTCTGCGAATAAGGCTTCCCGTTCCATCGGTTGACGAGGTTGTTGCCGACGAACCCGCCGTTCGATTTGGCCATCTTCGCGGCAGTTTCGTCTACCACGTCGAACAAGCTCACCTTCCTCTTCCTCTCCGTACCCATCAAAACCCTAATCTGAATCCCCCACTCACCGTGCACAATCCTTTCGCAAATTTCGCAATGATAAATTCGCAGCTCTCAATGGAAGCTCCTAGAAACTAGAAGAAGCAGGTTGAGGCCATGCCATGCCAGGCCAGGGCTAAATTATGTTATGTTACAATTCAATATATATTAATTTTATATTATATATTATATAAACAAAGTACAAACAGAAAATGAAAGAGGAATGAACCAAGGTGGTTTGCAATTGCGATGAATAACATCAGAGCGTAGCGAGCCGCCAACGTTTCAATAATAGTGAGGCACTCTAACTGTATAGGGGTGTGTTTGTATTTGAGCCCGCTCTTCCACTTAAATTGGGTTTTGCATCCAATCCTATGCTGTAATCTAATGGGCTTATGCTCCTTACGGCGGAATTCTTAAAGTGGGCCTGGTCCCATTCTCTCTGATTATACGTTCTCCCCAAACCTACGTTTTAGCATTATTTCATCATTATATCATATTAGAAGAAAAATATTCCATTGCCCATGAATTTTCACGTCCGAAAATGTCATCAACCATTTCATTTAATTTTTTAGGATAGGGATCATAGCCTCCTCATCATAGGTAAGGGGTAAGTAAAGTAGATAAAATCACACAAATTGAAACTACACCATTTGTAACCATGGGAATGAGAACAGCTCAAGTCTCAAATGGGATTAAATCTAATTTATCAATATATATATATATATATATATATATATATATATATATATATATATATATATATATATATATATATATATAAATGTAAATGATTATTATTATTATTATTATTATTATTATTATTATTGTTGTTGTTGTTGTTGTTTTCTTTTTCTCCGACTCACCCTCACACAATTTCAATATACCAACATCCAGTTTCTTCCCCATACAAGCATGCTATCCAAAATTTTTATTTTGACATTTTTCCATATCTTTAGCATTATAAATGCATATACATATATAAGACATTGAGACCCATCAGTAACCTATATCATTTTAAAAAATTATATGCTTTTTTATTTCTTCTTTTTTACATTCTGGTGGATATGAAAAAAATATATTTATTCACATAATTATTAAAATAAAATTCTAAGGATTTATTTTACTTAAAAAAAAAGTAGGAAAAAAAAAGAATAACTTAGGCATGATGGAGATTATAATGATTAGAAGACTATGAAAAACTTACATTTTATTATACACTAAAATAATTCAAGTACATTTTACACTTGACAATATTTTATAAATAACTTGAAAATAGTATTTAAATTTTCGATCTTAATAATTTAGATTTCTTTCTCTGTTTTTTTATTTAATTTATGTTTTTTTATTAATTTTCTTTTATATTTCTATGATTGAAGTATTTTCATTTTTCACTCTTTTAAAAAGAACATTTCTTAAAAAAAAATTCAATTATTTTGACTATTTAAATATCTTTTATTATATTACTCATTAATTAATTACTATAATAATATCAACTTTACTGTCAACCAAGTATAAATAGATAGTTAATAAATTAATGATATTATTTTAATTAAACCTTAAATCCTTAACCATACTAACTAAACATTTTTATTATAATTAAAATAAAAGAAAATGTATATAAAGATATTAATTAAAAAAATCTTAAAATAAATAAAATAATAAAATTAATTATGAATGATTAAAAAAATATTTATCCCTTGTAGTAGATGATCATTATCTAATTATCTAATGATAATTCTAAGAAGATACATTAGTTATGAAATTGTATTTAAAAACAACATACTTTTTTAAAAATATAATTCACTAGTCATGTATTTGACGTAAAAATACTAAATATACTACCCTAATTAACAATGAATAAAAACAAACCAATTAATATATTATCATCTGTTATTAAACAAAACAAATATTTTCACGTATTTTCCTCATTTCTCACTTCTTGTTTTTACAATGATTCCATTATTTTCTTCTATAAGACAATCTCACCACTCTGTACAAAATTTTAAATCAAACTAATGTGTTTGAAAGGAGATATTAAAAAGTAGTGTTTTTAAAACAGAATATCCAATCCTATTTGGGCCAAATAAAAAAATTGATAATCCATATCAATATTTTAAAACGGACAAAATTTTTTAAGTCTATTGTGATCTATGAGCAATGAACTAACACACCAATTTTAACACGATTAAATTTTAAAAATAAAATATTAACATATTTATCCAAAATTAATTAATTAAAAAAATATTTAAATAAAAATAAAAATATATGTTGAGAGTTTTAATTTTATAAATGAAATTAATTTTTGTTTAAGATTGAATGATTTTTAAAATAAGGATTAAAAACTTACTCTCTATTATTATTATTATTATTATTTTTTTTTTTTTTATTATTATTATTTATTTTTAGCCATTTATTAATTAAAAATAATAATTAATCTTAATCATTAGATCTTTAACTAACTTATTATTATAGATTTATTCTAATATTTGCTCTTAGAATAAGTGAATTTCTATCAAATTAATTTATAATACATATATAGTTTTTAATAATTACTATTATTTTTATTTTTATTTAAAAAAATACTATTATTCTATAACACATACAGATCCATAAGCTTATGCACTAGTTTGGCCTAAGCTCGTGTAGGTCATAACCCGAATAGGCCATACCAAAATAGGACTGATTCAATTTAGACTACAAATTTTTTTGTCTCACCTACTTCTCGAGTCTTTAAGACTGTTCCATCTGACTAAACCTATTTTGACATCTTATTAGAAAGAAGAGAACTCATATAAATTAATTTAAATCAGTAAAAATAAAGAGTATATCATTAATTTTTTTATTAATTGCAAAAAAGATACCAACAAAAAAAACTTTCGCTAAGCGTAACAATTTTATTAAAATATTTTTTTTATTGTATGGTAAAATTATATAATTTTACTTAGAAAATAAATTCAAATTTAATGTCAATATAAGTAAATAAATAAAACTAAATGAAGGAATTTTTATTTGATTTCTCTCTAGATTTCTCATTTTCACTATTACTCTTTTTTTTTCTTTCTAAATCTAAGCACACCATAATGTTTTTGGAGTCTAGTGGAACAATTATAATCTATCGGAATTTTTAATAGAGTAAGTTTTTGTTATTCATTTTTAGAGCATTTACATATAATTTTGAGGGTTTTGCATATGGATTTCATGATGCATGCATGTGAGTTTTGTCAAACAAATCTTAAGTAGTTTAGGAACATTATAATATACTCAAATTGATGATTGAGATTTTCAATAAGTAGGGTTTGACTTCTTGAGAATTTAAGAGTTTTGATAATTGTCCAGCTAGGAGACACTATGATTGAGGTTAGTGAATTAAGTTGTTATTTTTCAATTTTCATAATATTTTAGGCTAGAAGATCTAGGTTATGAAGGTAACTTAGTCATGTTACTTGCATTGCAGAAAATTAGAATATGTGATTGTGTATGTTTATTGTTATTTGATAATTAGTTTCTATGAGATTGAAAATGATGATAGTTTCCTATTGTATTATACTTAGATTTAATTTGGTGAATTGGTTTTCAATTTAGATGTTAGTATTTGGATTCAATTTGATTTGGAGTTTTGGTTATGTGACAAATAATTTAGTTTGGTATTGTCATTAATTCGTTGTGCAAATTTATAACAGTATTGAATAAAAGTGGTCTAGGTGGGACTTGAAGCTAGAAATTTCGGCCATCACTTGTATAAGGCAGAATTAGTCTCACATTCCTTAGGCGAGTGAGTGAATAAGAGGGGAACAACTATATATATGACCCCTTATGTAGCTTTTTGAATCACATTGGAATGAAGTCAAAACTTGTGTGTGAAACTTGCATATTTTGCTTGTACCCCAAATTAACTTTTCAAGTGTCTTTGGATATTTCTTTCTCCTATTCTCCTAACAAGGAACTTTCCTTGGAGGATTTAGTGCCAAGTTTTTTTAGAAACTTGGAAAAGAATTTTGGTTCACCTTGGGTGCTAAATGTGTGAGGCTTTGGGCGTCATCCATGGTGAAAGGAGGGAGAATATTTCCATCAATTTGGTATTATGAGCTAGACATGAAGGTCTTCAAGAGATAAATACCTTCATTTTTCCTTCTTTCTTGTCTTTGAATTTTCGTCTTGTATGCCATTTTTTTTTAGTCCTTTTAATTTAGTCATATGTCATTAGTCATAGAGTCTTTTTAATTGATTCATTACTTTGTTCCTTTCTTGAATCAATTGTTTAGGAATTCTTAAATATGTTGTATACGTAGCCATAAAATTTTATTACTTAGCTTTCAATTTTATAATCTTCCATGTTGTCTTAGATAGTCATGTTTAGTCATTAAATGTTCATAATTCCATAGATGTTGTCCCACATATGTTAGAAAATAGAAACTGTTGTTGAGAAAAATAATAAAACCAAGTTTTATACTAGGAACCCAACCATGTATGTCGGCTTGTACCATTGAGTATATTATTTTGCTATTAGATCATTAGCAAAATTCTAAACATAAAATTCTTGTACAAGCTGAGATTGGTCTAGACTTCTTTTAATTTTTGAAATTTGAATCAATTGTGGATTAATATCCTATGATAAAGTTTGGACTTATGTGGAAATAATGTCATAAAATTTTGAGTTTAAATTTGATTTGAAAAAGTCTTAAGTCTAAGAACAATTGAAATTGGAAATTGAAAATACAAAGAACTTGAATTGGAAAAGCCAAGACCAAAAGAAAAGAAAGTTGAAAATATGTTTGCAATTCTTACATAAGTCCCACAATCCTTAAAAACAAAGTGGAATTGAAATGTGTATGTATTAAAAGAGACTAAGGGAGTGTATAATTTAGCAAAGCTCAAATTAAGCTTATAAGTGATTCAACTTAAGTTTTTTTTTTTTTTTGTAATTCATTCTAGATCCATCCTTAGGCTTCTTTTGAGTGCCTTCTTTTAAAAATTTGCCAAAATTTCTTGCTTGTCTTTTTTTGAATTTCTTAAGTTTGTCAAATAATAATAATAATAACTTGATTCTGTCCAATTCTTGTTTGACCTTTTCTTGTATTTTTTATTCTTGCATCTTGAGTACTCAAAGAAACAAGATAACCATTTTATTTTTCCATGTTTCTTGGAAACTCACTTCTTCTTCAAGGTAGCATTTTAGGTGTTGTTAAGAAGAAAGGAGAAGGTGTTCTTCAAGGAAGCTTGGGAGTAAGAATTGGGGTGCAAGAAGAGTGAAACACTTGACCAAGTGAGGAACCCTAAAGTAGTGGCAGAAAAATTCATCAATTTTCGTCACAAAACAAGTCTTGCAGTGAAAATTTCGTCACAAAAAGCGTTGCTAAAAGTTTTCGTTGCTAAAATCTTTGTTGTAATTTTGTCCCGGATCTTTTTTTTTTTTTTTTACAATTCTTGTTGTAAATTTTGATTTTGTGAGTGTCTTGGGAAAATGTCTTTGGTACAATCTCATGTCCTACTTTGAACATTGTAGTAGTTTTACGAATTAGTCTTGTGGAAGTGTTCCAAGAGGCTCGTTATGTGTCACTTGGACTTTCACCCTATATTTCCGTCTAGTTTACTTTGTGTAAATTTTTATAAGTAGAATTTAATTTTTTCTTGACAAAATCTAGGTGAGTCTTTAACGACTAGTTGACCTTCCTTTAGTCTTAGGGAACCATCACACATACACTTGAAAAGTTTCTTTTGTGAAAACCTTTGTCACTTCATTTTTTTTGTGAACTTTTTTTTCTAATCATTGTAAAAATCTTTCTTGATAAAAAATGAGTGACCATTTTCATGCACCTTCAAGTCATTCTAGTGTGGGTGGGAGCTACCGTAGATCTAGGAAACACTTTTCTGTTAAAGACAAGCTTAGCACTTTAGAAGAGATAATTGAAAAAAGAGATGAGGAAATAAGGGCTCTGTTTGCCTAACTCTTAGATGATAAACATAAAACTAAAAATATAAGTGAGGGTTCTAGGAGAAAATTAGAACATCATGAAGAACCTCACTCACCACACATGGAGGTTTATAGTAGTTATTACAATGATGATTACTATCAACACTCCCCCCTAGGAGACATAGGACTAGAATGGATCATCCCAGAGAACCTAAGGTAGACCTTCCTCCCTTCCATAGAAAAGATAATGTAGAAGAATACTTAGACTGGGAGATGAAGGTAGAACAATTATTCGAGTGCCACAAAGTCAATGAGGAAAGAAGGGTGTCCATGACAACCCTTAGTTTTCAAGGGCATGCAATGTATTGGTGGACTTCCCTAGTATGAGAGAGGAGAATTCACAATGAACCCCAAGTTAGGTATTGGAATGAACTTCGGAGTGCCCTTAGGAAAAGACACGTGCCCTCTTATTATGGTAGGGAATTGATGGATAAGCTCCAACGAATCCAACAGAAAAATATGACCATACAAGAATATAGGCAAAAAATGGAGTTATTAATGATGAAGGATGGGATAAGGGAAGAATCACGGATTATAGTTGCTAGGTTCCAGAGTGGCCTTAACCTAGATATTAGGGATAAAGTTGACCTATTGCCTTATAATGACTTAAACGAACTAGTTCAACTTTGTGTAAGGGTAGAACAACAACTGAAAAGAAAATATTCTCATATGAGAGACTACCTAAACACATCTATTCCTAAGGAAGATTTTAAGAGGGAGGGTTACCCCTCCACATCTAGGGATGAAGGGTCACGAAGGGATAAAGAAAAAGAAAAAGAAAGAGAAAGAGAAAGAGAAAGAGAAAAAGAAAAATGTATAAAAATAAAGAACCTTCCAAAGGGCTTAGAACTAGAGACATCCAATGCTTGCGATGTCTTAGAAGAGGGCACTATGCTTCTGACTGTCCCAATAAAAAAGTTATGCTTTTAAAAGACCAAGAGATCGTAAGTTAGGATGAAGCTCACTTTTCACCAAGTGAAGAGGAAGTTTTAAACTTTGAGGAAGAAATTCTCCCTTGTGAAGGAGAATTACTTGTAGTGAGAAAGCTTCTCGGAAGCCAACCTCATGAGCTGGAACAATCCCAACGAGAAAACCTATTCCACACAAGGCATGAAGTTTTGAAAAGCACTTGTTCTTTAATTGTGGATAGTTGTTCTTGTTGTAACTGTTGTAGTTCTAGGTTGGTTGAAAAACTAGTCGTAACTACTACACCCCATCAAAAACCTTACAAACTTCAATGGCTCAATGAAGATGGTAGTATAGTAGTTAATAAACAAGAAGATGTACCAATATCTATAGAAACTTACAAAGAAAATATTTTGTGCGATGTAATTTCTATGGATGTTGGGCATATTCTACTTAGTAGGCCATGACAACATGACAGGCAAACTATCCATGATGACCACAGTAACAAGATAAGTTTCCTTCATAATGATAGAAAAATATTTTTGTGTCCTCTTACACCTTAACAAGTGAGGGATGACCAAATAAAAATAAAAAATAAAATTGTAAGAGAGAGTAAAAAAGTCAAAACAAAAACATTATCTTTTACATAAAAATTGAATTGAGAAGGAATAGGGTTTAGGGGTTTTGTGTCCCCTCCAAAAGAGTTGTTCAACAAAAACTTTTCAAAATAAATTTCTCCTCTGAAGTTTGAACAACCTCTTTTCCTTCTCTCATAAAATGGACACTTGCTACCACAAGTTACAAAATTAATTTTCTACGACATGGGGTATTGTCACCGGTGTCTCCTCCATCAAAGGGGGGGGGGGGGACAATAGGTGTGAGCGGTCGTCATGCGATAGTTTGTGACTCGTGTTTTCGTAAAGTAAATGGTCATCACTTTTAGGATGCTCGTTAATCGAATTATCCTTAAAAGTGAGGTTTTCGTAAAAAAAAAAAGGTTTTATGGAGTCTCTATCAATGTTTTAACCTTAAACATTGAAAAAGGAAAAGAAGGCATTGGTTTAAGAAAACCAAATTTGGCCATTATAACCAGAGTTGGGTAAGGGAGTTAGTTATGTGCAGGGAAGGTGTTAGCACCCCACAGCGCCCCTTTCGGGTTCCTTGTGAGGGATTAATTCAAAAAATAAAGATTCTAGAAATTATGTCTTTATCCTATTTATTTACTTGCAGTATTTAAATATCTACATGACCCTAATCTCTAACGCACATAAAAGAAAGCAATAAAAGGAAAGCGATAAAAGAAAAGGAATGAAAAAGAACCTCAAGCGAGCTTTTTATAAATCTTCAAACTTGAGGATGCTTTTTGGCAATCCCCTCACTCTACAAGAATGCTCCTCCCTCGAATAATAAAATTAAACTCCCGAGAGCTGGATGTCTCAAAAAGAGACTTCCTTAACCGATTTTACCCAAATGGACTATCGGAAAGACTACTCGAACCTCTAGAATAGTGCAAAAATTCCCAGAAGTGTCTCAAAATATGAGAGAGTGTGAGAAGGTGTGTGAAAATGGGAGAAATGGCGTCCTATATATAGGCACGTTGCTCCAGGAGGCTGGGACGACTGTCCCAAATTTTGTCAGTTGGGACGACCGTCTGTGATTTTGGGACGACCATCTCGCCTGGTAAAAAGCCTCGGGACGACCGTCTGGGATTTGAGAAGGTCGTCCCAGGCTAAAAAATAACCTAGGATGGCTGTTTGGAATCCAGGACGGCCGTCTCAAACTAACTAACCAGACGGGACAACCGTCTCGAGTTTTTGATAATATTTCCAATTTTTATTTTCTAAGAAAACACTACTAGGGGACTAATGAAGCCTTGTCCATCTTTGAAACGGAGGATTTCTGAACTTTATGTATGGTCGGACAAGATTTGGGGTATATAGTTGCCCGGCCTTCACCTGACTAACCGGCCATTGGTGATTGTGCCATAAGACCAGCTATCGAGTGAAGGAGTTAACCTTCTTGCCAGGTCGTCCTTCGGATGCTCTTTTGGTGCGATAGCTCACCCTCCAAACAATGAATGTGGTGTCTTCTTCGAAGTTGACCATAGGGTGTTCTCTTTGACCTTGTGGTGATGAGTATGAACCCCCACCTGGTTTGAGTCCCCTTTTGTAAGACTCGTTCACCGGATGTTTTCTCCGATCCTGTGGTTGATGAGTACAGACCCCCATCTAGTCTGAGTCCCCCTTTGGTAAGACTTGTCCACCAGATGTTCTCTTCGATCTTGTGGTTGATGGGTACAGACCCCCATCTGGTCTGAGTCCCCTTTTGGTAAGACTCGTCCACCGGATGTTCTCTCCGATCTTGTGGTTGAATTTGCCCACTGGATGTTCTCTTCGATCATGTGGTTGATGAGTACAGACCCCATATGGTCTGAGTCTCCCTTTTGGTAAGACTCATCCACCAGATGTTCTCTCCGATCCTGTGGTTGATGAGTACAGACTCCATTTGGTCTGAGTTGTTAGAATCGCGCAGCGGAATGTTCGCACGGTCAGACAAAAACTAAGAGGGGGGGGTGAATTGGTTTCTTAATAAAAATTAGGTTTTCAAAATTTTCCCAAAATTTTACCGATTAAAATCTGTGTAAATGTAAATAGATAAGAGATAGAAATCTTACACAGGAGATTTATACTAGTTCGGATCAAAAGACCCTACGTCCAGTTGCTAATCACTCAAACAGAGGATTAACGCTGTCACTATGATCAAAGTTGTTACAAACAAATTACAATGAAAAGATAAAGATAAGAAAACACCTCTCTTGAAATCCACAAGAGATGATGAACAACTTTTCCTAGAGACGGCACAACACACAATCCACTAAGAACTCCACTTAGTGATTCTTATCGCTTCTAGCCCACACCAGGTTCCAAAAGCCCCATTTCCTTGCAACAAACAATTCTCTGGCACTCACAACACTTAACTTTTGTATGGAAAAGGTTGTTCTCCTTTTCTGAGTGCCATAGAAGAGTTTAAGTAGAGAAATTAGGGTTTGGGAATTGGGATTTTCAGAATTAGGGTTCTTGGGAAAAGGGTTTTCGAAAATAGGTTTGATTTGAAGTTAAAAATCAAAATCTGACTGAAATAATCGATTAAAAGAAGTATGAATCGATTAAAACAGAGTCAAATATCAACAGAACCCAAACCTCTCTGTTTTAATCGATTAAAAGGTGATTTAATCGATTAAACCACCTGATAATCGATTAAAAATTGGTTTAATCGATTAAACTAGTGAGTTGTTACAGAAAATGATTTTTCTCACTGTTTTAATCGATTATTTCCCTATTTAATCGATTAAAGCCGAGCCTGGATGATAAACTTGAGCTTTTTGAAGCTTCTAAGGTTCAGACTATGTACCGGCTATCTCAAACACTAAAATTACAGACTCAATCTAATTAAAATAGAGTTATTACACTACAAAACAAGTCTTCAACTCTCTAAGTTCTTGAGTTCTTGAATCATCATCAAAATCAACAATCTTCATGTCCATCAAGTGCAACATCAAGTCCTTGAATGTTCAACAATCTCCCCTTTTTGATGATGATCAAAATTATCTTTTAAAGCCTTTGTAATAACCTTGTTTTATCTCGTCATACTAACAAACACATTAAACATACCGAGATAATATTTAAATGCAATTCATGAAAGGCTTTAAATATTTCTCCCCTATTTTGATTATAATCAAAAATAACTCGCAAATAACAATCATAAGGGCTCCCCCTAAAAATATGCATAAGTTGGAGATAACTCCCCCTCAATCAAAGCATCAAGGAAACATCATATTTTATTGCAGAACCAATCATTCATTACAATAACAAGAGAAAATAACAAAAAGAAAATAATCAACAAAATTTAAAATTCTGCACTATCATCATCATTAAAGTGTGCATCAAATCTATTTTCTAAACGGCACATTTTATCATCTACATCAGATATACGGCGAATTAATTCCTCATGCCGTACTCCAGAAAGAGTGAAGAATGATTGCATCCTCTGATTCATGTCAGATAACATGTCTTCCATGGATTGTCGGGTTTCATGATGAGTAGAGGAAGTTCCAACACTTTGGATTTGGTCAGAGGGAAACTCAGCTGCTGGAGGCATATCTTCATCAGAATCTTCATTAGCATCACCTTGATTAGGAACATCATCTTTGTGAACATAAATATCATTGACACGCACCATTTGGAGTTGAATCAATGTGCTGTCCAGCATGCGGTTCAAGTTATTTGTTCTAACTGCTTGTTCACCTTCAACATTCACTCCTTTATATTCAAGAATACGAGAGACAAGTAAAGCATATGGAATTTTGAATGTGGGATGACGTTTTGCTTTTAACATGGTCATTGTGACAAGAACGCCCCAATCTAACGGTTCATTATTCATTATGGCATGAATAATTCTAAGATCAATTGAAGAACATTGTGCATGATTTGTAGCTCAAGGGCATAGGATCCAAACAATTAGATGGAGAATCATGCGTTCCTCCTTCTTTAAAGGTCCAGCATGAAGGAGACGTCCAATCTCCATGGAGGGATTTCGCAGAAAAGAACGGTAAGCTAAGAACCTGTCAAAATCATCTAGCTCACCATAAATGTTAATAGCATCTTCTCTAATTGGAAAGTGAGTGACGTTTTCCCAAATATCATCGTCAAGAATAATTGTTACGCCTTTTACTCTAGAGGTAGCAATTTGATCTCTAAATTTGAATCTAGAGTAGAATACCCTAACAAGGTCAGGATAATACGTACCTTGCATTTGGATGAAGGGAAGAACTCCTTGAATTTCAAGAAGGTTGGGAAAATTGAATCCCCTATTGATGAATTGCTCACCAATAAGAAACTTGGGAGAAATAATAGCATGTTCTTTCCAGTAGGTCAGAAATTCTTGTTGGCCATCTGTATCAGAAATCCATCCTTCTACAAAATTAGGACGGGGTCGAGATGAGGGTGCAGATCTTCTTCTAGTAGGGATCTTAGCACGAGAAGATGAGGCCATTGAAAGATTAGAAGAGTAACAAGAAGATTTAGAAAGCTAAGTGTAGTGAGAAGAGGGCAAGGTAGCTAGAATAAGGCAAGATAGCTTGATAGAAGTGAGTAGAAGTGAAAATGAAGGTCCCTATTTATAACCAAGCATCTCCAACGTTCATATGAAAGGGAAAAATGGTCAAAATATTCGTTGGCAACGGCTAGAAAGCAAACTTGGTCGGATTTAATCGATTAAAATTCAAATTAATCGATTAAATCACTTCCAGACCCGTTTAATCGATTATTTTGGGTTGTTAATCGATTATTACTGGTTTTAATCGATTAATGGACGAATTAATCGATTATTCCAGAGAGGAATACCCTGTTTTAAGTGTTTTGGATGCAAATAATCGATTATTACTCCAATTAATCGATTATTCCAGAGAGGAATGCCCTGTTTTGAGTGTTTTAATACATGATAACCTATGAACATCTTACAAAATGAATTATAACATTACAACCATCCAAAAACAGTCAAATTAAGCAGAATTTAAGTTATTTCTAATATCCCTAAGTCTCTTCTAAGATCATAGAATCTATCCTTGGGTAGAGGCTTAGTAAAAATATCTGCTAATTGACGTTTGGTATCTACATACTCTATTTTACAGTTTCCTTTGCTGATATGATCTCTCAAAAAGTGATGTCTTATTTCTATATGTTTAGTCTTAGAGTGCATTACTGGATTCTTAGTAAGATTTATTGCACTCGTATTATCACACATCAACAGAATGTCATTTAAAAAGATACTATAATCTGCTAACTGTTGTTTCATCCACAGAATTTGAGCACAACAACTACCAACTGCAATATATTCAGCTTCAGTGGTAGATAAAGCAACACATGCCTGTTTCTTAGAATGCCAGGATATTAAGGATGAACCTAACAAATGACATGTCCCACTAGTACTTTTCCTATCAATTTTACATCCACCATAATCAGCATCAGAATATCCTATTAAACTCATACAAGCATCGAGACGGATACCACAAACCAAAACCGAGTAGTTCCTTTTAAGTATTTTAAAATATGTTTCACTGCAATTAGATGAGATTCTTTAGGACAAGCCTGAAATCTAGCACACACACGAGACAAAATGCATAATATCGAGTCTACTTGCAGTTAAGTATAACGAGTGATCCTATCATACCTCTATACATAGTTTGATTAACTTCCAAACCTGATTCATCCTTGTCTAGATAGCATGAAGTTCCCATGGGTGTGTTAGCTTCCTTTGAGGTGTCCATTCCAAACTTTTTAAGGATCTCTTTGCAGTATTTGGTTTGAGAGATGAAAATGCCATCTTTAAGTTGCTTGATTTGTAGTCCAAGGAAGAATGTCAATTCTCCCATCATAGACATTTCAAACTCTCCCTGCATTATCTTAGCAAATTCTACACATAACGAATTATCAGTTGATCCAAAAATAATTTCATCAACATATACCTGGACCAATAAGATATGTTCTTTTACTTTCTTTATAAACAGTGTAGTATCAATTTTTCCTCTAGTAAAATCATTTGAAGTATAGGAAACTACTTAGCCTCTCATACCAAGATCTAGGAGCTTGTTTCAACCCATATAATGCTTTCTTTAATTTAAAAACATGATTAGGAAAACTAAAATCCTCGAAACCAGGGGGTTGCTCCACATAAACTTCTTATTTAATAAAACCATTTAAAAATGCACTCTTAACATCCATTTGATATAATTTAAATTTCATCAAAGATGCATAGGCAAGAAGTAGGTGTATAGCCTCTAACCTGGCAACAGGAGCATAAGTTTCATCATAATCTATACCTTCCTCCTGACAATAGCCTTTTGCAACAAGTCTAGCTTTATTCTTTGTTATGTTCCCATCTTCATCAAGTTTATTTCTAAACACCCATTTGGTTCCAATAACTTGATGTGATTCTTCCCTTGGGATTAATTCCTAGACTTGATTCCTTTCAAATTGGTTAAGTTCTTCTTGCATGGCTATGCACCATTGGTCATCTTTAAGTGCTTCCTCAACATTCTTGGGTTCAATCTGTGACACAAAAGCTACAGACATACAAAAATTAGTCATGTTTCTAGTTCTTACCCCTTTTGAGATATCACCAATGATATTATCCATTGAGAGTCCTCTAGGTGATTGCCATTCTTTTGCTAATTCAGGCGTTTGAGAAGGCTCATTTTCTTCCAAATATAATTCATCAAGAGCCTCTCTTATATATTCATCATCACCTGCAATTTCTTTATTTGACTTAAGAGGATTTCCCCCAAGGTCTACAATCTCATCAAAGGTAACATGTATAGATTCTTCTATATTCAAAGTTCTCCTATTAAACACCCTATAAGCCTTGCTAGTTAATGAATAACCTAAGAAAATGCCCTCATCAGCTTTAGAGTCAAATTTTCCTAAGTTATCCTTTCCATTATTTAACACAAAACACTTACATCCAAAGATTTTCAAATGAGCAACATTAGGCTTTCTACCATTAAACAATTCATATGGAGTAGATTTAATTATTGACCTAATGAGCATTCTATTTAAAACATAACATGCAGTACTAACCGCATCAACCCAAAAATATTTAGCAACATTAGATTCATTTAACATAGTTCTAGCAAGTTCCTCTAATGACCTATTTTTCCTTTCAACTACACCATTTTGTTGGGGAGTCCTAGGAGTAGAAAAGTTATGTAAAATTCCATTTTCTTCACAATAATTTTCAAACTTTTCATTTTGAAACTCACCACCATGGTCACTTCTCAAAACTTTAATTCTTAAGTATTTCTCATTTTGAATTTGTTTTGCAAATTTTCTAAAGACTTTAAAAGCTTCACTTTTAGTAGTAAGGAAAAATGTCCATGTATACCTAGAGTAATCATCAACAATCACAAGTCCATAATAATTTCAACCAAAGCTTTTTATCCTAGAAGGTCCAAATAAATCTAAATGTAATAATTCTAGGGGTTTTGAAGTGGAAATAACATTCTTTGATTTAAATGATGATTTTACTTGTTTACCCTTTTGGCATGCATCACACAATCTATCTTTTTCAAATTTTAACTTAGGCAAACCAATAACTAAGTCTTTTGATATCAATTTATTCAAATGATGCATATTTATATGAGCCGCTCTCTTATGCCATAACCAAGGGTTATCTTCCTTAGCAACTAAACATGTTATGCTAGACTCATGTAAACAATCCAAATCAATCAAATATATGTTGTTATTCCTAATGCCTTTCAATGCTACATTTTCGGAATCAATCAAGTGTATGGTGCAAAATTTACTTTCAAAAATTACCTTGAAGCCTTTGTCACATAATTGACTTATACTAAGGAGATTATGCTTAAGTCCATCAACAAGTAGCACATCCTTGATCTCCAAAGTGTTTGCACCGCCTATGTTTCCAATTCCAAGGATCTTCCCTTTGTTGTTGTCCCCATAAGTTACATATCCTTGTTCCTTAGCCTTGAAACTTACAAATTTAGATTTATCTCCGGTCATATGTTTTGAGCATCCACTATCAAGATACCACATAGACTTCTTTGATTTGGAAGTTTCCTACAAAACAAGAATATAGTAAACTTAGATCCCCACAACTTTTGGGTCCTTGGGGTTAGAGACATAACAAATTATTTAGCTATAGGAACCCAAATGTATTTACCTTTAGGTACACCAAAATGTTTAATTTTACATCTATTTGACGTGTGACCTTGTTTCATGCAATAAAAACATGCTTTAAATGTAGCATTTGAAAATGATGCATTTCTAACTTTTGACATTTTAGTTCCTTTCTCAACCCATACTCTTTTCTTTTTAGTTTTAAACTTTTTCATAGAAACTTGATGATTTACATTATTTTGAGCAAAAACAGTTTTATCCTTCTTAAGATCACTTATTTCCATTTCGGCCTTATCAAGTAGATGATTTAGGATATCTATGTCATATTAATGCTCTTTACAAGTTTCACATGCTAAATTCTTATCCTCATCTAAACATACAATTTTCGTGTCTAATACCTCTTTTTCTTCTAAACATGTAATTTTCATTTTTAAAGAGTCAATTTCCTTTTCGGATCTACTTAAATTCTTCTTTACAACTTTATATTCATTCTTCAAGTTCTTAAAAGCACTAAACAATTCATTATAAGCATTTTGCAATTCATCATAGTTATTATCCTCATCACTAGAAGATGTGTCGGAATCACTTACCTCAAAATCGGATGATATGTTGTCATTTGCCATTAAGCAAATGTTTGCTTCTATTTCTGAGTCACTTGATTCCAAACTTGAGTCACTGTTGTCCCAAGCAATGTAGGCTTTCTTCTTGAAGTGTTTTTTTCCTTTAACTTCACCGTTCTTCTTATTTGGACATTCGGTCTTTACATGTCCTGCTTCATCACAACCATAGCATTTTATATTTACGGAAGAATTTTCCCTTACCTTTCCTTTACCTTTGAAGGAATGTCTTCCTTTTGCTTTCATGAATTTGGTGAACTTCTTTATCATAAGACTCAGCTCTTCTTCTTCATTTTCCGAGTCTTCTTCTTTTTCCTTTTTATTTTTACCTTTGGAAATTTCGGTTTTAAAGGCTAGATTCTTCTTTTGATATTGGCCTTCTTCTTCGTTTAACCTTCCAAGCTCTAACTCATGTTCTCTAAGTTTTCCAAAGAGCGCCGTCATAGACATAGTGGCAAGATTTTGTGACTCTGAGATGGTCGTCACCTTAGGTTGCCATTTCCTATCCAAAGATTTCAAAATTTTAACATTTAATTCATCAACGTCAAAGATTTTACCTAGTCCGGTGAGATGGTTCACGATATGAGTGAAACACTTTTGTACGTCAAAGATCGTTTCGCCTGGTTGCATCCGAAACATCTCGTATTCTTGGATTAGAGAATTTTTGCGTGCTCTTTTAACGTCGTCAGTTCCTTCATGGGTCACTCTAAGCATTTCCCACATTTCCTGTGCACTTTTACAAACAGAAATTCTATAAAACTCGTCAAGGGTTAGAGCAGATGAAATAATATTTCTAGCCCTAACGTCAAATTGGGCTTTCCTATTTTCTTCTGCAGTCCATCTAGAAAAAGGTTTAAGAATGTCAACACCATTCTCAGTAATTTTAGGAACAAATGGACCGTTTAAAATAGCATCCCAAACACCTCTATCAACAGACTCTAAAAATATTTGCATTCGTACCTTCCAAAAAGGATAATTTAGACCCGCAAAAAGTGGGGGTCTG
Source organism: Sphenostylis stenocarpa (assembly GCA_963425845.1). Lineage (NCBI taxonomy): Eukaryota > Viridiplantae > Streptophyta > Magnoliopsida > Fabales > Fabaceae > Sphenostylis > Sphenostylis stenocarpa. The sequence continues at coordinate 61,304,680 of OY731404.1, forward strand.
TTGATAGACGCACCTTCGGCAAAAGTTTGATTTTGTCCGGCCATTTTCGAAAATTTGAATGACTATCAAAGCAAGCTCTGATACCACTTGTTAGAATCGCGCAGCGGAATGTTCGCACGGTCGGACAAAAACCAAGAGGGGGGGGTGAATTGGTTTCTTAATAAAAATTAGGTTTTCAAAATTTTCCCCAAATTTTACCGATTAAAATCTGTGTAAATGTAAATAGATAAGAGATAGAAATCTTACACAGGAGATTTATATTGGTTCGGATCAAAAGACCCTACGTCCAGTTGCTAATCACTCAAACAGAGGATTAACGCTGTCACTATGATCAAAGTTGTTACAAACAAATTACAATGAAAAGATAAAGATAAGAAAACACCTCTCTTGAAATCCACAAGAGATGATGAACAACTTTCCCTAGAGACGGCACAACACACAATCCACTAAGAACTCCACTTAGTGATTCTTATCGCTTCTAGCCCACACCAGGTTCCAAAAGCCCCCTTTCCTTGCAACAAACAGTTCTCTGGCACTCACAACACTTAACTTTTGTATGGAAAAGGTTGTTCTCCTTTTCTGAGTGCCATAGAAGAGTTTAAGTAGAGAAATTAGGGTTTGGGAATTGGGATTTTCGGAATTAGGGTTCTTGGGAAAAGGGTTTTCGAAAATAGGTTTGATTTGAAGTTAAAAATCAAAATCTGACTGAAATAATCGATTAAAAGAAGTATTAATCGATTAAAACAGAGCCAAATATCAACAGAACCCAAACCTCTCTGTTTTAATCGATTAAAAGGTGATTTAATCGATTAAACCACCTGATAATCGATTAAAAATTGGTTTAATCGATTAAACTAGTGAGTTGTTACAGAAAATGATTTTTCTCACTGTTTTAATCGATTATTTCCCTATTTAATCGATTAAAGCCGAGCCTGGATGATAAACTTGAGATTTTTGAAGCTTCTAAGGTTCAGACTATGTACCGGCTATCTCAAACACTAAAATTACAGATTCAATCTAATTAAAACAGAGTTATTACACTACAAAACAAGTCTTCAACTCTCTAAGTTCTTGAGTTCTTGAATCATCATCAAAATCAACAATCTTCATGTCCATCAAGTGCAACATCAAGTCCTTGAATGTTCAACATGAGTCCCCCTTTGGTAAGACTCGCCCACCGGATGTTCTCTCTGATCCTATGGTAAGATTTGCCCACTGGATGTTCTCTCCGATCCTGTGGTTGATGTGTACAGACCCCCATATGGTATGAGTCCCCCTTTTGGTAAGACTCGTCCGCCAGATGTTGTCTCTGATCCTGTGGTAAGATTCACCCACTGGATGTTCTCTCTGATCCTGTGGTTGATGAGTACAGACCCCATCTGGTCTGAGTCCCCATTTGGTAAAACTCATCCACCGGATGTTCTCTCCGATCTTGTGGTAAGATTTGCCCACTGGATGTTCTCTCTGATCTTGTGGTTGATGAGTGTACACCCCCATCTAGTCTGAGTCCCCATTTTCGTAAGACTCATTCATCGAATGTTCTCTTCGATCCTGTGGTAAGATTCGCCCACTGGATGTTCTCTCCGATCCTATGGTTGATGAGTACAGACCCCCATTTGGTCTGAGCCCCCCTTTTGGTAAGACTCGTTGACCGGATGTTCTCTCTAATCCCGTGGTAAGATTCACCCACCATACCCCATTTTGGTAAGACTTGTTGACCGGATGTTCTCTCCAATCCTGTGGTAAGATTCGCCCACCAGATGTTCTCTCTGATCCTGTGGTTGATGAGTACAGACCCCCATCTGGTCTGAGTCCCCCTTTTGGTAAGACTCGTCCACCGGATGTTCTCTCTGATCTTGTGGTAAGATTCGTCCACTAGATGTTCTATTTGATTATGTGGTTGATGAGTACAGACCCCCATCTGGTCAGAGTCCTTCCCTTGGACTGAGTTGTGTGATAGCGGCTTATTGATCTTGGTCACACGCTGACTCCATGGGGAGTGAATTTTCTTGAAAATATTTTGTCTTTTCTGTGTAGTCCTCCGTTGTGCCGGGGATTCTTGATTTTGGGCTTTTTGTAATAGCCATCCAACTTGTTGATTGCTAGGGATTTTTAGATTTTTGGCTTTTTTTATGGTCATCCAGCTTGTTGGTTGCTGGGGATTCCTGATAAATGCCTTTTAGGCAGGCATGAATCCATTGGGGATTTTTTTATTCTGATAATGATGTCTCTGCGTAGGCAGATGCTTCATCAGAAGTGAAGACTTTTGGTTGTATTTTTTTTTCCTCTGAGTAGACTGATGTTCCCTTTGGGGATGTTGGTTCTTTGCTTGCCAGGTCTTGCCTATGCATTGGCAAATGACTCTCTAAAGGTGTGAGTCTGAAGATTGCCTTTGCAGTAGGCTCACTAGGGATATATGTTTCTTTTTTGGTGATCCACCAGGGAATTGGTTGACTTCCTGGGGATATGGTTTTTGATTGCCCTCTGCGGGATAGAGTCTTGACTCTTTGATTAATGTTGATGAGAGCTGGCTTTGTGAAGCTCTTATTCTGCTGAGGGAATGAAATTTCTGATTCCTTAGTGTGGTTGCTTTATTCTTTTTTTGATGTGACCCACTTGGTGATTTATTTGGCCTCCCATTGTTATAGCCTTTGTTTTTGGGTATCCGCTAAGGATGAAGGGTTTTTCTTTTCTTTTTCTTGAGCCCTTTATTTTCCATTAGGGAACGTGGCGGAGGTGAGTATGCTTGATGACTCATATGGTGGTGGTGCTGAGCCTTAGGGTAATAGTTTTTGGTTTTTGCCTCTGGAGTAGGAAAGGATCCTCTTGGGGATGATTGAGTCTTTCTGTCGGCTTTTCTTTATTTATGGTTGTGGAGCCTTTACTGGGTAGAAGGATGGTGATTGGAGCTTCGGGCTCTGGAAGCTCTTATTTTGTCTTGAGTCGGTTGATTAATGACGACTGACTCCGTTTTCTTGAGGGGGAGCATTATTTGGGGACTCGGTCTTGACGCTTCTTGTTTTCAATCACAAACATGGAGCCTAGTCTCCTTATATGCATGATTCTTATTTTTTATTATTTACTTAAAGAAATTTTTATTTTTTTTATTTTGACAGAGTCGTTTTGTGCGACTACTTGTGTGTGGATGCCCTAAATGCAATCTATCCTTTTATTTGATGCATCTAGAAAAGTGACTGTGATTCCCCTATTGGACTTTCATGATAATGCTGATGAGCTCCTCTTTTATTCATTTTTTGGTCTAGCCCTAACTTTTGCCTAGACCGCCCTTTTAGGATTTTCGATCTAGCGGACTGTCTTAATTTTATCTTGGATATCTTAGCGGACTTTTTCCTTTTTATGAGTGCCTTAACTTTTGCCTAGACCGCCCTTTTGGGGTTTTTGATCTAACATACTGCCCTAATTTTTACCTAAGAATCTCCTAGCAGACATTATTCTTTTTTATTTTTATTTTTTCTTTTTCAATGCTTCCTTGTTTCAGATGCATGATTTGATCTTTGACAAAATGACTTTGCACATATTTATGATTTATCAATATAGAGGCATTTCCATAAATTGGACAAGAGAATAGAAATGAAAGAAAATTTTATTGATATGCATAAGCAAAAGGTTTATTTCTTCTTCTTTATTATAGAAGGATTACAAAGGAATTTAGAAGAATGATTGGTCAAGGTTGGCTACACTGTATGGGTTTCAACAATCATGTCTCTGATATCTGTCCCCTGGTTCTCTTAGTTGCTTCAATCGAGATGCTCGAGCCCAAAGTGAAGACTATACAAGCTGCTTGCTTCTAGAAGGATGTTACCTTAGCCGCATTTTGTTTTCATCTAAGGCAACCATTGCTCTTAGAATTTTTTTTTAATACCACTAAATTTTTTCTAGGACGTATCCTAGCGAGAATTGTGGACCCTAAATTTTTCCCAAGATGCCCTTTGCAGGTTTTCATTCTGGCAGGTCTTGAGCAATGCCTTCAAGCATAATACTTCTTCACCGCATCGGAATTGACCAGGTGTCGAAGTTTCTTTCCATCCATGTCGGTGAGCATAAGAGCTCCTCCCAAGAAAGCTCGCTTAACCACAAAGGGTCCTTTGATGAGTCATTATATTCTCATATTTTCTTCCTTTTCTAAACTTATTTTAATTAGTATTTTGAGTTTAACTTTCTGTTATTAGTGAATTTTTATTAATTCGGCTTCATTGGGCCAATAATTCAGATTTTAATTAATTTGAATCTATTTGATCTATTTTTTGTTCTTTATTATTTTCAAGACAATTTAAAGCAATTTTGGGCCTAGAAGATTGGGTCAGATGCCATATTATAGTTTAAAGCAATTTTGGGCTTGGAAATTGGGTCAATTGTCATATTTTGTTCTATACGGGTACTAACATTGGTTCACTATTTTATTTATCAATTTTTCTACAGAGCTCCAAAAATCATGATTCTGGAAGTATTATAAATTAGACACATTCATATTTCCATAGGATCTAGAATCATTGAATTCGGAGCTAAATTGGATTTTACATAAATTATCCAAAACGGGTCAAGTGCACTAGGTTGGCCCAATGGACATGCTTCAATAATTTAAGTCTCCTAAATTCATTAGACCTCCGAAAATAGTAGAAATGGTGACATTTTAAAGCTAACTCAAAAGACTTACAAAGAAGACCATAATCACTTAATTTGGATAAGTATTCAAAATACTGCACGTGTTTGAAGTTTATAGACTTGCACTGAAGTCAATTTATGATGTGTTTTGTTGACTAGTTGGGCCCAAACCTAGATTAAGACTAGGGTTAGGGTTATTTATATAAGCGAGATGTAGGGTTGAGAGGGTAGGACACCACGTAGCACCCACACAGCCACTTTTCATCTTCTACAATTTGTATTCAAGTTTGTTTTCTCTTCTGTCATTATTTTAAATTCTTGTTTCGATTTTAATTATGTCTCTTCTTCTGCGTTTTCGATTTTCCATGGATAACTAAATCTTTGTATTGATTTTATGAGGAGAATGCAAGTAGATCTTTGAGGTTTTGTTCTTCAATTTCATTTCATTTGTTCTCTTAACTCTTAATCTTCTAATCTCAGTGTTAAATTATAATCTGTTTATGCTTAATAAACCGAAACTAATATCACAATTTTCTTAATTCTGTGTTAAACATGAGATTATGTGATGTATGCAATGCTTAATTGTATAAGGATAATTTGAGGTTAATATTCACTTAGTTGGTTAATTTCATGTTGGAATAAGGGTTAAGGAAAATTTGGGATTAATCTTCACTTAGTTGGTTAATTTCATATTAGAATAAGGGTTAAAGCTAATTTGGGATTAATTTTTGTTTAGTTGATTAATTTTGGATTGGAATATAATTTGGGATTTATCTTTGCTTAGTTGGTTAATTTCGAATTGATTTCGTAACCTAGGATAAATGACACTGCATTGGAATAAGGAAATCAATTGCATTCTAATATGTTTTTAATTCACATTTTTATAATCTACTTTTGTTCTGTTTCATCTAATATTTTAAATCTGAAAATTCCCCCTTTTTGTTGTTGTTCTAATTCGAAAAATTGACAAGCTTTGATAGAAATTCGTGGTCTTTGGGAGACGACCTGGGAAAGCTTCCTAGTACTACATTTATTTGTTTTAATTATTTGACCGAGTACGACATCGATCAAATTTGGCATCGTTGTCGGGGATCAAGATTTTTGTCTAGGTTTTCAATTTTTATTTTCTGTTTTTGTTTTTATTTTATTTTTAGTTATTTGAATGTTTTATTTTCAATTTTCATATTTTGTGTCAATTAGGTTGGCCAAAAGCCAAACATTAATTCAGGTCATCAAGATGAATTAAGGATATCAAGGACATCAAGGTAACTATTCTTATTTTATTGATTGGGTCATTTGGGATTTCCTCTGCGGGAACTATTGAGCCTTCATCCTGTGTGGGGTTAGGTGGTGGATCTTAATTTCTTAGCCTACAAACTAAGGGTTTTCTTTTGTGGGCACTATTTCTTGAGAAGTGTGTTTCTCTGTTCATCCTTTGATTTGTTCATAAGGGGTGTTCAACCCTAATTTAATTTAATTAATTTTTTTTTTCAAAATTCAAAATTTTTTTCTTTAATTTGTTTTTCTAGCTTTAATTTCTCATATTTAAACCCCTATAAGCAGTGCGTTGGAAAGAGTTTTTATCATAAGTATATAATTGGGTTCTTATTTGAATATTTTATTTTATTTTTAGTTATTTGAATATTTTATTTTATTTTATTTTTAGTTATTTGAATATTTTATTTTTATTGCAGTTATTTTATATATTTTATTATTTAAATATTTTATTTGATTTGTTGTTTAATTTAACATTCTTACTTCTCTCAATGCTATTTTGATAACTCACTATTGAGTTCTTTCAAAAAAAAAAAAAAAAAAACTCTTTTGGAAAAAAAAATTTCAAATTTTTTAGCTTTATAAAAAAAAAATTATAATTTTTCTTGTGTGCTTCCTAACCATTCTTGCAGAAATTTTTTTAAGTCATCCTTAAAAGAAATTTTTTGAAAACCATTCTCATATGAAACTCTGGATATAGCTTCGTAGTGTCAGAGTGCATGTCTACGAAGGTTCTGGCTAGGAAAGACTTGGTACTTAAGCGTGTCCATTAGTGACTCACCTCTCTTTCTTGGGAACCTACTTGGTGTACTTGTTCACGGTCTAGCGTTGTCATTCCAGTTCTTCTACTGCTTCAATATTTTTACGAGGGACTGAACAACATGGAAGGAAGTATGATTGATGTTGCAAGTGTTGGTGCATTTGGTGATATGACTCCTGCAGAGACTAGACAGTTGATAGAGAAAATGGCCTCGAATTCCCAGCAATTCAGTGCAAGGGGTGATGCAATAGTTATTAAAGGAGTAAATGATGTGGCTACAGACTCCTCTACTGAAATAAAGAAACTAGACAGCAAAATTGATGCCTTAGTGAATTTAGTCACTCAAATTGCAGTAACCCAGAAGAATGTTGTTGCACCTGAAAAAATTTGCGGTATTTGTACTTCCATAGATCATTATACATATGGTTGTCCCTCATTGCAATCTGCAGAACCATATGCTACCCAAGCCTATGCTACAAACATTTATAACAACAGACGTCCACATCAGCAACATAATTTTAACTTGGCTTCAAATAGATACAACCCAGGTCGGAGAAATCATCCAAACCTGAGATGGTCCAATCAATAGCCACAATAACAACATCCTCATACTTTCCAAAACAATGTAAGATCAAGCAGATATGTGCCTCCACCTTTTCAACAACAGTATCAGAGACAAAATGAAGCTCCAGTAACAACACCAACTCCCCCTCAACCTTCCACTTCTGAACCTTCATTTGAAGAGCTGGTCAGACAGATGAGCCTACAAAATAAGCAGTTCCAATAGGAGACAAAAACTTTCATCCAGAGTTTGACAAATCAGATGGGGCAGATGGATACTCAGCTTAATTAGGCACAATCATAGAATTATGATAGATTGTCATCCCAGATAGTGCAAAATTCGAAAAATGTCAGTGCCATCACTTTGAGATCTGGTAAGCAGGTTGATATCCCAGTAACTGCACCTATACCAGAAATTGTGCCTGCACCTCAGACAGACAACCTTGTTGCATCAAATACAAAGTGTCCTAAGCAAGGGGAGCCTGCAGATGATAGTACAGGATCCTCCAATTCTACTACACAGAGTAGTTAATAGTTGTATCAGCCTCCTATTCCTCTTCCATTCCCACCAAAAATTCCTCCAAGTAAAGGGATGGAAGAAGTGGACAAAGAGATTCTAGAAACATTCAGGAAGGTGGAGGTGAACATTCATCTTTTGGATACCATCAAGCAAATTCCTAGATATGCCAAATTTCTAGAGGAGTTGTGTACACACAAGAGGAAGCTAAAGGGAAATGAGCGGATTAGCATGGGCAGAAATGTATTAGCACTAATAGGTAAATCTGTTCCTCAAATTTTTGAGAAGTGCAAGGACTCAGGTACTTTTTGTGTGCCTTGTATCATAGGTAATTATAAATTTGAAAATGATATGCTTGATCTGGGTGCTTCAATTAATGTCATGCCTCTGTCTATATTTAAATCTCTTTCTCTTGGACCCCTACAACCTATGAGTATAGTTATTCAGTTGGCAAACAGGAGTGTTACTCACCCTATAGGTTTCATTGAGGATATCTTAGTTAAGGTTGGTGAGTTGATTTTCCCTGCTAATTTTTATATTCTTGATATGGATGAGGGATTTTCACGTGGTTTTGCACCCATCATTTTAGGCAAACCATTTTTAAAGACCGCACGAACCAAAATTGATGTGCATGCAGGGAATTTATCCATGGAATTTGATGACATTGTGGTGCGCTTTAATATTCTAAATGCCATGAAACACCCATCTGAGGATCATTTTGTCTTTCATGTTGATTTGATTGTTCGATTAGCCACCCATCATCCCAAACACTACAAACCAGACCTCACCTTTCATAATTCCTATCTCAAATTTTTGTTGTCATGCACAGATTTTGATCATATTCTTGCTCCATTTTCAAAAATAGGTAATAACCCTCAAGACATTCGTGGACCTTTATGACTCAAATCTAAACCACCAACCATTACCCTTGGACTTCAAGCCGAACTTATTGAAGTTTGGAGTAATTTTTTAAGTTGGGACACAATGGTTTCCAGATTTCAAATGAAAGAAGTTTAATTTTTTCTATATGTTCCTCAACATTTTTCTCGTCAATTCAAACCCAGCCAAGCCCCACTTACCACAAGATTCGACCAAATCATTCCCAAAGGTGTTACCTATAACAATTCAACCCTTTGAGAAACCCTCTTCTAATGAATGTCAATAAAATCCATCGAATATCATCCCTTCCCTTTTGAAACCAACTTTTTAAGCACTTTCAAATTTTATTTATGGTGGGATCAATGGTTCTCCTCAAAATATTTACCTTTCGCTCTTTTAAAATCTTGAATGACCACTCATCCTGAATTTCCTCTGCAAGACAAAGCAAAGGCTCCAAAATATAAATATGAAAAAATACCTTCAAATTATTATATTGGAGAATTATTATCAAGAATGTTACGATCCTCTTCGACTAGAATCCACCTTTAGAAATATAGTGTACTCTTTAAGATATAAGGTTCGACAAAATCAAGAAAATAGAAAAATTACAAACTCGTTAGGTAGAACTCTTTTCAACAGATTTCGCCCCATTAACTACCAACTTTTCCTTATGCTTCTTTCGGTGTTGCTAAACCTTTAACACATCCCAAATGGGTTCGTGAACTTAGAACTCTCCATGAGTTACTACACCCCAAACCACTTAATAAAGCCACTACTATATCCAAATTGTCCTATTATCCCTACCTCTACCTACCTGATTCAGCTTTACCCCATTGGCTTACCAACATCGACCATGTTACTATCTTAAATAATATTCCATATGGTGAGAAGTTTTCTTATTTTCTAAGTTCATCATCCCTTTTATTTTTTAGAGTTTATGCTTATTTGTAGTATTCTTCTTGAAATTTCTTCTTCAATCCAAATTATCGAACTTGTACAAGAAACTTCTAAGTCCATCGCAACTTCTACATCTTCTAAAATCCAAAGAAAAAGGCAAACAAAAGGGCCTGCGCCTCTCCCAGTATGGTTCGATCTCCTCTTTTATTAAGCATATTCTCGATTCCTTACTTACACAATTTTATATCAATGATTTTTTCTAATTAATTTGTATGTTATTCTAGAAAAAATCCAAATCGAAGACAATATCCTCGACCTCTATTTCAATCCCATCTGTACAGGTAACACTCACCTCTTCACTAGACAATTATAATTTTTTTATTACATCAACACTAAAAAATTCACATCACCATATCTCTGCACCACCTACCACCGAAACTCCTCTCATGACACCTACCATCATAGAATCAGACTTTGATGATGAGGACAACACCCCACTCACTCATCGAATAAAAAAAAATATAGTTTAAATTTTGTATAACCTCCATAAAGCTCTCAAACTATTTTCTTATACATAATTTGATGCTTACCATAATTATCTTGATTTGTACGGAAAGAGATTTCAACCAATATTTCAAGAAATTTAGAGTTTGTGGTTAAAGTCTTCGTCGATCCACCATGTTCCATTTCTCCAAATAAGGTACAATATTTACTATCTCTTTCAATCAATTTATTTTATTTTATTTTCAATACTAAATTAGCTACTTAACATAAAAGAGGAAACATCCATTGTACATAGCACTCTCACTCCCACCAAAATTCAACTTACTCTAATCGAGATTCAACCAAACCAATTGTTCCAGTATCAATTTAATTTTCTTTGTTCGTCAATTTATTTCCATAACATAATAAAACATTTCAACATTTAACAATCCCTACATATATCATTATAGAATCTCTTGATCAAGTTGCTACAGTTCTATCCATAATCGAACTAACTCCCCAAAATGTTGATCTTTCTTTGGTAAGTCCTTCATTCAAAACTTATTCAAAAAATCCAAATATATTTATGGATGAAATCGAAAAGGACTCATTCAACATCTTAGATCTCATGACAACACATGGGGAAGTATTTGAGACTGTAGCAAGCTCTTTGTTCGCTCCTCACTAAGCTCCAATGTAGTGAATTTGGTCAAGAAATTTAGATTTTGCATCTATTCCTCATCTCTTGAAACTATCATTGAGACGCTACACAAAAAACAAGAGCTTCAAGAGATCTTGCACAAAATCAAAGATATCCCACTCAAGCAATTTCCTCAAGGTTTTGACAAAGAAGTCAACACTATTACAAATTTATTCAATGAAATTCGGTCTTTGAGGAAAAAATGCCTCACTCTAGATTCCAAGAATGTTCAAATCGAACTCGCTCATGCTACCAAAATCGAATCGCTAAAATCTAATAATCCAAATTTGACTAGTTCAGGAAAAATCAATTTCAGTTTGTCAATCTGTTAAACGAAGAATAAGACAAATGCCCAATACTAAACATTGTTCGATATCCAACGTCAAATCCAAGCTTCTGAAACGAGGATTCTTGAACTCTCTCACCCTAAATCCACCACTGAAGGAGAATCTTCTAGTTTATTAGCCACCTCCAAGGATCTAGCAATTATTCTTCGTGGTTATATGATCAAGCTAGCAGATATCAAACATCAGAAAGCTTCGGTATCAGATGCGTGGGATGCTATGCTTGCTAAATTCAACAAACTTATATCAAAACACAGTTCTTAATTTTACTTTCCTTCTCAATTTCTCTTGTATATGCACAATAACTCTATATTCTCAATTTATCCAGCATTTACCTATACGTAATGAGTTTTGAATGACTTTAAGTATTTGCCATTGATCAAAAATCTTGTTTGGTTGTTATAACAATTAACAATAACATAAGCATTGTTAGATAATACTTTTACAACCTCAAAAGGACCTTCCCAATTAGTTGACCATTTCCCATAATATTTAGACTTTCGATCCATAGGCAGTATTACTTTCCAACCAAATCTCCTTCTTTGAAACTTTTCAATTTAACTCTTTTATTAATAAGACTTAGCAATTTGCTTTTTTTGATGCAATATCTGATCCAAAGCAATTATTCTAACTTCATCTAATTCAAGCAACTTGTCACACATTTTATCCCAATACTCTTGCCTCGATAATTCATTTTGCCTTTGAATCCTTACTGACTCTATGTTAATCTCGATTGGTAAAACAACAACATGTGAAAAAACTAACTTATATGGTGTAGTTTTAATATAATCTTTTGGAGAAGTCCTATAAGCCCATAATACTTGAGACAACGTTTCATGCCAATTTTTAAGTTTATTTCCAATATGTTTCTTAATCAGATTAATTAAAACTTTATTAATATCCTATACTTGTCCATTAACTTGAGCAAAATAAGGGATCGACGCCAATAATTTAATATTCCTTGATTTTACATAACTGGAAATTCTTTCTAGTGAATACTGTTCCTCGATACGTGGAAATCGACTCTAGAATTCCAAATCGGTACACAATATGCTCCTCTATAAAATCAATCACATTCTTTTGCTCAACATCCCTTTAAGGAAATGTTTCCACCCATTTAGTAAAATAGTCAACTGCCACTATTATAAACTTATGACCTTTTGACGAATGAAGGTATATCTGTCCTATTAAATCATTTGCTCATCCTCTAAAAGCCATGGTTTAATTATCAAATTTAATTCAGTGGTTGGTACATTTTATATAGGCCTAAACTTTTGACACTCTTCACGGGATTTTACATACTAAACATAATCTTTCAAGATCGAAGGCCAATAATAACTTCTTCGATATAAAATCCACTTCATTTTTTTAAGATTGTATGCGACCCACATATTCCACTATGTACCTCAACCATAACTATATATGAATCATCCTTGTCTAAACATTTAAATAAAATCCATTCCAATGCTCTTTTGTATAATTCATTGTTTAACAAAACATTACTTTTGGCTCGATAATAGTTTTTTTATCAATCTATTGGGATTTTTCAAATATTCTATTATCAAATACCTCCAATCATCACTTTTTAATGGGTCTATTTGCAATACTTCAATTCTTTGAGACAACTTTTCTTTAATCCGAATCAATTAATCAAATCCTTTATTCGACATTTTATACCTCGATGCTAGCTGAGCCAAGTCATTTGCTTCTCGATTAAATTCTCGAGGCACATGTTCGAATTGAATATTCTCAAACTTACATATTAATTTAAACACTTTATTCAAATACTTTTTTAAATTTGAGTTCAAACATTGATATTCTCTATTCACTTGCTTTATAATTAACTGTGAATCTCCTCAAACTATCACATTTCTTGCTCGAAAGTCAATTAACATTTCTAATCCCAATATCACCACTTCATATTCAGCTTCATTATTTGAACAAGTCGATTTAATTTCAAACAAAATTTTAGTAGGAACATTAATTGAGGAAGTGATTACAACTCCTACTCCAAACCTATTCGTGGTACTAGAACCATCGAAATATAAAACTCATCTATCACTTTCTAATACACATACTTCCTTGACTTGCACATGCATATAATCTACTAAAAAATTAGCAACAATTTGTCCCTTAATCGATTTTAAAGATTCAAATTGTAGTGAGAATTATGTTAACATCAACTTCCATTTACCCACTCGATTATATAAAATAGGTTTTGACATTAACACCTTTAATATATTATTTCTCGAAAAAATGATTATCACAAGGTTTAAGATAATGTTTCAATCTGTAGCACACATAGTAAATACTCAACATTAACTACTTCATTGAACTAAATCGAGTTTCAGCATCAATCAACATTCGACTCAAATAATATACAAGACGTTATTCTCCATTCGAGTCTTTTTGAGCCAATAAACTTGCAATAGTATCCTCCGATGCTAAAACATATAACTTCAATACCTTACTTTGATCAATCGGAATCAACACAAGTGGATTACTCAATACTCGCTTTATCTCATCGAAATCTTTTTGATGCTCAATGCTCCATTTGAATTCTCCCTCTTTCTTCAACCTCAACAAAGGAGAAAATGCCCAAGCTTTCCTGCCAAATTCAAAATAAACCTTCTCAAATAATTAACTTTACCCAACAACAATTGTAACTCCTTTTTATTTTTAGGAGATTTAGTTACAATTATTGCTTTTGCTTTATTTCTATCTATTCTATTCCTTTTTTATGAACAATAAATCTCAAAAATTCACCTACATTCACACCAAAAGCACATTTTAAAGGATTCATTTTCAATTTATGACATCTCATTCTTTCAAAGGCATATTTTAATTTACCCAAATGAGATTCCCTTGGTTCAGATTGGATAATTATATCATCGATATAAACCTACATAAAATCTTCAATTAAATCATGAAAAAATTAATTTATAGCCCTCTGATATGTCGCTCCAACATTCTTTAAACCAAACAACATTACTAACCACTCAGAAGTTCCTAATGCTCCTAGACATCGAAAAGCAGTTTTCAATATATCATTTTCAACAATGTATATTTGATTATATCCAAAATATCCATTTAAAAGACTTAGCATTTCATTTCCTATTACCGCATCTACTAACATTTCAGCATTAGACATAGGATATTCATCCTTAGGTGTTGCCTTATTTAAATATCGAAAATCAATACATATTCTCATCTTTCCATTCTTTTTAATAACAAGAACAATATCAGAAATCTAATCTACGTACCTAGTCGTGCGTATGAATTTAGCTTTTAATCGTCTTTTGATTTCCTCCTTTATTTTATTCATGACCTCTGATGCAAACTTTCGAGGAGCTTCTTTAATAAGTTTTTTCCCCTCGATTATAGGCAATTGATGCTCTACTAGACTCCGATCCAAACCTGACATCCCATCATACTCCCAAGCAAAACAATCTTTATATTCTTTAAGCATCATAATCAATTTTGTCCTCATATCTTCCTTTAACAACTTACTTATATAAGTAGGTCTTTTCTCTTCTCCATCACCTAAATCAACTTCTTCTAAATTAATGGATCCTAAGCGTCTACTTTCTTGCTCCTTATTGTATTCAATTCTTCAAATCCTAGAGGCAAAAAATCATAAACACAATCCAAGTTAACATCATCGTTGAACGGATTTTTATTACATATTTTGTCAATGATATTGACTTATTCGACTTGATCCTACTCCTATTTATTGTCTATCGGCTCTCTAGTAAATGCAATGAACCAACATAACTCTGCAATCGAGCCAAGAAACTATCATAATTCAACTCAGTAATTGTCCCCGCCCATTTCGAGGTTGGCCTCCTCTCTTGGCACAAATCCTTCATCGAGATGCATTTCCACAAACCAAGTCTTATGCATTTTAGAATTGAAATCTTTAGGTGTCTCAAAATTAAATGCCTAGCCATAGCCAAATTTCTCAAAGGTTTATCCACATGTGAAACATAGGATAGAAAATTCATATGATCCCCTTGGATTACTTCTAATCATCCACCTTTGTTATAAATTTTTAGGTGAGTAGTTGAAGGTAATGCCTCCACACAATGTATTCATTCCCTGCCCAACAACACATTAAAATTCGCGTGAGATTTGACCACCACAAACACAGTCATCCTTGTATATGTCCCCACTGTTACATCAAGGTTATCATTCCTTCCGAATTCGATGATTTCCCACTAAAATCTAACATTAAAATGTTGTTCTTTATTAAATCATCTTCTTTTTTACCAAATATCTTTAACATCGAATTTGGTAATATATTCACTGCAGCTCCCCCATCAACAAGTACCTTATTCACTATAATACCTTCAATTTTTATTTTTAGCATCAAAGGCTTAAGATGAAAACTCATCTCCTCACTAGGAGGATCGATGACTGTTGCATTCCTATGAGGTGATTCACATGAGATCTGATTAACCCATACTACCTTAGGTTGCAAGTTAGATTCATAATAATCCTCTCGATTCGAATCATGTCTTATCTAATTTTCCTCATACTCCACAACATATTCATTTGGCAAAATCGAAATCACTCTTACATTCACATTTCCTTATCTAATATTTGCACTTAATCCCTCTACTTGGTTAATCAAAGTGCTTGTATACACTTGACCACCCCGACTTGATCCTCCTTGATGCATTGGTCTCCCTTTCAACATCCTCCTCCAAAAGAGTTGTGATGGAAATTTCTCCCTCTTTCCACCATGGATGACACCGAAAGCCTTACACCTTGAGCACCCAAGGTGAACCAAAATTCTTTTCCAAGTTTCTAAAGAAACTTGACACTAACTCCTCCAAGGAAGGTTCCTTGTTAGGAGAATAGGAGAAAGAAATCTCCAAAGACACTTGAAAAGTCAATTCGGGGTACAAGCAAAATATGCAAGTTCCACACACAAGTTTTGATTCATTCCAATGTGATTCAAAAAGCTACATAAGGGGTCATATATATAGTTGTTCCTCTCTCATTCACTCACTCACTCACCTAAGGAATGTGGGACTAATTTTGCCTTATACAAGTGATGGACGAAGTTCCTAGCTTCAAGTCCCACCTAAACCACCTTTAGTTACATTTATGAGTTAATATACCAAAAAACTCTCACATGTTGCAACCAAGAGTTGAACCTTGGATCTCCTTGAGTGTTTGAAGTGCTTTGGACGAATTTGAGAAGCTAAAATGATATATTCCCCTTTTATTGCAGCCAAGACTTGAACCTTAAGTGCAATCCCTTCAAGTTTGGGCCTTATTTGAAGCCTAGTGTGTTGAGGCCCAGTGTGATGAGGTCCAATGTGTTATGACCCAAATGATCCTCCATCAGACCCTCCCTCTTAAGAAGGATCTGACCTTAGATCCAAATCTTCCCTGTAAAAGAAAACAATTTATTTAAAAGTGAGAGATCAAATCTAGGTATTTATTAAAAGTGAAAGATTTAATCTAGGTATAACACAAGGACTGAGACTCTCCATGATCCCAACCCTTCTTCAGCAAGTCACTTACTTGATTTTCTATCTCAAGGGGTTTATTCAATGTTCTATTCCCTAAAAGTGGAAGTTCATAAGGTACTTCTTAAAGAAATAGATCATTATTCTGAAAATTAGGTTATACCCCATGTGGTAGAAAATTAAGTATGTAAATTGTGGCAGCAAGTGTCCTTTTTATGAGAGATGGAAAAGAGGTAGTTCAAACTTCAGAGGAGAAATTTATTTTGAAATTTTTTTGTTGAACAACTCTTTTGGAGGGGACACAAAACCCCCAAACCCTATTCCTTCTCAATTTAATTTTTTATTTAAAAGATAATGTTTTTGTTTTGAACTTTTCTCTCTTACAATTTTATTTTTAATTTTTATTTGGTCATCCCTCACTTGTTGAGGTGTAAAAGGACACAAAATTATTTTTCTATCATTGTGAAAGAAACTTATCTTGTTAGTGTGACCATCATGGATAGTTTGTCTATCATATTGTCATGGCCTACCAAGTAGAATATGCCCAGCATCCATAGGAACTACATCGCACAAAATATTTTCTTTGTAAGTTCCTATAGATATTGGTATATTTACTTGTTTATTAACTACTATACCACCATCTTCATTAAGTCATTGAAGTTTGTAAGGTTTTGGATGGGGTGTAGTAGTTAAGGCTATTTTTTCCACCAACCTAGAACTACAACAGTTAGAACAAGAACCACTATCCACAATTAAAGAACATGTGTTTTTCAAAACTTCACATCATGTGTAGAATATGTTTTCCCATTGGGATTGTTCCAACTCATAAGGTTGGCTTCTGAGAAACCTTCTCACTAAAAGTCATTCTCCTTCACAAGGAAGAATTTCTTCCTCATAATTTAAAACTTCATCTTCACTTGGTGAAGAGTAAGCTTCATCCTCACTTACGATCTCTTGGTCTTTTAGAAACATAACTTTTTTATTGGGACAGTCAGAAGCATAATGCCCTCTTCCAAGACATCGAAAGCATTGAATGTCTCTAGTTCTAACTCCTTTGGAAGGTTCTTTATTTTTATATTTTTCTTTTTCTCTTTCTCTTTCTCTTTCTCTTTCTCTTTCTCTTTCTCTTTCTTTTTCTTTTTCTTTTTCTTTTTCTTTTTCTTTTTCTCTTTCCTTTTCTTTATCCCTTCGTAACTCTTCATCTCTAGATGTGGAGGGGTAACTCTCCCTCTTAAAATCTTCCTTAGGATTAGACGTGTTAAGGTAGTCTCTCCTATGATAATATTTTCTTTTCAATTGTTGTTCTACCCTTACACAAAGTTGAACTAGTTCGTTTAAGTCATTATAAGATAATAGTTCAACTTTATCCCTAATCTCTAGGTTAAGGCCACTCTGGAACCTAGCAATTGTAATTTGTGGTTCTTCCCTTATCCCAGCCCTCATCATTAATAACTCCATTTTTTGTCTATATTCCTCTTTGGTCACATTTTTTGTCTATATTCCTCTTTGGCCATATTTTTCTATTTGAGTCGTTGGAGCTTATCCATCAACTCCCTATCATAATAAGAGGGCACGTGTCTTTTCCTAAGGGCACTCCAGAGTTCATTCCAATACCTAATTTGGGGCTCATTGTGTATTTTTCTATCTTGTACTAGGGAAGTCCACCAATATATAGCGTGACCTTGAAAGCTAAGAGTCGCCATGGGCACCCTTCTTCCCTCAAGTATTTTATGACACTCAAATAATTGTTCGACCTTCATCTCCCAGTCTAGATATTCTTCCACATTGTCCTTACCGTGAAAGGGAGGAAGATCGATCTTAGGTTCTCTAGAAGGTTCCATCCTAGGTCTATGACACCTAGGTGGAGATAGTTGATAGTAATCATCATTATGATGACTACTATAATTTTCTAAATAGGAGTGGGGTTCCTCATGTTTTTCATTTCTTCTCCTAGAACCCTCACCTTTATTTTTATTTTTATTTTTATCTTCTAGTAATTGGGCCAACATAACTCTTATTTCTTCATCTTTTTTTTTTCAATTTTTTATTCTAATGACCTAGGTTTATCCCTAATTGAAGCATGTTCCCTAGATCTATG
The DNA here is from genome assembly GCA_963425845.1 of Sphenostylis stenocarpa. Lineage (NCBI taxonomy): Eukaryota > Viridiplantae > Streptophyta > Magnoliopsida > Fabales > Fabaceae > Sphenostylis > Sphenostylis stenocarpa. The sequence goes on from OY731404.1 coordinate 61,323,297, forward strand.
GTAACTCCCACTCATACTAGAATGACTTGATTTGGCATGAGAATGGTCACTCATTTTGGTCAAGAAAGTTTTTCACAATGATTTTGAGAAAATTGTTTTTACAAAAATGAAGTGACAAAGGTTTTCACAAAAGAAGTTTTCAAGTGTGTGTGTCAGAAGGTCAACTACTTGTTAGACACTCACCTAGATTTTGTCACGAAAAAATTAAATTCTACTTGTAAAATATTTACACAAAGTAAACTAGACGGAAACCTAGGGTGAAAATCCAAGTGACACTTAATGAGCCTCTTGGGACACTTCCACAAGACTAATTCGTAAAACTATTACAATGTTCAAAGTAGGAGATGGGATTGTACCAAGAACATTTTCCCAAGACACCCACAAAAGCAAAATTTACAACAAGAATTAAAAAAAAAACAAAATTTGTGACAAAATTGCAACAAAGATTTTAGCACAAAAAATTTTGTTGCGGCTTGTTTTGGGAAAGAATTTGGTGAATTTTTCTACCACTACTTTAGGGTTTCACACTTGGTCAAGTGTTTCACTCTTCTTACACTCCAATTCTCGCTTATGAAGCTTTCTTGAATAACATCTTCTCCTTTCTTCTTAACAACACCTAAGATGCTACCTTGAAGAAGAAGTGAGTTTCTAGGAAACAAGGAAAGTTAAATGGTTATCTTCTTTCTTTGAGTGCTCAAGATGCAAGAATAAAAAATACAAGAAAAAGTCAAACAAGAAATGGGCACAATCAAGTTATTAGAATTATTATTTGACAAACTTAAGAAATTCAAAAAAGACAAGCAAGAAAATTTGGCAAATTTTAAAGGCAGGCACTCAAAAGAAGCCTAAGAATAGATCTAGAATGATTACAAAACAAAAGACTAAAGTTGAATCACTTTATAAGCCCAATTTAATTTTGACCAATTCATACACCCCTATTCATCTCTTTATACATGCAATTTTCAATTCTACAATTCTCTTAAGGGGTATGGGACTTGATCAAGAGTTGCAAACATATCTTTCAAACTTTATTTTGACAAAGTCTCGGCTTTTCTCTTTTAATTTCTTTTCTTTTGAATTTCACAATTCAATTGTTTTGGTTTTATATGAGACTTAAGCCTTTTACTAATTCAATTCCAACTCGAAATTTTGATTCACACAAGTCCGAACATATCACACATGGCATATTAATCAACCTTGATTCAACTTTCAAAACTTTAAAGGAAACTAAACTAACATGGCTTGTACAAGGATTTTATGATTTAGAACTTTGCTAATGATCAAATAGCAAAAGAATACTAAAAAACACAAGCCATACAAACACATCATTAGTTTGGTTCCCAGCATACAAACTTGGTGTTGGTATCGCGCATCAGAATGTTTGCGTTAAGACAAAAACCAAGAGGGGAGGTGAATTGGTTTCTTATAAAAAATCATCCCTGTAAAAACTTTTCAGAAAGATTTTACCGATTAAACGATAATACAATAGAGTACTTGAAATGTAAAGAGATAAGGGAATAAGATTACACAGTAATTTATACTAGTTTGAATAAAAAGACCCTACGTTCAGATGTTAATCACTCTAAAAGAGGATTAACTCAGTCATTAAAATAATAGTTCTCAAATAAACATATTACAAATAAACAAGGATTAGAAAACACCTTTCTTGAATCACACAAGAGATGAACACCTCTTTTGAAGCCACCAAGGATGAAGACAACTTTCCTAGAGATGACATACCACTCAATCTACTGAGAATCTCACTCAGTGATTCTTATCGCTTATAGCCCACACTAAGTTTTCGAAACCCCTTTTTCTTCCCTACTCAAAGTTCTCCCAGCAATCACAGCTCTTAACTTTTCTGAGTATTAAAAAGGTTTGTCTACTAGTAAAGAGCATGAGAGTTCTTTCAATAGAGTTTTACGGTTTTCAATTTTGGGGATTTTGAAAATTAGGTCAGAATTCAAAATTCAAATTCATAACTGACATAGATAATCGATTATCATAAGTGATAATCGATTATCACAGAGCCAGATATAGGAAAACTAGTTTTACATAGGATAATCGATTATCATCAGTGATAATCAATTATCACAGAACTAATTTCAAATTTTGACCTTTAACAGTCAAAGATAATCGATTATCAACAGATGATAATCGATTATTCTAGTGTGACTTTTAGAAAACTTGAAGTTTAAATAGGATAATCAATTATCCTCAGAAATAATCGATTATTTCAGTGTGTCCCTGATAAAAATGAAGCTTTTGTGGTCAGACTAAGTATTGGCTATCATGGACTCTATTTTTAGAGACTCAAGAAAACAAAACAAAGTTATTACAAGCAATTTCAACTAAATATAAGTCTTCTAATCTTGAAGTCCTTTGTTCTTGAATCATCATCAAAATCTTTAGTCATCATATCCTTGTATTTTCAATAATATCCCCCTTTTTTATGATGATCAAAATTTGCTTTAAAGCTTCTGTGTAATAACCTGTTTTTCTGTCACAACTTAGCAAAAACAATTTAACATATCATGCCTTAAATATATTCTCCACCTTTTTTATCATAAATAAAAAAGAACTGAGCAGTAAATATAAACAGAAGCTCCCCTTGAATTAATGCTAGAAAATAATGGATTCCCCCTCAAGAATTCAAATGTATGAAGATTCATTTAAGAAATCAAAAAAGTACAATATATATATTGTAGACCCCAAATCTCGCTCGGCGTAACAATAAAGAACAGAAGACCTTCTATTCGAAGATGGATGAAGCCTAAGAAGCCACTAGGAGAGACTATTAGGCCCCATACTAGGATAGGAGGGATTTTTAGTCCAAAAATAAGGATTTTCGCCTTTTAAGGTCGAGACCGCCGTCTCGGATTCGAGACCGCCGTCTTGCCTTGCGCGAATGGCGAGACCGCCGTCTCGTTTGTTGAGACCGCCGTCTCGACATTCCTGCAAGGCGAGACCGCCGTCTCAACTGGCGAGACCGCCGTCTCGACCTTGTCAGACGAGACGGCCCGTCTCGACCTAACAGGCACGAATCCCTATAAATAGGGCCCCTATTCCCCTCATTTCCAACAAGTTCTTCCTCCTTCTCTCTAGAAATCACTTCAAATTCTCTCTCTAGAACCCCTCCGAAGCATTTCTGGAGTTTTTGAGCGTTTCTAAGAGTATTTTTAAGCGTTTCGAGAGGTTTTCGACGCTGTGTAGAGTGAAAGGCTGCCACAAAGCACCCTATTTTTAGAAGGAATTAATAAGAAAATCTTGCTTCGGAGGTTTATACTCTCTCTCTATACTTTTACCGCTTTCATTTTAATTGTGCAGTAGAGATTAGGGTCATGTAGTCATAACTTTAAATTCCGCAAAATAAAAGGGTAAAAGCGCATTTTCCGGTTTATTTATCCAAAGTAGCTGGCCTATCATAGGGAACCCGAAAGGGGCGTCGTAAAGGAACTAACACTTCCTTTACGCGTAACTAACTCCCTTACCCAACTCTGGTTCTAATGACTAAAGTTGGTTTTTCGAAAACCAACGCCTTTTTACTCCTTTTCCGATGTTTCCGGTAAAAACATCGGTGGCGACTCCAAAGAACCCTTCAAAACTAGCTCTTGGATTAGCCCGATTATCGGACAATCCAAGAGCGCCCTTTCGAAAACATCGCCCCTAGGTTCAGCTCGGTTATCGGACAACCTAAAGGGTTTGTACCACACCAATAAAAACGCAAAAAATGGAAAGTCGAAAACCATCGCGTCGCTCCGACCGCCCTCGTTTTTTTTACGGCGACGACAGATGGCAACTTCGCTGGGAGTTGATCCCATTTAGTGATGGGCCACCTTAAAAATAAACCAAGAAAATACCGCTTTTACCCTACCTTGTATTATAATATGTTTTATTGCTTGGCTTTAATAATTGTTGTCTGTTTATATTTATGCAATTGTTTGAAATACAAAATGTACACAAACCCTTGCACACAACAGTTCCCCCTATACCCGGTGGCAAGTGAGAAATCCATAGGGAGTGGGTGGCAGGTACGGTTCGCTGTAGTGATGGCCTTGTGCCCACCGGTGTGATCGGAAACCACCACTCAAGGTGATAACCTTCCTCTTTTGGCACAAAGACTGACTATGGCCTTAGTGCTAAGCATGGTCGGAAGGCTGGAGAGTGGGAACCCTATAATGGGGGCACCTTGGAGGCCTTAGCCTTGGTGAGAACAGTTAGAACCTACCTTCGCCAATGCACTTTTCTGCAGGAAAACCCTACCTCGTGATTAAAACGACTTCTCGCCTGTTCGTGGATGTTCGAATTGTGTGTGCATATGTTTATTGCATTTGTTTGCTGCATAGCATAACCAAACAACAGAAAAATCACAAAAAAATATTTTTTTGCAATAAACACCCCTATCTCGGACAGTCTGCCTTTTAGCTAGTCTGGTTTCAGGTTCTTTGTAAGCTAAGTAGCCACGCAGTCCGACAGAAGAGATAGGGGACACTAACCTATTCTTTCGCATAAAGCCACTTTTTATCTCGGACAGTCTACCTTTTAGCTAGCCTGGTTTCAGGTTCTTTGTAAGCTAAGTAGCCACGCAGTCCGACAGAAGAGATAAAAGGCTATAAAATAAAGACAAAATAAAATAAAAATCCCAATTCCAAAAACAATAAATGGGACCTAGTTCAAAAGCATTACCCCCATATAAGTAGTTTATTTCTTCAAAAATAAAAATGCATCATACAAAACATGATAAAAAAAATAAACACTCGCATTCATTTAATAGGCATCATTTTCATAAAACATGCATTTTGGTTTTAGAAAATGGAGGGGACTAGTAGACAGTTGAAGAAGGTGGATATTCCCCGATACCATACTGAGAAATTGGAACGGCTAAGCGCGATAATGCCACCAGAGGTCCGCTCCGACTTTGAGAAATCCTATGGACAGATTCTTGACCTGCTGAAGATCTGTGTCGACCAAGTCTTCGTCAGGGTATTAGTTCATTTTTGGAACTCCAGTTTGCGCTGCTTCAAGATTCCGCAGTTTGATATGGTGCCCACCTTAGAGGAGTACGAAATCATGCTAAAATGGCCCAAATCAGCCGGGGTCCATATCCGCCACGGGGCATACACTCCTGCAGCACAAGTCGCTACCATCATTCAACTGCCATTCCAGCAGACTACCCTGATAGGAAAAGGGAACATCCAGGGTTGGAAGGTCTCAATGTTAGAAGACCACCTGTCCGATTTGGCTGAAAGGACAGAATGGGTCGCTTTCAACAAAACCCTGGCCTTAATAATATTCGGAACAATCTTGTTTCCCTTCCACCTCGACACAGTGGATCAAGTCGTCATGGACGCCTTCTTCGCCTGGGACGTGCATTCGAAAAGTCCCTTGCCTGAAATTCTTGCCGACACCTTACTCTCGGTGGATTTCTGCCACCAGAAGCAAGGAAAAACGCTTCGCTGCTACTCTTCACTACTATTTGTGTGGGGCATTACACATTTTTACGCCTCTAGTCACATGGGGATGTTCCCCGATCCTTTAAAGAGCTTCTCCAAAATCCCTCTCCAACGACGCTTAACTTTAGAGTGGAGGGACGAGTTGGAACGCCTGGATGCCAACAGTTTATCCTGGGTCTGCCCATGGTTCTGACCCAGCCCAGTTCTCATCAGATGTGGAGATTATCCGAACGTACCCTTGATAGGACTCAGGGGTTGCATAGCCTACTCACCTAGAGTAGCTATGAGACAACTCATGAGAACCCAAACTACCATTTCTCGAGGGGAACTCGGAGGACTGTGTTTCTTCGGAGACCCATGCACCATCGCCAACTCACCAGCCGTGAGAAAAGCATGGGAGAGACCAGTCTATATGGGAGATAGAGAGCTAGGAAAAGCTCGAGTGACTACCTCCAGTGACTATGAGACGTGGAGAAGAAGAAGAGGGGTGTCTCGACCATCCACCTCACTCATTACGAGCGCTAACAGTGAAGAGCTGCAAGCCCAAGTCGATGCCTTGACCCAGAGGATAGAGATCATGGGAGCCCAGATGAGGGCCCTTGAAGAGAGAGAACAAGAATCTATCCTCACCATTGATGGTCTACAGAGGCAATGCAAGAAAAAGGATCATGAAATAGAGCGCCTCAAGGACCAGTGCACTGACTCTAACGAGCAAGCTATCCGAGCATCTAAAAATGCCAGAACCGGCTCGGATAGCCAACTACAAGAAATCACGGCCAAGTCAGCACGCCTTGAGGCCGAATCAGCAGAGCAGGCCCAGATGATCAAGGAGTTGCTGCAAGAACTTACCAAGACTAGGTCAGAGATACGCCAAGAGTGGGAGGCCAATCGGAGACTCAACAAAAGTCTCGCTGAGTTACGCTGCAAAGAAAGAGACGGGCTAGCTCAGTACAGCCAAGTACTTCAAGAAAAAGACCGAGCCCTTACAAAACTCGATGACATGCAAGCCTTGGTCATCCATCAAGAGGCGAAGATCAAAGAGGCTCAGAAGTACAGTGAAGATATGAGCCAGGCATTTCAGAAGCAAAGCGAAGCACTCGCTCGTCACGTCCAGGAAGCCGAAAGAGAATTGCATAGAGATCAAGACCCGCCTGTGGGTTTCTTTAGGCTTTTCCGTTTTTGCCAAAAGTTGCTTCGTAGTATGGAGTAGGGGAATGTACACCTTCTAATGAATGAATGAAATTTTTCTTTCAACAATTGTCTACTTGCATGCATATCATTCATCTGCATATTTAATTTCCCCTCCTTCACACTTAATAAATAAGTGTAGACCCCAAATCTTGCCCGGCCTTAGAATAAAGTCAGAAAGCATCCTATTTTGAAGACGGCTGAAGCTTAACAAGTCATTAGGAGAGGCTATTAGGCTCCCGTACCAAGATAAGAAGGTTTTTTGGCCCGAAAATAAAGTTTCTCGCCCTGAAGGGATGAGACCGCCGTCTGGAAGGACCAGACCACCGTCTCGTCTCAGCGCCAGGTCGAGACCGCCGTCTCGGTTTTCCAGACGGCGGTCTCGTCTCCTGCAAAGTCGAGACGGCGGTCTGGATTTTCCAGACGGCGGTCTCGATTTCTGCCATGGACGAGACGGCGGTCTCGACTTTCCAAACGGCGGTCTCGACCCCTGTCAGACGAGACGGCGGTCTCGACCTGTCAGGCGCGAAAAACTATAAATAGGGGCTCTCCCCCCCTCATTTCCACACAGAATTCACAGAGCTCTCCCTTCTCTCTAGACTTTCTCTCTCTAAGAATCCCTCCAAAGCATTTCCGGAGTTTCTGAGTGTCTTTAGGAGCATTTTTTAGCGTTCTAAATCTTCTTTAGGATCCCTCCGAGGCATTTCCGGAGTTTTCTGAGAGTTTGTGGAGTGAAGGGTTGCCAAAACGCACCCTCTCTTTTAAAGAAAATACATAAAGCTTGCTTTGGAGGTGCATATTCTTTATCCTTCTAAATTTTACCGCTTTCATATAAATATATGCAATAGAAGCCAGGGCCATGTAGTCATAAATTTAAATACCGCGTAATAAAAGGGTAAAAGCGCTATTTTCCAGTTTAATTATTTATTCAAGCTAGCCAGCCTATCATAGGGAACCCGAAAGGGGCGTCGTAAAGGAACTAATACTTCCTTTACACGTAACTAACTCCCTTACCCAACTCTGGTTCTAATGACCAAGTTGGTTTTCGAAAACCAACGCCTTTTTAAAACCCCTTTTCCGATGTTTATGGTAAAAATATCGGTGGCGACTCCATAGAACCCAAATTAAATAAATCCCCGAGTTAGACCGGTTATAGGACAACTCAGGGATACTTTTGAAAACCTCGCCCCTAGGTTAGCCCGGTTATCGGACAACCTAAAGGCGTTGTAACCACCAATAAAAACGCGAAAAATCGAAAAGAGTCGAAAAACCATCGCGTCGCTCCGACCGACCCTCTCTCTTTTGAGACGGCGGCGACAGATGGCGACTCCACTGGGGAAGCCTAGAGAGTTGATCCCATTTAGTGATGGGCTGGCTTAAAAATAATTAAACCAAGAAATTAACGCTTTTACCCTACCTTGTATTATAACATGCTTTATTATTTGGCTTTCAATAACTGTTGCTTGTTTATACTTCCGCAATTGATTGGAATATAAATTGCACACAAAACCCTTGCACACTACAGTTCCCTCTATACCCGGGGGCAAGTGAGAAAACCTTAGGGAGTGGGTGGCAGGTACGGTTCGCTGCAATTAGGGCCTTGTGCCCACCAGTGTGATCGGAAACCACCACTCAAGGTGATAACCTTCCTCTTTTGGCAACAAGACCGACTCTGGCCTTAGTGCTGAGCATGGTTGGACGGCTGGAGAGTGGGGACCCTATAATGGTGGCACCTTAGGGGCCTTAGCCTGGTGAGAACAGCTAGAACCTACCCTAAACAATGCACTTTTCTGCAGGAAAACCCTACCTCGATAAAAACAAAGTCTCGCCTGTTCGGGGATGATCGAATTGTGTGTGCATATGATTGTTGCATTTGTATGTTGCATGGCATAAACAAACAACAGAACAAAATTCCACAAAAATATTTTACAAATAAACACCCTTATCTCGGACAGTCTGCCTTTTAGCTAGCCTGGTTTCAGGTTCTTTGTAAGCTAAGTAGCCACGCAGTTCCGACAAAAGAGATAAGGGATGATAAATATTCTTTCGCATAAAGCCATATTTTATCTCGGATAGTCTGCCTTTTAGCTAGCCTGGTTTCAGGTACTTTGTAAGCTAAGTAGCCACGCAGTTCCGATAGAAGAGATAAAAGGCTATAAAATAAACAAATAAAAAATAAAAAATACAAATAAAAATTCATTTTTTCAAAATTCATGAAATAAGGCCTGGTCCAAAAAACATTGCATTCATAAAACATTCATATAGATAGTTTATTTTTCAAAAATAAGCAAATACCATGCATCATGTAGAAAAACATGATAAACGACAAAATAAACACTCACATACAATAAACATCATCTTCATCAAATCATACATTTTGGTTTTAGAAAATGGAGGGGACAAGTAGACAAGTGGGGAAGGTGGACATTCTCCGAAGCCATACTGAGAGGCTAGAACGGCTTAGTGCAACAATGCCACCGGAGGTCCGAGCTGACTTTGAAAAGTCCTATGGACGAATTCTGGACCTCCTAAAGATCAGTGTCGATCAAGTCTTCCTCAGGGTACTAATTCATTTTTGGAACTCCAGTCTGCGGTGCTTTGAATTTCCGCAGTTCGACATGGTGCCCACCCTAGAGGAGTATGAAACATTGTTGAAATGGCCCAAATCAGCCGGGGTCCATATCCGCCATGAGGCATATACTCCCACAGCACCAGTCGCTGCCCTTATCCATCTACCGTACCGACAGAGTACCCTGATAGGAAGAGGGAACACCCAGGGATGGAGAGTATCGATGTTAGAAGACCACCTGTCCTACCTGGCTGAAAGGGCAGAGTGGGTTGCCTTCAATAAAACCCTGGCATTACTAACCTTTGGAACAATCCTGTTCCCTTTCCACCTCGACACGGTCGATCAAGCCGTCATGGACGCTTTCTTCGCTTGGGACGTGAACTCGAAGAGTCCCCTACCTGCTATACTTGCCGACACCTTGCTCTCGATAGACTTCTGCTGTCAGAAGCAAGGAAGAACACTCTGCTGCTGCTCTTCGTTACTTTATGTGTGGAGCATTACACATCTTTACGCCTCCAGTCATATGGGGATATTCCCCGATCCTTTGAGAAGCTTCTCTAAGATCCCCCTCCAACGACGCCTGACCATAGAATGGAGGGATGAGTTAGAACAAAAGGACGCCAACAGCATATCTTGGGTCTGCCCTTGGTTCCGACCCGGCCCAGTTCTCGTCAAATGTGGGAGCTATCTGAATGTACCCTTGATAGGACTCAGGGGTTGCATAGCCTACTCACCTAGAGTAGCTATGAGGCAACTCATGAGGACTCAAACCATCATCTCCCGAGGGGAACTCGGAGGACTGTGCTTCTTTGGAGACCCATGCACAATGGCCAACTCACTGACTGTGAGGAAAGCATGGGAGAAGCCAGTCTACATGGGAGACAGAGAGCTAGGAAAAGCTCGGGTAACTGTCACCGGTGACTACGAGGCATGGAGGAGAAGAAGAGAGATGGCCCGACCATCCACCACACCCGCGCCAATCGCCAACAACGAAGAGCTGCAGGCACAAGTCAATGCCTTGACCCAGAGGGTAGAAATAATGGGAGCCCAGATACGGGCTCTTGAGGAAAAAGAACAGGCCTCTATCCTCACGATTGACGGTCTACAAAGGCAGGGCAAGAAAAAGGATCATGAAATAGAGCGCCTCAAGGACCAATGTGCTAACGCTAACGAACAAGCTATCCGAGCGTCCAAAACTGCCAGAACTAGCTCGGATAGCCAACTGCAGGAGATAACTGCCAGATCAGCACACCTTGAGGCGGAATCAGCTCAGCAGGCTCAAACGATCAAAGAGTTGTCAGAACAACTCCTCCAGGCTTGGCTAGATCTCCGTCAAGAGCGGGAGAACAACAGAAAACTCAGCCGAGGTCTCTATGAGCTACGCATTAAGGAGAAAAGCGGGCTAGCTCAATATGACCAAGTACTACAAGAAAAGGACCGAGCGGTTGCAAGGCTCGATGAACTAGAAGTCTTGGTCATACATCAAGAGGCAAAGATCAAGGAGGCTCAACAATACAACGAATAAATGAGCCAAGTGATCCATAAGCAAAGCGAAGCGCTCGCTCACCACGTCCGGGAAGCCGAAAGAGAATTACAAAGAAAACAAGACCCGCCTGTGGGTTTCTTTAGGCTTTTCCGTTTTTGCCAAAAGACGCTTCGTAGTTTGGAATAGGAGAATGTACACCTTCCAATGAATAAATGAAATATCTTTCTTATTCAACGCTTGTCTACTTGCATGCATAAACATTCATTTGCATATATTATACTCCCCTCCTTCACGCTTAATAAATAAAGATAATAAAAAGGAAGGATTAACTAACACGTCTTCCAACTCAGAAGAATGGAGAGAAAGCCACTCCTAATAAAGCTCACCCCAACGGTCGAATCTTCGCAAGAGGGAAATAAACCTCGGTCGTTGGTCCTCAAGAATAAAGAAGAGGGGGCACGGACGCCAGTGCAACTATTTATGCCACGTCCTTTCCCCTACGAATCAAATAAAGCTGTACCGTGGAGATATGGGGAATCTTCACCAATAAAAGAAGAAATAACAAACATAGCCGGTATTGGGGGCACAACTAGAAGTGGAAGAATCTATTCCCCCAAGGACACACAGGAAAAGGTCCTTCAAAATAAAGGAAAAAATAAAAAGACCGAAGAGGAAAAAGAAAATAAAGAGTCCAAGGAGGAGACAGAGGAATTACTCCAGTTTATAAGGCAAAGTGAGTATTCCATTATAGACCAGCTCAACCGTACGCCTGCAAAGATCACGTTGCTATCTTTAATAATGAGCTCGGAACCGCACCGGAATGCCCTGCTAAAGGTCTTGAGCGAGGCGCATGTACCTCATACAATATCCCAAGAAAAAGTTGAGAGGATCGTTGGTCACATCACGGCAAACGATCACCTCACCTTCACAGAGGAAGAACTCCCTCTCGAGGGGTCAAAGCATAACAAGCCCTTGCACATCTCAGTCAAGTGCAAGGAATACCTCATTGCTAAAGTTCTTGCGGATAACGGGTCGTCCCTGAATGTGATGACCAAATGCACACTGGAGAAATTGACTATCCAAGGAACCTGTCTGCGCCCAAGCAGCACCATCGTTCGAGCCTTCGACGGATCAAAACGAGAAGTAGTGGGAGAGATCAATTTACCAATTCAAGTAGGACCCACTACCTTCGACGTCGATTTCCATGTGATGGACATTACTCCAGCGTATAGCTGTCTCCTCGGCAGGCCTTGGATTCATGACGCTAAGGCAATACCTTCAACGCTCCACCAAAAAGTCAAATTTGTAGTGGACGACAAGCTAGTCACGGTTCAAGCAGAAGACGATATCCTGATCAGTGGACCGTCCACCCAACCTTATGTGGATGCGGCGGAAGAGGCCCTTGAAACATCTTTTCAAGCACTTGAAATTGCCAGCATAGAACGACTTCCCAGAAATACAAAGGTAGCCCGCATGATGTTGAAACATGGCTACCATCCTGGCCAAGGACTAGAGGCAGATTCTCAAGGAATGAGGGAACCCCCAGAATTCAAAGACAATCCTCACAAGTATGGCCTAGGATATGACCCTTTCAAGGGCCGAGCGGGAAAAGCAAAAGGGAAGTCTCCCCTCCGCACACTCAAGCAGATTTTCCGAAGTGGAAGGGTGCAAGCGTCAAGAGACACTCTAGTCATTAGGAAATCTTTTTCTTTGTTTAAGGGATGTAAACCCCGTGATTGTTAGAGACTATCCCCCGGGGCGAGCCCGACCCCCGGCCATCTTAGGGCACATATTCCTTCATTAATTAATAAGAATGATTCTTTCTTTCTGTTTCTCTTCTTTCTACTTTTGACTGGACCACATGAATAACCCTGTCTAAGTAAACACAAAAAAAAGAAAAAAAAAAAGAAAAGAATAAGAAGCGCTTCCAAATAATCAAACCTTCACCATTGCTATCATCATCAAGTTAGCTGGTTAGAGGCACATAAAATAAAGACTTCACCTAAGCCATAAAGAAAGTCACGCTTCGCCAATACTGTGAACAAAAAAAAACGAATCCACAAAAAAGAAAGCCCAGAGAAGCCAAAGGCCAAAGAAAAGGGCAAATTACCCGGTAGGAAACCCACTAAGGGGGCTACACAAAAGTTAGGGTTACAAATAAAGGTCCGCTAGGATTTCTCCAAAATTTTACAAGAGAGTAAACCTATACAAAAGTTAGGACCAGCACACAGTATCCTAGTTCGAAAACCCGCAAAGGGCGATCTGGGAAAATCAGCTAGCTAAAAAGCAATAAGACCAAGAGAGCGCAAATACAAAAAAAAAACAAAAAGAAAAAAAAGGGAAAATGTTTGCTCAAACAAAGCTTAAACACTCAGGCTTAACCCTTAGCCAGCCATTCTTACAAATTCTTTATCAATAAAAATCAACCCTCTAAAACACAAACCATTGATTTTTACCCCCTTTGCTTCTTTTCTCTTGACCCTCACGACAATATTCTAATAATTAATTTGGGAATATGGAGGCGTATAGTCAACAAGAGGATTGAAATCCCTAAAGCAAGGAAAAAGGGGTCACTACATGACGAAAAGTGCTCTACAAAAGAAAAAAAAAAGAGAGACAAAAATGAAAACGAAAAAACAAAAGAGAAAAAGAAGAAAGAAAACTACTCCTCGGTTACAAAAGGTCTGGCATGGTACAACCAAGAGTATACCCGGCGAATTAGAAGGCTTGCAGCGCAACAAGACACGTTGGTTAAATCCTTCTGAAAAAACTAATTAAAGTAGGCATTATAGGATATCAAACATAAAAACATTTGCATACATAAATGTTTTTGAACCAGGTCCTATTCTCTATAAAAAAAAAAAAACCTAAAATTTGAGACCGCCGTCTGGGTTTCCCAGACCGCCATCTCGTTTCGTTGACCAAACGAGACCGCCGTCTCGAAAAGACAGATCGCCGTCTCAACTTAAGCAAAGTCGAGACCGCCGTCTGGATTATCGAGACCGCCGTCTCGATTTGTTAGCAAAATGAGACCGCCGTCTCGACTTCCCAGACGGCGGTCTCGACCTGGACAAAAATCCTATATATAGGAGGCGCGCTTGGGGGGTTTCCTCACAACTCTCCTTGCCTCCTAAGCCTCCAGAGCCTCCGAAACTCCCATTCTGCTCTTCCAAGACTCCCCTACTAAAAATGTTCGGTAGAAGCGGCTCCAGAAAGAGAAGGGCAACTGCTGGTGCTAGCAGCTCAGCACCGCCACCACCCCCAGACCCTTCTCAGCTTCAACCACAGCACCAGGCCCGCCTGGATCATATCAGAAGCTACCAGTGGCATTCCTTGCTGACACTGAATTTCGGCACTCTGGCCGAATTTGGATGGGAAGAGGACGTAAGGGCCCACATTGATAGTATTGGGTGGGGCTTTCTGCTACAACCCCCACCCACATACGTGTACCCCCAAGCAGTACACGAGTTCCTGGCCTCGGTCTCTCTCGTTGAGATCCCCTCTATGGCCTCAGGTATGCAGCCCACCAAAATGGTCAACTACTACATGGGTGGGCAATATCACACCACTACCTTGGAGGAATTCAATGTGTCCATTGGATTCATCCGGCCCGAGGAGGCCCTAACCCGGGAATACCGAGAGGCCATCTGCTCTCGGCCCGCCCATCTCACCTCTGCAGATATGTGGCAGGACCTCACAGGGGCCACCACACTGCCTACCTTAATGAGGGGATCCGCACTACAACCGGCCCTCCGCATCCGCCACAAGCTGGCGCGGGCACACTACATGGGAGGAAGGAGAGCCGGGGTAAGATATCCCTTCCCGACCTCTTTGCTCTCTACCGCATGCACCGGAGGAGGCGCCGCAACCCGGGTACTTCTTCCCGAGGGCCCCGAAGGACTTCGGGAGCAGATCCACGGGGGCCATCCTCGTAGCTCCCCTCATCACCCCTTTGGCGAGAGAGAATGGGGTGCCCTGGCCGGGAAGAGGCGGCCGCGGCCTCCGGCCTCGAGCCCATCAATGGGCCGATGCTAGTCGGCATGGGGATGCCGATACGCCAAGGAGGCCGGTTCGCCTCGCACCCCACCCTGGACTTTGAGCTGGACCTCCGGGGAATAGTGGCAATGCGGGATGTGCCCACATCCCCGGCTCCCAGCAGCGGACAGCCAGGCGACGAAGCAGCAACAACAACAGCGGCAACAACCACCACTATACACAAACAACTTTGTCGGCATGCACCAGGCACATGGACTATTTGAGCTAACAATTCGGCCAAATAGCAATGTGGCGAGAAGAGCGGACCCGGTGGCGGCGGACCCGGGATGCTCGCATACGAGGCCCTGCGGGAGGGCCAAAATGAGATCCGCCAAGAGCAGCAGAGGATACGGCAAGATTTTGCGACGTTCCAGGAGGACTACAACGATGAAGTCCAGGAACAACTCGACTTCCGCTACCACATGTACAAGCAATATCCTTACCGCACCCCTTCTGATGATGACTCTTAGGGTCTGCACTTGCTCAAATAAAGGCTGCTCGTAATAAAATTTCGATCAATAAAAATTTTATTTCCCGCATCTTTTGCCTTTATTTTCAAAAGCCGACGTAATAAAAAAGCTTAAAAAGGAAAAAGGCACACGCTCAATAAAAAGCCAAAATCCGAAATCGCGAGAAAAAAGAGTTAAAACCGCGAAAAAGGCGAGGATTAAGCCAATAAAAATCGACTACCAAGAGTCAAACACAAAAAGGACAATCCCGACTAGCCAGCAAGAGTCGAAGATTACCACAAAAATCAAAAAGTAAAAAAACCCCAGCAACCAACAAAGCTGGATATACAACAAACCAAATTTCCGGCAACCCGGGTGACCATTTCAGAAAGGTCCAAACCACAAACACAAAAAATCACTCTCCAGGAAGACGGCGCATGATCAGAATCAGTAAGCCGCCACCATCGCCGAAGGATCAGCTACCGCAAGAAGGGGCATCCAGAGGCACCAAACCGGACGAGGGTTCGTACTCGTCAACCGAAGGATCAGCTACCGCAAGATGGAGCATCCGAAGGACAAACACCAGATGAGGGTGTGTATTCATCAGGCCTTACAGAAGAGGGCCTACCAGGCGGGGTTTCATACTCGTCAAAACACCAGATGGGGGTGTAAACTCATCAAGCCTTACAAAAGGGGGCTTACCGGGCGGGGGTTAGTACTCGTCAAACCGGACGAGGGTTCGTACTCATCAACCAAAGGATCAGCTACCGCGTCGAAGGAGCATCCAGAGGTCAAACACCAGATGGGGGTGTAAACTCATCAAGCCTTACAAAAGGGGGCTTACCAGGCGGGGGTTAGTACTCGTCAAACCAGATGGGGGTTCGTACTCATCAGCCGAAGGGGTCAGCTACCGCGTCGAAGGAGCATCCCGGAAGCGCACAACACAACATCTCCCCAGAAGATCATTCGCCGCAATGACGGAGTATCTGAAGGGTAACCGGGCAAGAGGGTCAACTCCTTTACCCTCCAGTCGATCACCTCGGCACAAGAGGCCGGCAGTCGACTGGTCGGGTAAAGGGGGGGCAGCTGTAGACCCCAAATCTTGCCCGACCTTAGAATAAAGTCAGAAAGCATCCTATTTTGAAGACGGCTGAAGCTTAACAAGTCATTAGGAGAGGCTATTAGGCTCCCGTACCAAGATAAGAAGGTTTTTTGGCCCGAAAATAAAGTTTCTCGCCCTGAAGGGACGAGACCGCCGTCTGGAAGGACCAGACCGCCGTCTCGTCTCAGCGCCAGGTCGAGACCGCCGTCTCGGTTTTCCAGACGGCGGTCTCATCTCCTGCAAAGTCGAGACGGCGGTCTGGATTTTCCAGACGGCGGTCTCGATTTATGCCATGGACGAGACGGCGGTCTCGACCCCTGTCAGACGAGACGGCGGTCTCGACCTGTCAGGCGTGAAAAACTATAAATAGGGGCTCTCCCCCCCTCATTTCCACACAGAATTCACAGAGCTCTCCCTTCTCTCTAGACTTTCTCTCTCTAAGAATCCCTCTGAAGCATTTCTGGATTTTCTGAGTGTCTTTAGGAGCATTTTTGAGCGTTCTAAATCTTCTTTAGGATCCCTCCGAGGCATTTCCGGAGTTTTTCGAGAGTTTGTGGAGTGAAGGGTTGCCAAAACGCACCCTCTCTTTTAAAGAAAATACATAAAGCTTGCTTTGGAGGTGCATATTCTTTATCCTTCTAAATTTTACCGCTTTCATATAAATATATGCAATAGAAGCCAGGGCCATGTAGTCATAAATTTAAATACCGCGTAATAAAAGGGTAAAAGCGCTATTTTCCAGTTTAATTATTTATTCAAGCTAGCCAGCCTATCATAGGGAACCCGAAAGGGCGTCGTAAAGGAACTAATACTTCCTTTACACGTAACTAACTCCCTTACCTAACTCTGGTTCTAATGACCAAGTTGGTTTTCGAAAACCAACGCCTTTTTAAAACCCCTTTTCCGATGTTTATGGTAAAAATATCGGTGGCGACTCCATAGAACCCAAATTAAATAAATCCCCGAGTTAGCCCGGTTATAGGACAACTCAGGGATACTTTTGAAAACCTCGCCCCTAGGTTAGCCCGGTTATCGGACAACCTAAAGGCGTTGTAACCACCAATAAAAATGCGAAAAATCGAAAAGAGTCGAAAAACCATCGCGTCGCTCCGACCGACCCTCTCTCTTTTGAGACAGCGGCGACAATAAGATAATAAAAAGGAAGGATTAAACTGACACGTCTTCCAAATCAGAAGAATGGAGAGAAAGTCACTCCTAATCAAGCTGTCGCCAACGGTCGACTCATCACAAGAGGAAAATAAGCCTCGACCGTTGGTCCTCAAAAATAAAGAAGAGGGGGCAAGGACACCAGTGCGACTTTTTATGCCACGTCCTTTCCCCTACAAATCAAATAAAGTTGTACCGTGGAGATATGGGGAATCTTCACCAATAAAAGAGGATATCACGAATAAAGCCGGTATTGGGGGCATGACAAGAAGTGGAAGAATATATTCCCCCAAGGACTCGCAAGAAGAGATCCCCAAAAATAAAGGAAAAAATAAAAAGACCGAAGAGGAAAAAGAAAATAAGGAATCCAAGGAGGAGACAGAGAAATTACTCCAGTTCATAAGGCAAAGTGAGTATTCCATTATAGACCAGCTCAACCGCACACCTGTGAAGATAACGCTATTATCTCTAATAATGAGCTCGGAACCGCACAGAAACGCCCTGCTGAAGGTCTTGAGCGAGGCGCACGTACCTCACACTATATCCCAAGAAAAGGTTGAGAGGATCGTCGGTCACATCACGGCAAGCGATCACCTCACCTTCACAGAGGAAGAACTCCCCCTCCAGGGGTCAAACCATAACAAGCCCTTGCACATCTCGATTAAGTGCAAGGAGTACCTCATCGCCAAAGTTCTTTTGGATATCTGGTCATCCTTGAACGTGAAGCCCAAGTGCACACTAGACAAGTTGACTATCCAAGGAACCCGTCTGCGCCCAAGCAACACCATCGTTCGAGCCTTCGACGGATCAAAACGAGAAGTAGTGGGAGAAGTTAATTTGTCAATCCAAGTTGGACCCACTATCTTCAACGTCGATTTCAATGTAATGGACATTACTCCAGCATACAGTTGGCTCCTCGGCAGGCCTTGGATTCATGACGCTAAGGCAGTACCTCCGACACTCCACCAGAAAGTCAAGTTCATAGTGGATGACAAATTGGTCATGGTCCAAGCAGAAGACGATATCATGATCAGTGGACCGTCCACTCAACCTTATGTGGATGCGGCTGAAGAGGCCCTTGAAACGTCTTTTCAAGCGCTAGAAATTGCCAGTATAGAAAGGCTTCCCAAAAACATGAAGGTAGCCCGCATGATGATGAAGCATGGCTACAATCCCGGCCAAGGCTTGGGGGCAAATTCCCAAGGCATGAGGGAACCCCCGGAATTCCAAGATAATCCTTTCAAGCATGGCCTAGGATATGACCCTACTAAGGGCCGAGCAGAAAGAAGGAAAGGGAAGTCTCCCCTCCGCACACTCAAGCAAATTTTCCGAAGTGGAGGGGTGCAAGCGTCAAGAACTACCCTAGTCATTAGGAAATCTTTTTCTTCATCTAAGGGATGTAAACCCCATGATTGTTAGAGATTATGCTCCGGGGCTAGTCCGACCCCTGGGCATTTTAGGGCACATATTCCCTTATTAATTAATAAAGAATACTTCTTACAATCTGCTTCTGTTCTTGCTATTTCTGACTAGACCTAACAAATAACCCTGTCTAAGTAAACAAAAAAAAAAAAAAAACAAGAAGCGCGACCAAAAATTCACCATTGCCATTACGGTCAAACTTGTTGATTAGAAGCACCAAATAAGACTTCACCTCGCCATAAAGAAAGTCATGCTTCGCCAATATTGTGAACAAAAAATAAATACAAAAAAAAAGAGAAGAAAAAAAATAATAGAAGCCAAAGGCCAAAAAATACCCGGTAGGAAACCCACCAAGGGGGCTACGCAAAAGATAGGGTCAACCCGGTAGGAAACCCGAACAACAATAAAGGGTAGCCTAGGCAAAAGTTAGGGTTACAAAATAAGGTCCGCTAGGATTCCTCAAAAATCCAAAAAGAGAGAACCTAGGCAAAAGTTAGGGCCAAAGCACAATATCCTAGTTCGAAAACCCGAAGGGCGATCTAGGGAAATCAATTAGCCATAAGAAAAGCAAAGGAAATAAAGCTAAGGCACAAGTACAAAAAAGGGGGGGGGGAACGTTTGCTTAGACAGAAAGCTTAAACACCCAAGCCTAACCCTAGCTAACCATTCTTACAAAAACTCTTTCAAAATAAAATCAACATTCTAAAACACAAGCCATTGAATTTATCTCTTTACTTCTCTTCTCTTGACCCTCACAACAATATTCTAATAATTAATTTGGGAATATGGAGGCGTATAGTCAACAAGAGGATTGAAACCCCTAAAGTGAAGAAAAAGGGACACTACATGACAAAGAGTGCTCCACAAAAAGAAGAAAAGGAAAAAGAGCTATCCTTCGATCATAAGAAATCTGGCAAGGTACAGCCAAACACAAGAGCACAGATCAGAGGGCATTCGACGCTACAAGACACGTCAGTGAAATCCTTCTGAAAAATGAACTAAAATAGGCATTATAGGGCATCAAACATGAAAACATTGCATGCATAAAAATGTTTTTGAACCAGGTCCTATTTGCTTTATACAAAAAAAAAACCCGAAATTCGAGACGGTCGTCCGGAATTCCCAGACCGCCGTCTCGGTCTCTAGAAAATCAGGACCGCCGTCTCGGCCAACGAGACCGCCATCTCGACTCGGCAGAAAACGAGACCGCCGTCCCGCTTGGCGAGACGGCCGTCTCGTTTTAGCCTAGAGTCGAGACTGCCGTCTCGAGAAGCTAGACCGCCGTCTCGGTCTCCAGAAAATCGGGACCGCCGTCTCGGCCAACGAGACCTCCGTCTCGACTCGGCAGAAAACGAGACCGCCGTCCCGCTTGGCGAGACGGCCGTCTCATTTTAGCCCAGAGTCGAGACCGTCGTCTCGAGAAGCCAGACCGCCGTCTCGACCCGCGTAAATTTGAGACCGCTGTCTCGACTTCCTAGACGGCGGTCCCGAATCCAGTTTTTTCCCTATAAATAGGGGAGGCATGTGGAGGGTTCCTCACAACTCCTCTGCACCCCAGAACCTCCAACTCTCAGATCTCTCACTTCAGAGCACTTTCTGGCCAAAATGTTCGGTAGAAGTCAATCCAGGAAGAGAAGAGGCACTGTCGGCGCTAGCAGTTCCTCGGTGCCAGCTCCCCAGGATCCTACTCAGCTCTCGCCACAGCACAAAGCCCGCCTCGAGCACATCCGGGGTTATACGTGGCACCCCATGCTCAGACTTGACTTCGGCATCCTCGCTAAGTTTGGGTGGGAGGACGATGTCCAGGCCCACATAGACAGCAATGGTTGGGGCTTCCTGCTGCAGCCTCCACCTACCCACGTGTACCCTCAAGCGGTACTGGAGTTCCTGGCCTCCATCTCCTACGCCGAGGCTCCCTCCATGGTCTCGGGCCTGCCACCAACCAAGATGGTGAACTACTTCATGGGTGGGACATACCGGACTACCACCCTCGACGAATTCAATGTGAGCATTGGGTTCGTCCGGCCCGAGGATGTGCTAACTCGGGAGTACCGGGAGGCCATCTGCAGCCGCCCCACCAACCTCACCACCGGCGAAATGTGGGAGGAGCTCACCAGGTCGCCCACGCTGCCCACGTTGATGAAGGGGTCGGCACTCCCCCCAGCCCTCCGCATTTGCCACAAGCTGCTGGCTGGGACTGTCCACGGGAGGAAGGAGAGTCAGGGTAAGGTAACCCTCCCAGATCTCTTTGTACTTTACTGCATGAGCCAGAGGCGACGCTGCAACCCTGGCTACTTCTTTCTGAGGGCCCTCAAGGACTTCAGAAGCAGACCAGCGGGAGCCGTCCTCATGGCTCCTCTTATCACTCCCCTGGCAGAGAAATGGGGGTGCGCTGGCCGGGAAGAGTTGGCCTCCAGCCTTCGACCCGAAACCATCAGCGGGTCGGTCCTGGTCAGCATGGGGATGCTGATACGCCACGGGACTCAATTGGCCCTTCATCCCTCGCTGGATTTCGCGCTGGACCTCCAGGACATCATGGCGATGCACGATCTCCCAACGCCTCCCGACTTCCAGCAGCCACATCAGCACCAACAACCACCACAATACACAGATGACTTTGCTGGTGTAAACCGCAACATCCACGATCTGCGCCAGCAATTCGATCAAATGTCTGTGCGGCAAGAAGCCTTCGACACCCGGCTGGAGATGATGTACCAATATCAGCAGGGAATGCGGTAGGACTGGACAACATTCCAGCAAGAATACCGCGATCAAGCCCGGGAGCAAGCAGAATTCCGGGAACATATGTACCAGCAATTCCCCTATCATGGATTGTCTCCAGAGGATAGCCCATAGGGATAGTGCTTGAAATGGCTGTAATAAAATTTTCCCACATGAATAAAATTTATTTCATGCATTCGTTTGCCAACTTTTTTCAAAAGTCAGCGTAACCAAAAGAGTCTAAAAGTAAAAAGACGTACGCTCAAGAAAAAAGTCAAAATCCTAAGTCGCGAGAAAAAAGAGTTGGGTGATCAACCACCTTAACCAAACTTCGACGACCAACCAAGAGTCAAACACAAACAAAACTCACCCGACCAACCAGCAAGAGTCGGGTGATCACCACCAAAAAACTCAACAAACAAAGAATCCCCGGCGACCAACAAAAGCTGGATGAACACCAACAAAATCCCCAGCAAAGACCGGATGACTAAATCAGAAACAAAGAGAACACATCTCAACATCGGTGCATGAGCTAGAGCAGTAAGCCGCCACCACAACCAAAGGATCGGCTACCGCAAGAAGGAGCATCATGAGGCACAACACCAGATGGGGGTGTATACTCATCAGCCCTTACAAAAGGGGGCTTACCGGACGAGGGTTCATACTCGTCAAACACCAGATGGGGGTGTATACTCATCAGCACTTACAAAAGGGGGCTTACCAGACGAGGGTTCATACTCGTCAAAACCAGATGGGGGTTCATACTCATCAGCCGAAGGGATCAGCTACCGCCAGAAGGAGCATCCTGGAGGCGCACAACGCACTTTTCCCTAGAGGATCGACCGCCGCAAGTCAGGACGTCTGAAGGACAACCGGGCAGGAGGGTCAACTCCTTTACCCTCCGGTCGATCTACTTGGCACAGAAGGCCAGCAGTCGACTAGTCGGATAAAGGTGGGGCAGCTATAGACCCCAAATCTTGCCCGGCCTAACAATAAAGAACAGAAGACCTTCTATTCGAAGATGGATGAAGCCTAAGAAGCCACTAGGAGAGACTATTAGGCCCCATACTAGGATAGGAGGGATTTTTGGTCCAAAAATAAGGATTTTCGCCTTTTAAGGTCGAGACCGTCGTCTCGGATTCGAGACCACCATCTCGCCTTGTGCGAATGGTGAGACGGTCGTCTCGTTTGGCGAGACCGCCGTCTCAACTGGCGAGACCGCCGTCTCAACTGGCGAGACCACCGTCTCGACCTTGTCAGACGAGACGGCCCGTCTCGACCTGACAGGCGCGAATCCCTATAAATAGGGCCCCTATTCCCCTCATTTCCAACAAGTTCTTCCTCCTTCTCTCTAGAAATCACTTCAAATTCTCTCTCTAGAACCCCTCCGAAGCATTTCCGGAGTTTCTGAGCGTTTCTAAGAGTATTTTTAAGCATTTCGAGAGGTTTCCGACGCTGTGTAGAGTGAAGGGCTGCCGCAAAGCACCCTATTTTTAGAAGGAATTAATAAGAAAAGCTTGCTTCGGAGGATTATACTCTCTCTCTCTACTTTTACCGCTTTAATTTTAATTGCGCAGTAGAGATTAGGGCCATGTAGTCATAACTTTAAATTCCGCAAAATAAAAGGGTAAAAGCGCATTTTCCAGTTTATTTATCCAAAGTAGTTGGCCTATCATAGGGCCATGTAGTCATAGGGGCGTCGTAAAGGAACTAACACTTCCTTTACACGTAACTAACTCCCTTACCCAACTCTGGTTCTAATGACCAAAGTTGGTTTTTCGAAAACCAACGCCTTTTTACTCCTTTTCTGATGTTTTCGATAAAAACATCGGTGGCGACTCCAAAGAACCCTTCAAAACTAGCTCTTGGATTAGCCCGGTTATCGGACAATCCAAGAGCGCCCTTTCGAAAACATCGCCCTAGGTTCAGCCCGGTTATCGGACAAACTAAAGGCGTTGTACCACACCAATAAAAACGCGAAAAATGGAAAGTCAAAAACCATCGCGTCGCTCTGACCGCCCTCGTTCTTTTGACGGCGGCGACATATATTGAGAGAGAACTAAATTGTTTACATAATCTTTTTAGAATTCATCACTCTCATAATTATATCCAAATTCTAAATCAAATTTGTATTCAAAAGATGATACACGTGAGTCCACATCTGAAATGAGACCCATGATCTCTTGATGTCGTCTTTCAGAGATAGAGAAGAAATTTTGTATCTGTTGGTTCATGGTAGGGACCATGTCTTCAAATATAGGAGAGGGCTTTAGTATGGGTACGAGATGAAGTCCCTCCAACAGGAGCATCAGCAGCAATCATCTCATCATCATCAGAATCAGCAACAGCAACAACATCATTTGGCGCATCATCCTTATGAAAATAAATTCCACCAATATTGACCATTTGTAGCTGAGATAGTGTACTATCAAGCATGCGGTGTAAATTTAACGTGCGGAACCTTTGTTCCCCTTCAAGATTGACTCCTTTGTATTCAAGGATTCTAGAGCTAAGGAGTGCATAGGGGATTTTAAATGTAGGATAATGCTTGGCTTTGAGCATAGTGGAAATGATAAGACATGGCCAATCAATAGGCTCATTGTTCATAATCGCATGGATTATGCGAAGATTAGTAGCAGAGCACTGAGCATGATTGGTGGCTCGAGGACAAAGGATCCAAACAATGAGATGAAGAAGCAGACGTTCATCTTTCTTTAATGGTCCGGCAAGAAGTTGACACCCAATCTGTAGAGCAGGATTATGCAAAAAAGAACGGTATGCCATAATCGGTCAAAGTCGTCCATGTCCATCAACACATTGATCGGGTCATCACGAATAGGAAATCTTGCTAGATTCTCCCATATGTCATCATCAAGGATGATGGTTACGCCTTTGACACGGGATGTAGCAACATTGTCTCTGATTTTGAACAGAGATTAAAAGACACATACCAAATCAGGATAGAAAGTGTCTTCCATCTCAACAAAAGGTAAGATACCTTGTTGTTCAAGAAGATTCGGAAAGCGGAAACCCCGATCAAGGAACTGAAATCCTTTTAAGAATTTTGGAGTGATGATATTCTTTTCTTTCCAAAATGTAAGAAATTCTTGTCTCCCTTCATCATCAGAGATACATCCTTCAATGGAATTGGGACGGGGTTGAGACACAGGAGCAGATCTTCTCCTGGTGGGGATCTTTCTTCTTGAAGATTTATCCATTTTTAATAAGGAGAGATGAGAGTTTTAAGAGAGAATGGAGAGGCAAGAACTCAAGAGATACAATAATGGAGCTTGAGATCAAAGCAAAACACTTGGAAGAGAGGCAAGATGTGAGTGAAATGAGTTTCTGAGTCCCTATATAAATAGAGAACACTTCCAATGGCTATAATCTCAAGAATCAAGGGAAGAGATTTGTTGCCAACTGCTAGTTTTTCAAAAACGTCGTGAGATAATCGATTATCAATAGTAGATAATCGATTATTTGATCATCAGCTGCCCAGAATTTTTCTAAAATGCATGGATAATCGATTATCACTTGAGATAATCGATTATTCCAGAGAGTTTTGCATTTTACAGGATGTATGACACAGAATAATCAATTATAGCCCTTGATAATCGATTATTCCAGAAAGATTTTTAATTCTGAAGTTTTATGAAACATGGGATAATCGATTATCACCTGAGATAATCAAATATTCCAGAATGAACTTTGAGATTTTATAATTTTACAATTTTTTCAAAAGTTAGGATATTTCTAGTATCCCTAACTTTCTCCTAAATTCATAGAATCTATCTTTCGGAAGAGGTTTTGTGAATATATATGCTAATTGATGTTTTGTATCAATGTATTCTATCTTACAATTTCCTTTACTAATATGATCTCTTAAGAAATGATGTCTAATATCTATGTGCTTAGTTTTGGAATGCATAATAGGATTTTTAGTAAGATTAATTGTACTTGTATTATCACATTTCAGAGGAATGTCACTAAGAAAGATATCATAATCTTCTAATTGTTGCTTCATCCAAAGGATTTGTGTACAACAATTTCCAGTCGTTATATATTCAGCCTTAGTTGTGGATAAAGCAACACAGGCTTGTTTTTAAGAGTGTCAGGAAACTAAGGAAGATCCTAATAGATGACAGGTTCCACTAGTACTCTTTCTATCAATCTTACAACCACCATAATCAGCATCAGAAAAACCTATTAAACTAGGTGAAGCACCAGAAGGATACCATAACCTAAAACCTGTGGTTCCTTTAAGATATTTTAAAATTATTTTTACTGCAGTTAAGTGAGATTCTTTTGGACAAGTCTGGAATCTAGCACATACACAGACAGATTGCATAATATTAGGCCTACTTGCAGTTAAGTATAATAGAGAACCTATCATACCTCTATACATAGATTGATTTATTTCCAAACCCGATTTGTCCTTATCCAAATAGCAGGACGTCCCATTGGTGTGCTAGCTTCTTTTAAGTATCCATTCCAAACTTGTTGGGAATATCCTTGCAATATTTTGTTTGAGACACAAAAGTGTCATCTTTTAATTGTTTAATTTTAAGTCCAAGGAAGAAGGTTAATTCCCCCATCATGGACATTTCAAATTCATTTTGCATAATACTTACAAATCCTTCACATAGAGAGCTATAAGTAGATCCAAAAATAATATCATTAACATATACTTGAACTAACAAAATATGTTCACCTACTTTTTTAATAAATAAAATTGAGTCAATTTTTCCTCTAGAAAAGTCATTTGGTAATAGCAAACTGATTAACCTTTCATACCATGATCTAGGAGCTTGTTTTAATCCATAGAGTGTCTTTTTCAATTTAAAAATATGATCAGGGTATTTGAAATCTTCAAAACCCGGAGGTTGTTGCACATATACATCTTCTTTAATAAAATCATTTAGAAAAGCACTTTTTACATCCATTTGATATAGTTTAAATTTCATCATTGCAGCATAAGCAAGAAGTAGGTGTATAGCCTCTAACCTGACAACAGGAGCATAGGTCTCATCATAATCTATACCTTCCTCTTGACAATATCCTTTTGCTACAAGTCTAGCTTTATTCTTAGTTATGTTTCCATCTTCATCAAGCTTGTTCCTAAATACTCATTTAGTTCCAATTACTTGATGATGTTCTTCTCTTGGAATCAATTCCCAGACTTGATTTCTTTCAAATTGATTTAATTCTTCTTGCATTGCAATACACCATTGATCATCCTTGAGGGCTTCTTCAACATTCTTGGGTTTTATCTATGAGACAAAAACTACAGTCATACAGAAATTAGACATATTTCTAGTACTTACCCCTTTTGAAATATCACCAATTATGTTGCCAAGTGATACCTCTTTGTGATTGTCATTCTTTTGCTAACTCGAATGATTAAGATGGTTCATTTTCATTTAAGTACATTTCTTCTAATGCTTCCTTAAGGTACTTTTCATCACCTGCATTTTCTTTTCTTGACTCAAGAGGATTTTCCTTAAGGTCTACAATTTCATCAAAAGTAATATGCATAGATTCTTCTATATTTAATATTCTTCTATTAAATACCTTATATGCTTTACTAGTAAGAGAATAGGCTAAGAAGATAGCCTCCTCGGCTTTGAAATCAAACTTACCTAGGTTATCTTTACCATTATTTAACACAAAATATTTACAACCAAAGATTTTCAAATGCCTTACATTTGGTTTTCTCCCTTTAAATAGCTCATAAGGAGTCATTTTCAAGATAGGTCTATGAGCATTTTATTTAAAACATAACATGCAGTACTTATAGCATCTGCCCAAAAGTATTTAGAAACTTTTAATTCATTTAACATAGTTCTAGCTAGTTCCTCTAAGGATCTATTTTTCCTCTCTACTACACCATTTAGTTGTGGTGTTCTAGGTGCAGAAAAATTATGCAAAATATCATTTTTTTTCACAAAAATTTTCAAAAGACTCATTTTGAAATTATTTACCATGATCACTTATTAACACTTTAATTCTTAACTCTTTTTCATTTTGAATTTGTTTTGCAAACTTTCAATAAACCTTAAAGGCTTCACTTTTCAAAGTTAAGAAAAATGTCCACGTAAATCTAGAGAAGTCATCAACAATCACAAGAGCATAATAATTTCCTCCAGAGCTTTTAATTATAGATGGTCCAAAAAGATCTAAATGTAAAAGTTCTAAAGGCTTTGAAGTTGAAACTATGTTCTTAGTTTTAAAAGATGATTTTACTTGCTTACCTTTTTGACATGCAACACATAATTTATCTTTTTCAGATTTTAACTTAGGCAAACCCAACAACTAAGTCTCTAGAGATTAATTTGTTAAATTGAAGCATATGAATATGGGATGCTCTTTTATGTCACAACCAAGGGTTTTCTTCTTTAACAACCAAGCATGTTATATCTACATTAGATGCACAATCCAAATCACTCAAATAAATATTGTTATGCCTGATACCTTTTAATGCAATTTCTTTAGAATCCTTAAGATGTATGGTGCAGTAATTTCTTTCAAAAATTACCGTAAGTCCTTTATCACATAGCTGACTTATACTAAGAAGATTGTGCTTTAGTCCATCAACAAGGAGCACATCCTTTATCTCCAAAGTATTTGCACCACCAATGTTCCCGGTTCCAAGGATTTTCCTTTGTTGTTATCTCCATAAGTCACATCCTTGTTTTTACTTATTGAAACTTACAAATTTCTTTTTATCACTAGTCATGTGTCTTGAACATCCACTGTCAAGGTACCTTATAGACTTCTTGGATTTTGAGATTGCCTACAAAATAAGAACACAAAGATCTTAGGTCCCCATAACTTTTAGGTCCTTGGGGTTAGAGACAATCAAATTATTTAACTATAGGAACCCAAATATATTTTCCTTTAGGAACACCAAAATGCTTAATTCTACATTTATTTGAAGTATGTCCCTGTTTCATACAATAAAAGCATGCATTTGGGGATTTTATTTTTGAAAAAGATTTAACTTTGTTTTGTGGAGGTAAAGTTCCTTTCACAACCCATACTCTTCGGGTTCTTTGATTTTTAGATCTTTTCAAAGGAACATGACTATTACCTTTAGTTTTCACAAACTTTTGATTTTCATCTTTTCTATCATCAACAACATTTTCCGTTGCATTTTCTAGTAAATGCTTAAGTATGCATATGTCAAATTCATAGCTCTTACATGATGCACACTCTTTTGGTTCAACTTCTTTTTCTTTAAAAGATACAATTTTCATTTTTAAAGATTCTACTTCCTTTTCTGATTTAATCAAACTCTTTTTCAATGTTTTATGTTCTGATTTCAAATGTTTAAAATCAGTAAACAATTCTTCATATGCATTATGTAATTCATCATAATCATTTTCATTTTCACTAGAAGAACATTCAAAATCACTTACCTCATAGTCGGAAGAGAAACTATTGTTTGTCATTAAGCCTAGGTTTGCTTCAACATCAAAATCACTTGACTCTGAACTAGAGTCATTATCCTCTCACGCAATGTAAGCTTTCTTTTTAAAGGATTTTCTTCTTTTTGATTCACCACTTCTTTTATTGTTAGAACAGTCTGCTTTTACATGCTCTGTTTCACCACATCCATTGCATTTGAAGTTTGGTGAAGATTCTTCTTTTTCTTTCATCTTGCTTTTGAAGGGATGCTTTCCTTTTGATTTCATGAACTTTGTGATCTTCTTGATCATGAGACTCAAGTTCTCATCTTCTTCATTTTTAGAATCTTCTTCTTCCATCTTATTCTTGCTTTTTGAGACCTCGGTCATAAAAGCTAAGTTTCTCTTGTTATTTTGGCCTTCCTCATCATTTAGTCTTCCTAATTCAAGTTTGTGCTCTCTCTCAATTTTCCAAAGAGAGTCGTCATTGTCATAGTTGTAAGGTTTTGTGACTATGTGATAGCAGTCACCTTGGGTTGCCATTTCCTATCCAAAGATTTTAGTATTTTAATATTCAATTCATCAGTATCAAAATTCTTACCAAGCCTAGAGAGATGGTTCACAATGTGTGTGAAACGCTTTTGGACGTCAAAAATTGTTTCTCCTTGTTGCATTCTAAACATTTCATATTCTTGAATCAAGGAGTTCTTTCTTGCTCTTTTCACATCGTCGGTTCCTTCATGAGTCACTCTTAGTATTTTCCACATCTCCTAAGCACTTTTACAAACTGATATCTTGTAAAACTCATTAAGGGTCAAAGTAGATGAAATAATGTTTCTAGCCCTAACATCATATTGGGCCTTTCTATTTTCTTCAGCAGTCCATCTAGAAAATGGTTTTGGTTCCTCTACTTCATTTACAATCATTTTAGGAATAAAAGGACCATTTGCAACAGCTTCCCAAACACCCCTGTCAACAGACTCCAAAAATATTTACATTCTAACTTTCCAGAAAGGATAATTTTGACCAACAAAAAGTGACGGTCTGTTAATAGAGGCACCATCAGCAAAAGTTTGGTTTTGTTCGGCCATTTTCGAAAATTTGAAAAACTATCAAAGAAAGTTTTGATACCACTTGTTGGTATCGCGCAGCGGAATGTTTGCGTTAAGACAAAAACCAAGAGGGGGGTGAATTGGTTTCTTATAAAAAATTATCCCTTTTAAAAAATTTTCAGAAAGAGTTTACCGATTAAACGATAATACAATAGAGTACTTGAAATGTAAAGAGATAAGGGAAGAAGATTACAAAGTAATTTATACTGGTTCGGATCAAAAGACACTATGTCCAGTATTTAATCACTCTAAAAGAGGATTAACTCAGTCACTAAAATAATAGTTCTTAGATAAACAGATTACAAATAAACAAGGATTAAAAAAGACCTCTCTTGAGTCACACAAGAGATGAGCACCTCCTTTGAAGTCACAAAGGATAAAGACAATTTTCTAGAGACGGCACAACACTCAATCCACTGACAATCTCACTCAATGATTCTTATTGCTTCTAATCCACACTAGGTTTTCAAAGCCCATTTTTCTTCCCTACTCAAAGTTCTCCCAGCAATCACAGCTCTTAACTTTTCTGAGTATGAAAAAGATTTGTCTACTAGTAAAGAGCATGAGAGTTCTTTAAAAGAGTTTTAGGGTTTTCAATTTTGGGGATTTTCGAAAATTAGGTCAGAATTCAAAATTCAAATTCATAACTGACACAGATAATCGATTATCATAAGTGATAATTGATTATCACAGAGCCAGATATAGGAAAACTAGTTTTACACAGGATAATCAATTATTATCAATGATAATCGATTATCACAGAACCAATTTTGAATTTTGACCCTTAACAGCCAGAGATAATCGATTATCAATAGGTGATAATCTATTATTCCAGTGTGACTTTCAGAAAACTTGATGTTTAAACAGGATAATCGATTATCCTCAGAAATAATCGATTACTCCAGTGTGTCCCTGATAAAAATGAAGCTTTTGTGGACAAACTAAGTGTTGGTCGTAATATCCTAAATTTTGTAATCAATTATATAAATAAATTTTGTAAGTTATAAATATGTACTTGAATATTATGTAGAGTTATTATAAAAATAAAACATGATTTTTATAGTAATTTTGTCTTAAGAAAATTATAAAATAAAATCCAAGGTTAATATTGTGTCAAATAATAATTTAATAATAATAATAAAATTAAATAAATGAATAAATAAATATTTAAAAAAAAATCACAAAAAGAGAGAAATGGTATTCAGGTACCATAGTTTTAGATCAAGTCAATAAAAACCTTTGAATTAAGTCGGTGAAATAAGGCGGTGGAGAATAAAATTAAAGAAAATT
Source organism: Sphenostylis stenocarpa (assembly GCA_963425845.1). NCBI lineage: Eukaryota > Viridiplantae > Streptophyta > Magnoliopsida > Fabales > Fabaceae > Sphenostylis > Sphenostylis stenocarpa. The sequence goes on from OY731404.1 coordinate 61,354,697, forward strand.
CGAGAAGTACTATAAGTCGGTAAGATAAGTGTATAAATAGGAAGAAATTTGAAAACTTACTTACACAAAAACATACAATTCTCGTCACTCACAAATCCAACAGAGAGGCACCAGAATTCTGAGAAGAAGAATTCGAGAGAAAGGAGGAAAGGGGAGCATAAGAAATTAAGAGAATAATAAGATTTTGAAGGAGCCAGGTATGGGTTAGACGTTTAGTTTTATTCATACGAAAGTCTGTAATTGGAGATTACTATTCATCAATTGCAAATATTGAAATATTGTTGAAATTCTTTCAATTAAGGATGAATTATATAATAAAATTGTTGTTTTTAACTTAAATTGAACATATTTATGGTTTAATTTTGATTTGGAACAAATTTGAGTGATTGAAACTGAGAAATTTGAAACTTGGATTTCGATGAAAATCTGCAAAACTCGCTCAAGAGAAAAATATGTCGCTTGAGCGAGGATACCTGGAAAATTTGGGATTCTCGGGTTCTTTATCGCTCAAGCGATAATTACATCGCTTGAGCGACTAACGGTCATGTCTCGCTCAAGCGACAAGTGTACTCGCTTGAGCGACGACAGCTTCAAACAAAGGGGACTAACGGTCATGTCTCGCTCAAGCGACAAGTGTACCCGCTTGAGCGACGAAAGCTTCAAACAAAGGGGACTCTCGGGTCATTACTCGCTCAAGCGACCGATGTACTCGCTTGAGCGACGAAGCCCTCAAACAAAAGGAGACTCTCGGGTTCCATCTCGCTCAAGCGACCGGTATACTCGCTTGAGCGAGCGAAGGAAGAAGAAAGGACTAGGTGGGAATTTTTGCAAAAGATCAAGGGTAAAATAGTCATTTCACATATTAGGGACATAAATGGAATTTTGAAAAAGGTTAAGGGTATAATCGAAATAAAGTCAAACAGTATATTACCCCCTCTTTGTTTACTAGGAAAACGACTCAATAAACGTTAGAATTTGAGGATAGTGCCTTCATCAAAGTTATAGATTATTATGTTATCTTTCCAACACAATTGGAATCATCTTAAAATGAGGTCTAGAACTCAAGATATGGACAAAACACTGAACCCTATAAAATAAATTATTAATAAAAATTGTCTTGCTTAAAACAACTATGAATTGTAATTAAAATTTTGAATATATGAAGGAGATGTTTTTAAGTATTTAATTGATGATAGATTGTTTTGTTTCATACAAGACATAAACATAGTGCATGAAATGTTTTCTGGAAGTCACGAAAAGTTTTTACGAAAAAGTATTTGGAAAATTCTCTTAAGTTGCTACCAAGGACGGTTGGTAGGAATAATGATGTGTAAAACATAATTTTTACATTTTCTGTGAGTCAATTTACTATCAAGAGCATCTGGTAGTGAAATATGACTATGAAAATGGCTGGCCAAATGAGACAGAGAATGAATTATTAAAAATTGAGCTACCAGAATCTCTGATAGTAAATGGGGGAGTAGAATAGGTAAGACAGGACCTCTGGTCTATGGGGATGGACCTCTGGTCTAGGGAGTGTTTGGGCATGGGCAATTCCATAAGTGGCCAGTCTTTATTTGATTCTGTGTCGTGGTAGCCTGCCGGGTGCACTGACACTCTGACTCACTGTCTACTTGTTCGCGTTTAGTGGGACATTGCCGAATCACCGGACAGGGTGATGTTAAGCTTTGGTTCCACTAGACACTCAAATGAGTCTCCATGGAGCACTGAGTCAAAAATAATTTTTTATTTTGAGTCAAAAGCATGATTTTAAAGTTTTACGTTTGGAGTCACATGTGCATATCATAAACATATTGCATGATAAAATTGTAAATTATTCATGATTTGTACGATATTCTCTATTATGATTCCATGATTTATTTATTTGTTTCTCATAATTATTTTTTAAATTAAATTATATACGGTTGTATATTTATTAGAAGGAATTTTTCATTGGTTGATTTTATCGTATGAATGTTTGCTTTATTTGTTGTGGATAAAATTAAATGTCTAACCCCATAAATATTTCAATCCCAGATGTTGGTGACGTATGATGCAGGAATATATAGTCCAAGAGATAGATGTCAGATGCAAAAATCCAGAGCTTAGGCTGGGAATTGTATAACATATAAGTATAACTTCATGACTTGTAATATTTTGAAAACTTTGTACTAGAACTTGTTGCTTGATTTAATATAAAACCTTACCTAAATTAATTGTTCACTTAGTATATTTTCTATTAACCTTCTATGAATATTGAAAATATTACTAACCTAGATAATAAATTAGGATAAATAAATGTAATCTGTAAAGGGGGTTACATTGGCTATCATAGACTCTATTTTTACAGACTCAAGAAGACAAAACAGAGTTATTACAAGCAATTTCAACTGAATATAAGTCTTCTAATCTTGAAGTCCTTTGTTCTTGAATCATCATCAAAATCTTTAGTCATCATATCCTTGTATTTTCAACACTTGGTTTTTTATTTTTCTCAATTTCTATTTTCTAACATATGTGGGACAACATCTATGGAATTATGAACATTTAATGACTAAACATGACTATCTAAGACAACATGGAAGATTATAAAATTGAAATCTAAGTAATAAAATTTTATGGCTACGTATATAATATATTTAAGAATTCCTAAACAATTGATTCAAGAAAGGAACAAAGTAATGAATCAATTAAAAAAAAAAAGCCTTTATGACCGATGGCATATGACTCAATTAAAAGAACTTAAAAAAATGGCATACAAGACAAAAATTCAAAGACAAGAAAGAAGGAAAGATTAAGGTACTTATCTCTTGAAGACCTCAATGTCTATCTCACGACACCAAATTGATGGAAATATTCTTCCTCCTTCCACCATGGATGACGTCGAAAGCATCACACCTTGAGCACCCAAGGTGAACCAAAATTTTTTTCCAAGTTTCTAAAGAAACTTGGCACTAACTCTTCCAAGGAAGGTTCCTTGTTAGGAGAATAGGAGAAAGAAATATCCAAAGACACTTGAAAAGTCAATTCGGGGTACAAGCAAAATATGCAAGTTCCACACACAAGTTTTGACTTCATTCCAATGTGATTCAAAAAGTTACACAAGGGGTCATATATATAGTTGTTTCCCTCTCATTCACTCACTCACCTGAGGAATGTGGGACTAATTTTGCCTTATACAAGCGATGGTCGAAGTTCCTAGCTTCAAGGCCCACCTAAACCACTTTTAGTTACATTTATGAGTTTATATACCAAAAAACTCTCAAATGTTGCAACCAAGAGTTGAACCTTAGATCTCCTTGAGTGTTTGGAGTGCTTTGGATGAATTTGAGAAGCTAAAATGATATATTCCCTTTTTGTTGCAGTCAAGACTTAAACCTTAAGTGCAATCCCTTCAAGTTTTGGCCTTATTTGAAGCCTAGTGTGTTGAGGCCTAATGTGTTATGGCCCAAATGGTCATCCATCAAGTTGTGTCATGTTTCCCCTCATCCAAGGGCCTCCACAACGAAATCTCCTTAGAAACTTAGGATATCCAGTGTAAAAATCAGGACTATAGGATAATCTGTCAAAAACATTTTTTTTAAGTGCAATCCCTTCAAGTTTTGGCCTTATTTGAAGCCTAGTGTGTTGAGGCCTAATGTGTTATGGCCCAAATGGTCATCCATCAAGTTGTGTCATGTTTCCCCTCATCCAAGGGCCTCCACAACGAAATCTCCTTAGAAACTTAGGATATCCAGTGTAAAAATCAGAACTATAGGATAATTTGTCAAAAACATTTTTTTCCTTGGACCATATGTATTTCGACGACTAAATACTCTGTTTCCAACCCACTCTTCTTTCCTCATCTACGGATATGGTTGATAATTCTCATATTGTTTAGTATCATCCTTGAGTGAAACTGTAGATTTTGTTCCTGACATTCTACACTTTTTTTTTATTCTCATCACTCTTTGTTTTATGATTCTTAGATATGATAATTAAATTTGTACCCGTGGGGACCGATTCGTCCCTACCTCGAGTTTGACGGGGAAAAACTGAGTTAAGGGGGGGGGGGGGGGGGTTCGGGTTTTCCCCGCTTTAAAAAGTCGGGAACAGGGGTGGGGATGGGTAATGCAATCCCCACCCCAGTCCCATCCCCGCCCTCATCTCATCCCCGCCCCGACTTTATATTTAAATTTAAATTTTAAAATATTAATTTTTTAAATGTTTTTTTCTACTACATATAAGGTCATTTTTTTATATTTTACCATTTTTACTTTTCTTCTACCCAATTTTTAATTCTTTTGTCTTTTTTAATCTTTTATATCAATTAGTTTATTACATTATTCTCTTTCTCTTACCTTTTAGTTTTTCACATTTCTTTAATCTCTCGAATCAATTTATTTTTTTTCAATCTTTTCAACCAATTTGATGAACACAAAGTTAATTTTTTTCTTCTTCTTTATCTTTTTCTAAATATTTTACATAAATCTTAGTAGTAACTAATATTATTTTATTTATAATTTATATTGATTAGGTTTTATTATGTTATATTTTTTAGATCTTATTATTCTTATTTGTCATATATCAAATTTCATCTTAATAAAATAATTGTATTTTAAAATATTAAAAATAATTAGTAATTTAAACTTTTATTAGTTCAAACTAATTAAATAAGAATTAACTTATTAAATATTTCTTTATAAACTATATATTTCATATTTTTAAATGATAACTTAAAAATGAATTAACTTATATATATAATCAAATGTTTGAATACAGTATAATAATAATAATAATAATATAAACATTATTATTATTATAAGCATTAAAATGTTTAAATACAATATTATAATAATAATAATAATAATAATAATGTTATAAATATTCTATATATGTATAAATAAAAAATGATTAATTATTTCTTTTACGTACATATTTTAATATAAATATAATAAATTAAAATATATATTTAATTAATAATAATTACAATTGTAAAATTATAAATATTTATTTATATATAAAATACATAAAAGTAATAAAATTAATTTATTATAAATATAATTATCTTTTTAAAAATAATGCGGATCGGGGACGAGACGAGACGGGGCGAGGGTGGGAGCAAAGAAACCCAAAATCCAATTGGGATGGAGATGTGGACTTAATTTGTAATCCCAGCTAGGATAGAGGGCGGAGACGGTTATAAAAGTCGGGGGCGGGGATCGAGGAGGCAAAACCCGCCCCCATCCTGCCCAATTGCCATGCTTACTGATTCTCTTTGAGCTTTTTTGTCGCAATTTTATCGAATACCGCATTACATCTTGGACATAATGCCACTTCTTCATTTTTTTCTTTCTTGCGATTTAAGAAATCAGCCAATGTATCCTCTATCTTAGGATATATCTCATTTTCTATTTCAAAATCTTCTAATTCCAATTCAAACTCTGTCTCATCATCATTTAATTTAACATGACGTAGATTGGTATCTTTTGTAGTAATGTCCAACATATGAATTCCCAAATCACTCACCAGATTCTCAACATCATCAGTAATGTTAAATTTGACTTCCACAAACCCCACAGGAGCCTTGAAATGATTAGTATCCACCTTCATTGGCTTCTCTTCAAATTCTAATCAACCTTGTTCGATAGCATCCTGTATCGTATTCTTGAAATGAATATAATTATTAGTCCAATGTCCATATATATTATGAAACTTGTAATATTTTTGCTCTCTCCTATGCTCTAAAGAAGGCAATTTATAATCCTCACTCAATTTTATTTATTTGTCTTTTAATAGAATATCAAAAATCTTATCTGCCTTTGTTACATCGAAACTATAAGTTTGATTTGTCATTTTATCAGACACTTCGCTTTTTTGTAACAACTTACATACATAAGGAGGACTAATTTTGATTTCAACTACATTTATTTCCTCATCATTTTCATTTAACTCTTCGTCCTCATTTTCTTTCACAATATCTAACAATTCTTTAAACTTATCTATTCCAACATATCCAATTTTATCCCTTTTTACCACCTTACCAAATTTATTATATCTCTCATTTTCATATTTAATATGTTCAATCCTACAAACTTTATCGGCTAACCGTGCCATATCCCTTGAAGGTGTATTTACTAACTTTTCCCTTATTGAAAACTCTAAACATGTTGTTGTCATTCTCACTAACTCCCTTTTAGGGATTTGTGTAAAACATCTTGATCGCATTTGTCTAAATCTCTCCAAGTAATCATCTATGTTTTCCTTATGATATCTTTTCACATTCTTAATCTATCAAACTAATTTGAGTTTCTCTTCTAAAAAATTGTTCATGAAAAATTCTCTCTAACTGTGCCCAATTAAACAATGAATTCGGAGGTAGGGTTGTGAACCAAGTAAAAGCATTTTTTGTCAAAGAACATGGAAAGTATTTCATCATTAGACTTTCACTCGTTAATAAATTTTCACACTCGATTTGATACCTAGTTATATGTTCAACAATAGAATCCCCAATATCACCTGCAAATTTTGTAAATTTTGGGACTTTTTGTCCTATAGCAACTCAACTTCTAACACAAAATCAGGAAATGGAGAAATGAAATATGGCTGATTATATATTCCTATTCCCTCATCCGGTTGATTCCAATACCCAATTACTTAATTATAAGCATATTTTTGTTGATACTTCCCATTATTATTTTGATTCCTTCTTATATTATCCCAAACATGTAAAATTTGATTTGCATGCTGACCTCTATTGACCATCTTAACATCTCTCTGTAAATTACCATTGTTCACTCATATATCCCGATTATTATTGTTTTGTCTTTCAGGGGCTTCATTTTGTTGATTATTTCCTACTGGCATATCACCATTTATTACATTATTCCTCGTAGGGATCGCAAGTGCATCTCCTATCCTTGCCATTTGTTTTGCTAACCTTTGAAAACTATCACCAGTTGTTTGTATTAATGGATTTAAAATAGCAGTCATCTATTGGGACAACATATTGACCATTTCGTGATTACTATTCTCCATTTGTTGCCTTATAACCCCTAACGTATTATTGAATATTCCAGAGTTTACATTATTAGAATCACCTTGACCATTTCTATTATTCCCCCTATCATTATTTCTCAATCTCAAGTGATCTTGACTTCGATTATTCATCCTACTAGAACTTGGGGTTGGCTGCCATGGTGGCATTCCCCAGGAATACCTCTCCGCTGTTGGAATTATCTAATTATTCCTTTGGGCTGATGTATTCCCACTATTCATATGTGATCCTCTACCAGTATTATGTGTTGGTTGAATAGGTTTTTGACCACTTCTGCTCACATTTTGGCTTTCATTAGTATTAACACTGGGTATTATCGTAGAGTTTGGTACTGAAGCTTGTGAATTCTGATTTTTCATTATGACTCTACCACTTATTAATATCATACACTAGTGTAAAGATTGTTATCCCACTAGGTGTGCCAATTTGTTTCTAGTGTAAATAATTCGTTGTTCGATCAAATTAATACAGTTTACGCACTGAATTACTTAATCATTATGTGGATTCTTTAATCTCACCCAAGGTTTTGTTAGACAAATGGCATCTAGAGGGGGGGTGAATAGATGCATAAATTAAAATAGATGTCAAATTAAAAATTTATTTGTGAGTCAATAATTTGTTTGAACATAGATAAAGCGGAAGTGATAATATAATCAAGAAAAGAGAAAGAGATAAAGGAAAGAGAAGAGCACACAGTGATTTATACTGGTTCAGGTATAGCCAACCCTACATCCAGTTCTCAGTCAACTCTTAACACAAGAGTGACTCCCAATTCACTATCTTTCAAAATCAGTTTACAAATTACAATCAACTCAGCAGAAGAACCAGTAAAAAGTAAACTAATTAAAAAGACAAACACCTCCTTAGAAACCCACTAAGGATGAACACCTCCCTAAAATCCCACTAGGGATGAACACCTCCTCTGAACAAATCAAAGGATGAAAAATACCTCCTTAGAATCCCACTAAGGATGAAGATGAAAGCAATGAGGGGGAGATTGATGGAAATGTTCCTGCATTCCCAAGAGATGATTTTGATGATGATTCAAGTCAACTACATTCAAGTCAACACCATTCAAGATGAATTTAAGGACAAGCTGAATTTATGACGTAGGTGACAATGTGAAACATTTCCCTACATGTCCAATATATGTTTTTGATAAAGATGATGATTCAAGCAAGCCGAAGATGATTCCTGAAGACTAGATAGAGTCTTAGAATACTGGATATGGAGGTACAAGTTGATGAAGTAATATTATGCATAAGCCTCCAAAGTACAAGTGTGATAAAATTCATAACATGATATTTTTCACTGTCATAATTAATTATGATGCACCAGAAATGGAAAAATGATTTTCTCTATCATAATTAATTATACTAGTAATATAATCAATTATGGCAATTCAAATTTGAAAAATATATCCGTTTTAAAGAATAAATGTTTTCTCTATGATATTATTAATTTCCAACGACCATTTTCTGATGCTATTTTTCTATTTAATTAAGTTTTGATGAAAAATAAAAAATACATAATTACAGAATTCGAAAATACAATTTACATTCACTCAATTTTGAGAAAAGAATTCTGAGCAAGGCAACAGAGATATTTTATACCTTTTGAGAAAACCCTCTTCTCTACTGCCTTCTGTGCTTTCATTGTTAATCTAACTTGTTCTTGGAGATTGACATTCTACAAGCTTCTACAATTTGTTGTCTCCATTACCTAGGTGTGTCTGTTCTTATTTTTATTACCTTCATCCTTTTTGCATTGGTGGAAAAGGAGGTGTTTTTCATCCCTAGTGTGATTCTAGGGAGGGGTTCATCCTTAGTGGGATTCTAAGGAGGTGTTTTTCATCCTTTGATTTGTTCAGAGAGGTGTTCATCCCTAGTGGGATTCTAGGGAAGTGTTCATCCTTAGTGGGTTTCTAAGGAGGTGATTATCTTTTAGGTGAAATATTGACTTTAAAAATATCCAATAGGTAAGTTGGTTTATCTCAATCTCCTCTACATTTCTACCGTTTTATTTTTCAAAACGGTGCATTTTCTATTTTTCTCCTCACTTGGCTCAACTTGAATGGATGTAGGAAGAAGGTTATTGTAGGTTTTACACCTAGAATACTAGAATGATGTTTAAAATTGAGGATTAGAAGTTGTTAAGCTAAAAACTTTAAGAGCCCTAATTCGTAGGTACTATTCCTTGAATTTTTGGGACTTGTGTGAATAGAATTATGAATTGGTATCTTCATAAAAGTTGTAGCCCTTTAAGTTGTCGAAATTTATAAACTGGTTTTACATTAAACGGATATTGGTAGCTCAAGTTATACCCATTTTACTGTCAAGTGTTCTAGCTGTGACGTTAAGATGTTGCCCTGTTTCAACAGCCTCGGTTTTTGAATTACTGGGATTGATACGTATGAAATTAGGACTTGATTCCTTCATAAAAGTTGTAGGAAATTATATCCCCGAAATTTAGAAATTTTTTTCATGTCAATAGCTTATATTTAGCATGAGTTATAGTCAAATTACCAAGGCATGTTCAGAGTGTTATTGTAATTGAGCCTAGTTGGAAACAACCACTGAAAACTGAAAACTGCATCTATTCTATAGGGTATTTGAATTTATTTCCTTCATCAATATTGTATGTAATTAAGTTATTGAAATTTTGGCTCAAATCTCATGCCAAAACAGTTTATATAACTCTAGAAAATTTCGAAATACTGAACCTTGTCCATAGTTGTTATTAGGATTCTTTCTACTCTAAGTGCCTACAAAATAGGATAATTTCTAAGTTAATTGTAAGCTGAATGTGAGCTTAAAATATTATTAAAAATGGATTAGCAATACAAAGTGAATTTAAATTCTCATGAGATAGAATCATAGAAATATAAGATTCTAACTAGCATTTTATTACGTATATAGATTTTGCTGAAACACAATATCAAGCTTTGAAAGGAATAAGTGTGAACGTATCAGGTAAGGGGTGGGCTATATAGTAAGGATTACATCATAAACTTGTTTGACCTTATTTGTTGAATTTGTCTAAATTTGTTATGATTGATAATTGTGATTTCATTATATGTTTGGTTGTGAAAGTGATAATGAATTGCTTACGTGTATGATGGTGTGAAATACATGTTTGGTACTCTATTATGATATGTATTGTCTTTGAGTGAGCATTTATATGCATGGTGGTTTTCCATGAGAAAATTCATTGAAAATTAAATTGAAAGAATTGGATGATGGGTTGTGAACCCTTTTTGAACTGTATTGGAAGCTTTCTGCTTGTAACAGGTGATTGGAAATTTTTGGGAAGTCTGTATTACAGGGGAAACTCTGTTAAATTTTTGGAAAAATGTGAATTTCTAAGAAAAACCACTTAGGGACTCATACATTACTCATTTGAAAATGGTGATTTGTGAAATCTGGGGAATCGGAGATTATGGACTCTGAGAATACGATAGGGAGGCCCTGAGGGAGGACTTGAGGATAGGAAGGGTAGTGGTTGGAGGCCCCAAAAGACTCAGGCTCGCTACCTGTTTGTCGGGGATCCCACTGTACAAACTCTGCTATACCTGACTGTGCTCTTACCGTATATCAATGGTCAGTGAGCTACTGGGTTTATATTTGAGCATGGGTCTCAACAATCCCGTGTGTGGATTTTCCATGCCTAGTAGTGTCAACTCCTGGCTACCCCAGTACTGATTTGATTCGGGCCCGCATGCATAAACATTTTAGAAAACATATTAGGATCATGCATCATTAACATCAATCATTTGAAATTTGATTAACTTGTGAATGTTTATGATGTTGATTTTAAAATGATGTATGAACTGTTGCTCACCCTCTTGTCTTTCTGTTTTCTTTATTTCCTTTGTGCTTGCGGTACTCGTTGGACCTGATCGGTCATTGTTTGAAGAGAGAGGAGATGGCACAGATTCCACACCCGATGAGTATGATACTCATACTCGTTAGCTGGGAGTCACAATGATGGCAACATGTATTGGGATAAACATATCCAAACTTTTATAGATAGTCTTTTGTAGTATATAGACCTACATGGTACTGAGTAGTATTCACTGTTTTGTGTAGTTAGCTGCTCTGTAGGAAGTATCCCCAATGTTGCCTTAATATTTTGGAGGACTGTACTAATATTTTATCTATATGTAATTATGAATGTTTACTTTTAGTACTTTTTAAAATGATGAAATGCAGGAATGTATTATTGAAAATTTATGTATATTAATATTATGTACAAGGGAAAGATTATTATCGGTTAAAAAAAATTTATGCTAAAAAATTATTAATTCTTCTGAGTGAGGGTTTATAAGGTAGGGTGTTACAGATAGAGTATTAGAATACTGGATATGGAGGTACAAGTTGATGAAGTAATATTATGCATAAGCCTCCAAAGCACAAGTGTGATAAAATTCATAACATGATATTTTTCACTCGTCATAATTATGATGCACCGTAAATGGAAAAATGATTTTCTCTATCATAATTAATTATACTTGGTAATATAATTAATTATGGTAATTCAAATTTGAAAAATATATCCGTTTTAAAGAATAAATATTTTTGAATACATCATGATTTTCTCTATGATATTAATGTCCAACGACCATTTTTCGTTGTTATTTTTCTATTTAATTAAGTTTTGATGAAAAATAAAAAATACACAATTACGGAATTCGAAAATACAATTTACATTCAATCAATTTTGAGAAAAGAATTTTGAGCAAGGCAACAGAGATATTTTATACCTTTTGAGAAAACCCTCTTTTCTACTGCCTTATGTGCTTTCATTGTTAATCACACCTGTTCTTGGAGATTGACATTCTACAGGCTTCTACAATTTGTTGTCTCCATTACCCAGGTGTGTCTGTTCTTATTTTTATTACCTTCATCCTTTTTGCATTGGTGGAAAGGAGGTGTTTTTCATCCCTAGTGTGATTCTAGGGAGGGGTTCATCCTTAGTGGGATTCTAAGGGGGTGTTTTTCATCCGTTGATTTGTTCAGAGGAGGTGTTCATCCCTAGTGGGATTCTAGGGAGGTGTTCATCCTTAGTGGGTTTCTAAGGAGGTGATTATCTTTTTAATTAGTTTACTTTTTACTGGTTCTTCTGCTGAGTTGATTGTAATTTGTAAACTAAATTTGAAAGATAGTGAATGGGGAGTCACTCTTGTGTTAAGAGTTGACTGGGAGTCACTCTTGTGTTAAGAGTTGACTGGGAACTGGATGTAGGGTTGACTATACCCGAACTAATATAAATCTATGTGTACTCTTCTCTTTCCCTTATCTCTTTCTCTTTTCCTGATTATATTATTGCTTCCGCTTTAACAAATTATTGACTCACAAATAAATTTTAAATTTGACATCTATTTTAATTTGTGCATCTATTCACCCTCCTCTAGATGTCATTTGTCTAATAGAAGACCTCCCTAGAATCTCACTAGGGATGAACACCTCCTCTGAACAAATCAAAGGATGAAAAAACGCCTCCTTAGAATCACACTAAGGATGAACACCTCCCTAGAATCACACTAGGGATAAAAAGTACCTCCTTTGCCACCAATACATAAAGGATGAAGGTAATAAAAAAAAGAACAGTCACACCTGGGTAATAGAGACAACAAATTGTAGAAGCCTGTAGAATGTCAATCTCCAAGAACAAGTGTGATTAACAATAAAAGCACAGAAGGCAGTAGAGAAGAAGGTTTTCTCAGAAGGTGTAAAATATCTCTGTTGTCTTGCTTAGAATTCTTTTCTCAAAACTGATTGAATGTAAATTGTATTTTCAAATTCTGTAATTGTGTGTTTTTTATTTTTCATCAAAATTTAATTAAATAGAAAAATAACATCATAAAATGGTCGTTGGACATTAATAATATCATAGAGAAAATCAGGATGTATTCAAAAATATTTATTCTTCAAAACATATATATTTTTCAAATTTGAATTGCCATAATTGATTATGTTACTAGTATAATCAATTATGACAGAGAAAATCATTTTTCCATTTCTGATGCATCAGAATTGATTATGACAGTGAAAAATATCACGTTATGAATTTTATCGCACTTGTGCTTTGGAGACTTATGCATAATATTATTTCATCAACGTGTATCTTCATATCCAGTATTCTAAGACTCTATCTAGTTTTCAGGAATTATCTTGGGCTTGCTTGAATCATCATCTTTATCAAAAACATATCTTGGGCATGTAGGGAAATGTTTCACATTGTCACCAACGTCATAAATTCAGTTTGTCCTTATTTCATCTTGAATAGTGTTGACTTGAATGTAGTTGACTTAAATCATCATCAAAATCATCTCTTGGGAATATAAGGACATTTCCATCAATCTCCCCCTCATTGTTTTCAGGTTTAACACATAGTAGATCTCAATTAAAGACTATTTGTATTCAACCTTTATATTTAATACAATTTGTAACATTTAAGATAACTTGCAAAAATAATAAAGAACTGTGAAATTAAATTACTGATAAATAAATAAATGTGTAGGAAATTAAATAGCATAAAAATAAATCTAACTCATTACTAAGGATAGAATAGAAATTGATAGAGAAAATCAATAAGAATGACGATTCAAATTGCAAAGAACTCCATTGAAAATGTTTGTTCACAATTCGTAGGGTTTTTCATAATGTAAGTTATATAATTTATCAATCACCCCGATTACCTTTATTTTATCCTATATATATATATATATATATATATATATATATATATATATATATATATATATATATATTGTTTGTCGTAACCGCTAAAGCAATCACACAAATAAACAAAAATTACAAATTATAATTTTCAAACGGTTATCTTTTTGTAACTCGCTTCACTTTGTTAACATACGTTTACTTGTAATTTGCATGTTATAAGAAACTTGTTTCTTAATCGTCTTCATCAGTTTCTCTATGTATTATTGGAAGATATTTCCGAATAACTTCCTTATGATATATTTGTGTCCATGTTCTTCCTTTTTTAAGTTTTCAATTCCTAATTTTGTCAATATTCTTTATTTTTAATTTCTCAATTCCTAATTTGTCGATATTCTATTTTGTTCGAAAAATTTATCACTGGTTACTTTTCTGTCTCAATATGTCTTTCTCGATTATTACATTCATTTTTTCCAACTATTCGATATCTAATTAAGCTCAATTCTTTTTTTTTTATCTTTTTGTAGCTTATTGTAAACTTAAGAGGAGGTTTCAGAGAAGGAATGTGAAGGATGAAGATGAATATTTCATACGAGTCCGGTGCTGCAAGGGAAGATAATGAACAAAAAAATCAAGGAAAATAAAAATTCTAATTTACTTAAATTATTAAAATAAAAAATTATGCACATTATAAAAAAAATTCGAAATTATTAAGGAAATGCATTTTTTTATTGTTTTATGATGTAAAAATCATCTCAAATTCGTGGGTAATGTCATACAAAATCAGTTGAAAATAATATAAATTAAGTAGGGAATAATCTATAACATAAATTGACGAGAAATTAGTAACCTATTAAATTAAATAGGGAATAAATTAACGATAAATATTTAATGTATAAATTATTCCCTATTTATAATCTATAACAACTTTTTTAAAGAAGCAGCACTTGGATCAGTAACTAACTGGTCAGACTATTTTCATTATTCGAGAGTGTATTTTTCTACAAAAATAAGTGTACTCATATACTGTTGTATGACTTTCAATACATTCTTAACTGGTGCCGGAGCTTGAGAATTAAGAAAGTGATCCCCTCAAAGTTTTGTTTTAAAATTTATATTAATATTTATGAATTTGGTCTTCTAAATTTATTAATTGTTATAATTTATATTATTTATAATTTTGATTTAAAATTTAATAATTATTAAATATATTTATTTATGTATTTATAAATTTAATTCCTATTTTTTATATATTTTTATTTTTATATATTTATTTCTTATTTGTTAATAATATATTATTTAATTCTGTCAATAATTAAGATTCACCAGTTTAACCTATTTTAAAATACGTGTTTATTTCTTGATCAGGGTTTTATTCCACGACTTTTTGTTTAAATTTTTATATAACTAAATGTAAATTTTACAACGTTTTAAAAAATAATTTTTATATAATTGTTCCATGATTTGGATCATGTTTTAGCTGGATGGCTCTCAAGTACTATAAGTTGCCCGTATTATTGACGTAGATGGCTCCCAAGTGCGGTATAAATGTTGACCATAGGATTGATAACTTCATATGACATTCCAACTTTGGAAGTTGCTCAAGAAACAAAATTTTAGCCAGACCTATTAGAATTATTTCATCTCAATATCACATTTCCATGAATTATGACGTCCAAGATTTTAACTTCAAACGGTACAGATTTTGAAATGCCACCAACCATTTTATTGGGATTTTTAGGATAGGGGTCATAGCGTAATAGCTAAGTAATTAGTCGGTATTTTTATGGAACTAAAACAAAGAAATTTTAATAATTAGAATGCAAATTAATTATATAAACAAATATAATATAATCTTCAACCTAAAATATTAAGATATTAAATTATAGACTTTCTCCCTTATAATTAAATATGGGATATCAACCTATACTTTATTTTTCAAGAATCCATCACCCAAATTACACATTCATACAACCAAGGTTTAGTTTTCAAACAACAGTTCTTAATCCTTAATTGTGTGAATATGTATGTAGATGGAGACTTTGGTTGTCTTTTTTCGTTGAAAATCCCAACGCGCATATGAAGATAGCCCAATAACATTTCAAAACATTAACTATACCTGTTTGAACAAACCTAACATATTTCTAACGTTTTCTCTACTATAAATATGAAATCCTGTTCAACAAAACAATTCTCAAAAATGTTCTTTTATATAACAATTATGGATAACGAGAATTTGGAGGTTGGGAGAGGATGATTTGAAAGATTTGTGAAACTTTTGCTTTCATTAATTGTTCTAGACATTAATATTATTAATATCCAATAATAAAATGGGTTTTCAATTTTAAAAGTGAAAGATATAAACTTTATGATAAAAATAATGCATTTTCATCATTATATTCCATGTCTTCCAAAACCATAGTGGTTCATTAAAACTGATAATACGAGTGAGAATTTAAATAATGTCAACAACTACAAATATACTTTTAAGTTCAATGTGAAATCAAATAAGTGTTTATTATTTATTACTCAATTGATTATATAATACGAAATCGTTGGTTATTCCTACCATCGTCATTAAGTAGGTTTCTTTAAGATATATTTATAAAAGATATATTTACAAAAATTGTATATTTAATATAAACAAAATTTTTACTATGTTATTTTATTTGTATGGTTAATTTTTTTATTCTTGATTTTATTTATACTTTATCTTTGATATTTATTTATTTTCTTTTATTTGAAAATAAAATATTTAACGTTATAAACTACATTTAATATTTTAAATATTTATCAAACTTGTGATAATGTTGCGGGGACGACTTGCACAGGAATATACTTATCACTATTTCATAAAGAGATTATTCTTTGTCATATAAACTTTAAAAATCAATAGTTCTTTAAATTTTTTATTTAAAAAAAATATTTGTTATTAATTATTTATATACTCTCTAAAAAACGAAATTGTTAGAAAGAACAATATCACCTTTTGTTGGTAATATTTTAAAATGATGATTAAATCATTTCATGAAATTTTTTTATAACACAAATATGTATTTTTTTTTCATCGCATCTCTAAATCTAGACAATTGGTTTGACACAATTTAGAAAATTGGTTAAAAGTTGGTAAAATTATTTCCTTTGATATAAAATAAATTGAATTATTTGGATTTCATTTAATAATACTTTTTTTGAAAGATAGTTTGTAATTTATTTGTTTTTTCTTACTGTAAACTATCATCATTAGATATATCTATGATAATGAATAAATAAAAGATGTAAGTACAAGTATAGTGTATATAAAAGAAGAGTTATTCTTATTTTCTTATTACAAAAATAATTTTATTTTAATATTTGAACCATCGTTCAGACCAATTAACCAACCATATATAATATTTAGTTTATTAGATTTATTTAATTATCAATTTATGTTTTTAACATTTTTTAAAATAATTTTTTTAAAATTTTTGTCTTTTCATCGACTAAATATATTTTACATTTTAAATTAAAAACTCAAATTAAATCAGTTTTTTTATAAATTAATATGATTAGAATTTAAAATTAAGTTAAAATAAATTATTATTTATGATATATTTTTCTCTAAAAATTAAATTAGCTTCAAATGCATCAAACACTCATTTGTTTTTTTACTTTTCATGTAACAGTGATGAAAATTAATTATCTTATGATAACGTTAATTATTTTTTGTATTTGTATTTTTTATATTTATATATGTTATTTTATTTATTTAAATTGTTTTAAAATCACTTTCTTCAACATTACTCCTGTGACCATAAGCATGATGTAAATTTTAAATTATATTATTAACTAACGGTCCAACATTTAAATGTATATAATTAAAATTTTACTAAAATATAATTGAAAAAAAAATACTTCTAAAAATCAGTGTTTACTCTATAGAAGCGATATTATTAGATCAAGCTTTTGTACATTGTCTAAGATTGCACACCGGTGACCATTAATCTTTACTTCAACTAACGAAACCTCGTTATGGTTTTTTTTTTTTTTTTTAAAAAAAACCTCTATGCAAAACGTAAATTTAAATAAATATTATTTTGATGACTTTATTTTTTTTAAATATTAGCAAGTAGTTGATATTATAAGAAAAATTGATATTAACTACTGTTTACATTTGTAGGTATTAGAAAAAAATTGTAGGTATGGATATATATTTTTACGGATTTTTAATTGACACAAATTTGTAGATAAAATCATTAGTTAGCTATGGATTTTAAATCATAAGTAATTTTATTATTTAAAAAAATGCCTATAAGAAATTACATACAGATACATATAATAAGTAGATAATTAGGTATGAATATATACCTATGTAAATTACCTATCGATAGGTAATTATGTACTTGACATATTAAAGCAATGGATTGAAAAAGGAATAAACACATCAATAATACTGTATTGAAATTCAAGTATCACATCCTCATTAAAATTAGAGTGAAAATCCAATTTCAATATCAAACATTTGTTAATAATTTTGGAACGAGAAACTTAATAGGTTCAAAAATTTATCCAAAAGATAATTATGATTTTTGTAACGACCCTAAAAATCGCTACTATAATGATGTCTTCGCAAAATAGTAAACAAGTAAATAACGACATTTATCTTACATTATATTACTGTAATTGTAACATAGATTGAAATTCTGGTTCACTAACGGAACCTCAAAATATAGTAACATAATTTATTTATATATTATACATGTAAAAATAGCTCTCTCGAAGCTATCCCACTGAATTATCCCTGTTGTCTAGTAGTCACATCTCCATCTCTCAACTTCTGATCTTCTCCCACATAAAAGTGATCATCGCAGTCTCATCCACATGGAAAAATAGGAGTAAGTATTAAATCATTCGATATAATAAAACAAATATAGAAGTAATAATTATATATTATGATCAATTACAAAATCATCAACACACTAAGACACCTTTCGGAAGTATACCCTAACTATGCCCGAACTCAGAGGCTATCATCTGTGGGCACATTGTGATCGGCACCCACAGTACCATTCTGACCACCCTCCACACAGAGTAGGATTACTGGCGCCCTTCATCACTCATACTGGAGTACCCCTTCGAGCGCGCCACCAGTCATCCCCCCATCGACTTCTCACCACCTGATCTCGTAGTCTACCTGACCCGACCAATCAGTGAAGTCTGGGACCTCATTCAGAATCCTCCGACATAGTTATAACACTAAAGTACTCTGTACCACCCCGAGTACCATTCAAACACAAAAAAAATCATTCACATTTGCCAGATTCTGGATCACCTGTCCTCACGGCTCATTCAAGTCAATAAATAATAGTACTTGACTGATTCTGGGCACCAACCCTCCGGCTCAGTCTAGCCAATACATAACATCTCATGATTGATTATGGACATCAGCCCTTAGACTCAGTCCGACTCACACACGTTACAACACACTACAATATCTTTAAAACTGCTACATTCATTCTATATTTTAAACATATATATATATATATATATATATATATATATATATATATATTCTTCTTCTTCGAAATCATTTCGAAATCACTTCCGAAATCATTTCCAAAATCTTTTTCAAAATCATTAAATTACTATTTTGCCCTTGATTTTTTCTGAAAATTCCATGTATGTCCCTAAATGACTATTTTACCCTTGGACATTTTCAAAAATTTCATTTATGTCCCTAGGATGTAAAATGACTATTTTACCCTTGATCTTTTTAAAAAATTCCCACCATATCTCTTTCTTCTTCCTTCGCCCAGTTACAGTATCGGATTTTGCATATTTCAAATTACTCAGTTTTAGACAACCAAACTAGTCTCAAATTCAAATTAAACATGAATTATATCTAATTTAAGTTGAAAACAACAATTTTACCATATAATTCATCCTTAATTTTAATAATTTCAAAAACTTTCAAGCCATGAACAATGCATCCAAAATCAGAATTCTTCAAAATCAGACATTTAAATAATTCATATCTCTACTCTATTCCTTATTCATACGGTATTCACAGAGTACCCAACAATTCAATTTCATATATTGAATGAATTAAACTTCCCCTTACCTGGTGTGGTATTTCTACCGAAGTTTTCCCACTTAATTCAAACTCTCTCCTGTTTCACCAGATCCTACAGGAGTAGAGTATCGTTGCTTGAAATTTAGACAAAAGAAGAAGAAGGATTAGAGGAAAATTTTTATTCTCCTCCTCCCCCGCTTCACTATGCATATATAAGAAAAAATTTATTGTGCATGAGGAAAACTTCGTTACGAAGTTTTCTTGCACAGTAATATTAATATAATATTAAAATAAAAATCATACGTCACAATCTCCCCTCCACAAAAATTTTCTTCCTCGAAAATGAACTTACTTGGAAATAGATATGGATAAGACTCTCGCATCTGATCCTCCATCTCCCAAGTGAAGTCTCCGGATTTCTGATCCCATACTACCTTCACCATTGAGATGGTTCTACCTCTAAGTTGCTTCAGCTGAGAATCCTATATCCTCACTGGTCTCACATCCACAGAGATATCGTCTTTAATTTGCATATCATCTGACTCCAGGACATGACTGGGGTCATGTACATATTTCCTCAACTGAGATACATGAAATACATTGTGCAGATTCGCCAAATGAGGTGGCAACGCTAACTGATATGTCACTGGACCTACCTTCTTCAAAATCTGATATGGGCCAATAAAGTTGGGAGTCAACTTCTTAGATTTAATTGCCCTTCCTACTCCAGTAGTAGATCTGATTCTCAAAAATACATGGTCCCCCTCTCAAATTCCAAAGGTCTCCTCCTCTGGTCTGCATATGATTTTTGTTTACTCATAACGGCTTTGAGTTTCTCTTGTACCTCCCGGACCTTCTCTGTAGTCTATTGGAGTAGCTCAGGTCCAATCAACACTTTCTCCTCATCCTGATACCAACATAAAGGTGTTTGACACCTCCTCCCATAAAGAGCCTCATATGGTGTCATTTCGATACTGGCATGATAGCTATTATTATACGTGAACTCTATTAATGGAAGGATATCATCTCAACTTCCTAGATTATCCAACATACAAGACCTTAACAAGTCTTCTAGTGATTGGATGATCCTCTCTGACTGTCCATCTGTTTGGGTGTGATTGGCTGAACTCAACCTAAGTCGGGTACCTAATGCCTCTTGTAAAGTCTGCCAGAATCTTGAAGTAAATCTAGGATCCCTATCTGAGATAATACTAGATGGTACCCCATGTAATCGAACAATCTCGCGAATATATAGTTGTGTAAGCTTAGCCATAGATATCCTCATATTTACAGGGAGGAAATGTGCACTCTTCGTCAATCTGTCCACTATCACCCAGATCGAATCGTGCCCCCGAATTGTCCGTGGTAAATGGGTAACAAAATCCATGGTAATGTTATCCCACTTCTACTCAAGTATCTCTATTTGTTGTAGCATTCCTCCCGGCCTCTAGTGTTCCACCTTTGCTTTCTGAAAAGTCAAATAAGCAGCCACATACTCTGCAATATCTCTCCTCATACCAGACCACCAATAAACCTTCTTCAGATCTTGATACATCTTAGTCATACCAAGGTGTAGACTCAAACGACTCCGATGACCTTCATCTAGTATTTCTCTCTTCAATTCCTGGTCAACAAGAATACAAATCCTTCCTCTGAATCTCAGAATATTATCCTCACCCATCTTGTAGTCAATGGTCTGCTCAGATCCTAACTGATTCATAACACCTTTCAACATCATATCACCCTGTTGTCTATCTCTGATCATCTCGAGAAAATAATTAGTAATGGTAATGCTACCACAACTAATGCTAGTATCACGAAACTCTACATCTAGATGCAGATCCCTGAACTTCTCAAGTAATCTCAATTCATCAATCATCATTGCTGACATCTGAACTGTCTTCCTACTCAAGGCGTCGACCATCACATTCGCCTTTCCTAGATGATAAAGTAACTGAAAGTCATAATCCTTCAGAAACTCCATCCATCTTCTCTGTCTCATATTTAGCTCTTTCTGATCGAATAAATACTTCAGGCTCTTGTGATCACTAAAAACTTCAAATCTGACTCCATAAAGGTAATGTCTCCACATCTTGAGAGCAAACACCACTGCTGCTAATTCTAAGTCATGAATGGGATAATTCCTCTCATGAATTCTAAGTTGTCTCGATGCATATGTCACCGCCCTTTTTTCTTGCATCAAGATACAACCTAACCCCTGAATAGAAGCATCACAATATACCTGAAAAGATTGAGTCACATCTGGGATCACCAATACTAGGGAACTAGACAATCTTCTTTTCAGCTCCTGGAAACTCTCTTCACATCTATCTGTCCAAGCAAAAGGTTGATCCTTACGGGTTAACTGTGTCAAAGGAGCTTCTATTTTAGAGAAACCCTCTATAAATTTCCGGTAGTATCCTGCAAGTCCCACAAAGCTACGCGCTTCCGTCACTATCTTAGGGGGTTCCCATTTTAACACTGCATCTACCTTAGTAGGATCTACAAATATCCCTTCTATCGATATTACATGTCCCAAAAACTGTACTTGGTCTAACCAAAACTCACATTTTGAAAGCTTGGCATACAATTGTTTCTTTCTTAATACAACCAACACCGCCCTTAGATGTTCCTGGTGTTCTTCCCGAGTTCTAGAATAAATAAGAATGTCGTCTATAAAAACAACAACAAACTTTTCTAAATAAGGACGGAATATCATGTTCATGTAGTCCATAAATACTGCAGGTGCATTTGTTACTCCAAACAACATGACTACATATTCATAATGGTCATATCTTGACCTGAACGTTGTCTTCTGTACATCCTCTTCTTTAACCAGTATCTGATGGTATCCAGATCTCAAATCAATCTTAGAAAAGACTGATGCTCCTTGTAACTGGTCTAATAAATCATCAATCCTTGGCAACGGGTACTTGTTCTTGATAGTCACCTTGTGTTAGTTGTCTGTAATTAATACATAATCTGGAGCTCCCATCTTTCTTCTTTACTAGCAATACAGGAGCACCTCAGGGAGATACAATCGGCCGAATGAACTTCTTTTCCAGCAAATCATCTACCTGTTTCTTCAATTCAGCCAATTCTACTGGAGCCATACGGTATGGTGCCATAGAGATTGGGCCTGAACCAGGAATTAGATCAATCCCAAATTCGACCTCTCTCTGAGGTGGAAGCCTTGGTATCTCATCTGAAAACACATCAGGAAATTCACTCACAAATGGTACCTCTTCCAGGATATTATCCTTCACTTCATCCATCTGAGTCAGGATCAAATAACACTAAGCTCTCCCTCGTAGCTCTTTCTGAACCTGTCGAGCTGATGTAATAAGCTCATCTCCTGATTCCGGATGTACCAACCTCTTCTGTCCATAGTCAATCAGAATGTGATTGGTAGATAACCAATCCATCCCTAAGATCACATCCATAACCTTCAAAGGTAAATCGATTAAGTTCACCTTGTATTGTCGTCCTTCTACGACAACTGGGCACCTCAAACACACATAGGAAGACACCACCAGTCTAGCTGCTGGTGTAGATATCACCAGTCACACACAGGTAACTTAAGTTTATCCATACAATTATCAGCAATAAAAGAATGGGTAACACCTGAATCAAACAAAACTCGTAGAGGTATATCAGAGATAAAACACACACCTTGCACTAAATTCTCTAACCTCGATGCCTCTGCTCCTGATAAGGCAAACACCCGTCCTACAACTCTGGGTTTCGCATCACTCCCCCTGGGTGCTAATGATGCCCCAACTGAGACTATAGCACTGGGCTTCTGTGGATAGTCTCTAGCCATATGTCCTTGCTTCTAGCAAGTGTAGCAAAGACCTACCCGAGAAGTCTGGGAAGGAGTAGTGAAGGCATTCTGTGGGCACTGATTCCTGTAATGAGGGCCTCCACATTGAAAACATTCCACCCCGGATACAGATCCCGATGATCGAGGTGTTGGGGTAACACTGCCACTCCTGGAAGACTGGGGGCATGATAAGGCATCCTCCTCTCTAATCTACTACCCCCACTCAGGACCCCACTTGGGTGGGTCCTCATCACTCTGACTCCTCCCTCCTGGAGTCTCTCTATTGTCTTTGCTTTCTCCACCAACTCTGGAAATCTCCTGATAGAGAAAGGAATCACCATGAGTTTGATATCATCCCTCAAGCCCTCCTCAAACTTCCTGCAAAGCCACTGTTCTGAAGATGTACCTGTGTAGAAAAAAGATAAGTGCTCAAATCGTATGGCGTAATCATGCACCTTCATATTACCCTGTCTCAAACTCAGGAACTCAGTCTCCTTCTGAAAACTAACACTGTCAGGGAAGTATTTCTCCAGAAATCTCTCACGGAAGATTTCCCAATTACACACCTCCCCACGTGCAATATGAAAGTGATGAAGATCTTATTGAATTACTTTGGCAAAGATCTTGTTGATTTGATGAAGTCAAAAATGAAGTCAAAGGCTACTTTGTGGCAGTCAAAGATCACTTAGATAAAAGAGTAGTGGGATTAGTGAGTCTGCATCTCTGCTTAGGTATAATCATTTTTATCTCTCTGCTGCATGAGGTTTCTTTATTTAAAAGATTTTGCAAATGCCTCTAAAAAGCGTTTAAATGGTTAAAAACAAAGTATTTCGATAAAAGGTTTTTAATTAACTATTTTAACTAATAGTATACAAGCTTTATCAACTAAAATGTTTTTTACTGATATATTTTCGAAAAAATCGATTGTTTTCATTAGAAGGAGTTTTGAAAACCTTCTGTCAGTATTTTAACTGATATAGTTTCGAAAAAATCGATTAAAATCACTTAAAATGTTCAAGGAAGTGTTCTGGTAGTATTTTAATCGATATAACTTCGAAACAATCGATTAAAACCACTTGAAGTATTTGTTAATCGATGTAATCCAGCATATGATCGATCAGAATGAGTTTATGATCGATCAGAATGAGATTTTGATCGATCAGAATAATTTTAATCGATTAAAATGTGTTTCAATCGATTAAAATGACTAAGTGAATCTTTTTCAAAGTGTTTTAATCGATTAAAATAGATTGATATCAGTTAAAATCACTTAGAAAAGTTTATAAGAATGTTTTGCAGTATTTTAATCGATTGAAAGACGAAACAATCGATTAAAATAGTTTGGAAGATTTTTTACAATCTGGAAAATAATCAAGAACTTTTTAACAGATTAAAAGAAGTTTTAACAGATTAAAACAAGTCTTTTAACATATTAAAAGATTATTTTAACAGATTAAATAAACCAGCAGTTTTGAAAATCTTCTATATAAACAATGTTGCTTGAACTTTTTAAATATAATCTTTTAGCAATCAATCAAGCAAGCATAAGTGCTACTTTCAAGAGAGAATCGCGCTAGTTTTTGTGAAGTTCATAGGAGTTCTTTCTTGAGGCAAAATTGCATTCTTTTGGAGAAGAAACACATAATGTAGAGCTGCATAAATCTGGTTTGAGCATTCTAAGTTTCTTCTACTTGTTTCTTTACTTTCTTTACTGTATTGTGGGTGCTTGGAATTGTGGGCACTGGTTTCTGTAGCTGGAATTTGGCTGCAGGGTTGATCAAGAACTGGAATTTGGTTCTTGGTGAAGGTTTAGGTGCAGGAACTAGAATTGTGGTTCTTGTGGTAGATTGAGTGTGAGATTAAAGTTGTAATCTGTAAAACGTTCAATCTAGTGGAACCCAGCTGGAATTTGGCTGGAGACTGGACGTAGCCCTGGGATTGGGTGAACGAGTATAAACCTTGGTTGTATCTTTCTAAACCCTTCTCTCCTTTAATTCTGTCACTGCATTTATTTTTTATTGCTTGCTGTGTGTGATTCAAGAAATGGTCTGAAATCTTAATCTTTGAAATAGATAATCTGTAATTTGCGAAAATCTTTCAAAGATCAATTCACCCCCCCTCTTGATCTCAGCCTACATTTCTAACAATTGGTATCAGAGCAAGGTTCTTGAGAATTATTCAAGTTTGTCGATCCAAATGGCTGGAAATAGTTTTTCTGAGGGTGCTTGTATTGATAGACCTCCACTGTTTTGTGGTACAGATTACTTATTTTGGAAGATAAGAATGAAGATCTTTATTGAATCTGTTGGTATGAATGTTTGGAATATTATTGAGCAGGGAACCTATGTGTTTAACTCTGATTGCATATGTAATGATAAAGATTGTAAAAATTGTCCTGAGTTACAAGAGAAATTAACATATTTAATAAAAACTGCATCTAAACTTGCACAAGGAAAAACTAATCTTGATATGATACTTGATTCTCAAAAATTGGTTATTGATCGTGGTGGTATAGGCTTTACACCTCTTGTTGGAAAGAAAACTAGAGCATTTAAAAACTATTTTGCATATAGTAAATCTGTTTCATCTCCATTTATTAAATGTTTTTACTGCATGAAAAAAGGTCATTCTGTGAAATATTGTAGAATTAAGAAATATGTTATTCCTAAAGGTAGAATGAAGTGGATACCCAAAAATTCATTTCAAATAACATGATTGGACCCAGTAATTAAAAAGGGGTACCAAAAATATGTTAAATTTGTTTTGCAGGAACAAAAATCTGGAAGTCCCTGGGTATCAAATCAGCAGATTCTGTTTCTGGATTCTTGGACTGAGTATTTTAATTGATATAAAACTATTTTAATCGGTTAAAATTACTTACAGAGAATATCAGAAAAGTTGTCCGTACAGTTTTAATCGATTAAAATACGAATTAATCGATTAAAATGTTCCCTGGAATATAGTTTAGTTGTTTTAATCGATTAAAATGGATTTATATCAGTTAAAATCATTAAAAGATAAAATTAACCGATTATTTCTCGTTTAAATCGATTATTATTCTGATATATTTTTTTCCAGAACTTGATTAATCGATTGAATATCAAATTAATCGATTAAAATTTTACTTCAACTCTGTATTATTTTGTACTGCAACTATACTAATTTCTTTTCATGCAAAACAAACTGAAGATCTCTGGTACCTTGACAGTGGCTGTTCTAAACACATGACAGGTGATATTACAAAATTTTGCAACTTAAAACTAAAGAATGGTGGGACTGTTGTCTATGGGGATAATAACAAAGGAAGAATCCTTGGAATTGGTGACATCAAATGCACAAAATCGGGTATTATTAACAATGTATTATATGTTGAAGGTTTAAAACATAATTTGATTAGTATTAGCCAGCTTTGTGATAAAGGACACAAAGTTGTCTTTGGGCAAGATCAGTGTCAAATAATCAAATCAGATTCGAGCAGTGCGATTGACTTGGTAAGAGGATCAACAATATTTACATGTTAGATACTAATTCTACTAAAAATTGTTGTTTAATCTCTAAAGAGAATGATTCCTGGTTGTGGCATAGGAGGTTAGCTCATATTCATATGAATCATCTAAATAAACTGATTTCTAAAGATCTTGTAGTTGGCTTACCTAAACTTAAGTTTGTGAAAGACAAAGTATGTGATGCATGTCAAAAGGGGAAACAAGTAAGGAATTCTTTTTCACAGAAAAATATTGTTTCAACATCTAGACCTCTTGAACTTTTGCACATGGATCTCTTTGGTCCTTCTAGAACTATAAGTTTAGGAGGAAATCTATATGCATTGGTTATAGTAGATGATTACTCAAGATTTACCTGGACATTATTTTTAAAATTAAAATCTGATACTTTCCATTTGTTTAAGAAATTTGCGAAACAAATTCAAAATGAAAAAGGTTATTTCATCTCTTGTATTCAAAGTGATCATGGGGGAGAATTTTCAAACGAAAATTTTAATAAATTTTGTGATAAACATGGTATTAAGCATAATTTTTCTGCTCCTAGAACTCCTCAACAGAATGGTGTAGTTGAAAGGAAAAATCGTTCTCTTGAAGAGTTAGCTAGGACAATGCTTAATGAAAAAGCATTACCAAAATATTTTTGGGCTGATGCCGTTAGTACTCCTTGCCATGTATTAAACCGTGTTTTAATCAGACATTTTCTTAAGAAAACTCCCTATGAATTATTCAAAGGTAAAAAGCCTAACATAAACTATTTCAGAGTATTTGGAAGTAAGGTTTTTGTTTTAAACAATGGAAAGGAAAGTCTTGGAAAATTTGATTCCAAATCAGATGAAGGTATCTTCTTGGGATATTCATTGAATAGCCATGCTTATAGAATCTTTAACAAAAGGCTAAATACTGTAGAAGAATCTGTTCATGTTGTATTTGATGAGACTAACCCAAGTATGCAGAATATTTCTGAGTATAGTACAGAAGATGATGTTTTAACTGATAAAATGTATCAGTTAAAACTGCCAGAATCAACAGTTTCTCAAAAATGGGTTGAAGATTTTGAGGAATCTGAAGAGCAGCTGCCTAAATAATGGAAAACTCTAAGAAATCTTTCAATAGACAACATCATTGGTGAAATAAATCAGGGAGTTTCCACTAGAAGATCTCTAAATAAATTTTGCAATCACATGGCATTTGTATCTCAAATTGAACCAAAAACCATATCTGATGCATTAAAGGATAATAACTGGATTAATGCCATGCATGATGAATTAAATCAATTTACTAGAAATGAAGTATGGGAATTAATTCCAAAACCAAATAATGAAAATATTGTAGGAACAAAATGGGTTTTTAGGAATAAAATGGATGAAAATGGTATAATTACTAGAAACAAGGCCAGATTAGTTGCTAAAGGGTATAATCAGCAAGAAGGGATTGATTTTGATGAAACGTATGCTCCAGTTGCTAGATTAGAGGCTGTCAGACTTTTACTTGCTTATGCTTCAATAAAAAGTTTTAGGTCATTTCAAATGGATGTCAAAAGTGCTTTCTTAAATGGCTACTTGAATGAAGAAGTTTTTGTTACATAACCACCTGGTTTTGAAGATCATATTCATCCAGAATATGTTTATAGATTAAAGAAAGCTTTGTATGGCCTCAAACAAGCCCCAAGACAATGGTATGAAAGGTTAAGTAATTTTCTCATTTCAAAGGGCTATCAAAGAGGTTTGGTTGACAAAACTTTATTCTTAAAAAAATTGAATAATGATGTAATTCTAGTTCAAGTATATGTTGATGATATCATATTTGGAGCCACTAATGAGTCTTTATGTAAAGATTTCATCAAAGATATGCAGGGAGAATTTGAGATGTCTATGATGGGAGAACTTAACTACTTTCTTGGATTACAAGTTAAACAACTTAAAGAAGGAAGTTTTCTTCATCAGTCTAAATATTGCACATAACTTTTGAAGAAATTTGAGACAGAACATTGCAAAGAAGCATCAACACCTATGTCCACAAATTGCTATCTTGATTCTGATGAAAAAGGAAAAGTTGTTGATGAAACTAAATATAGAGGACTTATTGGTTCTTTACTCTATCTAACAGCAAGTAGACCTGACATTATGTTTAATGTTTGTATGTGTGCCAGGTTTCAATCTGCACCAAAAGAATCTCATCTTACTGCTGCAAAAAGAATCCTCAAATATATCAAAGGAACTTTAAATGTTGGGTTATGGTATCCTGGTGAGTCCAAACTAAATTTAATTGGATATTCTGACTCAGATTTTACAGGTTGTAAACTTGATAGGAAAAGCACCAGTGGCACCTGTCATCTCCTTGGAAGTAGTCTAATTTCATGGCATAGTAAAAAGCAATCATGTGTTGCTCTTTCTCCAGCTGAAGCCGAGTACATTGCAGCTGAAAGTTGTTGTGGTCAATCTCTTTGGATCAAACAACAGCTTGAGGATTATGGTTTAATTCTCAGAAAAATTCCTCTCTTATGTGATAACACAAGTGCCATTATGTTAACTAAAAACCCAATTCAACATTCTAGGACAAAACATATAGAAATTAGACATCATTTCATTAGAGATCATGTTTTGAAAGGTGATTGTGAAATTTTCTTTATAGAAACTGAAAAACAACTAGCAGATATTTTTACAAAACCTCTTGCTAGTGATCATTTTTACAAAATTCGCACTGAATTAGGCATTTTAGATGTATCAAACATTGCTTAGTTTTCAAAACTGGTTGTTTTAATCAATATAAACAAGCTTTAAATCGATTAAAAGCACTTATACAACATTTCGATTTAATCGATTAAATCAACTTATGTTTCAAACTTTCGAAATCCATCACTATTTTAATCGATTAAAACATTATTCTAATCAATTAAAACTAGTAACAAGATCATTTTAATCGATTTCGTCCTGTTTTTAATCGATTTTTACTCTGAAAAGAAAAATTAAAGGCTTTAGTTAATGGTTGTTCTTGTAACATGCTACTAAAGCATGATTTCCTTATCTTTACACGTGTTAATTGTATCCATTACAAACGTGTTAATGAAGATAAGTTTGAATCAACTTTGATTAGTCTTTACATGAGTAAGGAATCTTGTTCAAAATATTTTACTGTTTTTTTTCAAAACTGGTACATTTTATGCTCCTCTATTCCCTATTTTTTGATGAAGTCAAAAGGGGGAGAAATAATTGCTTTGATTTTCTTTATTTAGGGGGAGTAGCAATATAGGGGGAGAAATAGGAAAATGATTAATTTTTTGAATACTCACTAATCTATATATTCAAGTGACTTCTTTTGTAGAATTATTATTCAAAGAGGTGTTTGTCTTCATCAAATAGGGGGAGACTGAAAGTGATGAAGATCTTATTGAATTACTTTGGCAAAGATCTTGTTGATTTGATGAAGTCAAAAATGAAGTCAAAGGCTACTTTGTGGCAGTCAAAGATCACTTAGATAAAAGAGTAGTGGGATTAGTGAGTCTGCATCTCTGCTTAGGTATAATCATTTTTATTTCTCTGCTGCATGAGGTTTCTTCATTTAAAAGATTTTGCAAATGCCTCTAAAAAGCGTTTAAATGGTTAAAAACAAAGTATTTTGATAAAATGTTTTTAATTAACTATTTTAACTAATAGTATACAAGCTTTATCAACTAAAATGTTTTTAACTAATATGTTTTCGAAAAAATCTATTGTTTTCATTAGAAGGAGTTTTGAAAACCTTCTATAAGTATTTTAACTGATATAGTTTCGAAAAAATCAATTAAAATCACTTAAAATGTTCAGGGAAGTGTTCTGGTAGTATTTTAATCGATATAACTTCGAAACAATCGATTAAAACCACTTGGAGTATTTGTTAATCGATATAATCCAGCATATGATTGATCAGAATGAGTTTATGATCGATCAGAATGAGTTTTTGATCGATCAGAATGAGTTTTTGATCGATCAGAATAATTTTAATCGATTAAAATGTGTTTCAATCGATTAAAATAACTAAGTGAATCTTTTTCAAAGTGTTTTAATCGATTAAAACAGATTGATATCAGTTAAAATCACTTAGAAAAGTTTATAAGAATGTTTTACAGTATTTTAATCGATTGAAAGACGAAACAATCAGTGGCGAATCTTCTTGGGAGCTGAGGGGGGCCGTGCCCCCCCCCCCTCCCCAAAGTTTTGTAACTCCCATGTAATTTATGATTTTGGCCCCCCCAAACATAATGAACATTTAATATATTTACTTGTATATTTGCAATTTTATCCTCTCAGCTCCTCTCAGCTTTATAACTATTATATAATTTATGATTTTGTTTCCCTCAAACTTAATGATCATTTAATATATTTAAGTATTATCTACAATTTTATCTTTTCACCCTTTTATATTCTTTCTTTCTTTTATATTTATTTATTATTTATTAATAATATATTATTTGGCCCCTCCAAGATCAATGATCAAGATCTGCCACTGGAAACAATCGATTAAAACAGTTTGGAAGATTTTTTACAAAGATTTTTAATTGATATAAACGGTGTCGTATCAGTTAAAACAAATCTGGAAAATAATCAAGAACTTTTTAACAAATTAAAAGAAGTTTTAACAGATTAAAACAAGTCTTTTAACAGATTAAAAGATTATTTTAACAGATTAAATAAACCAGCAGTTTTGAAAATCTTCTATATAAACAGTGTTGCTTGAACTTTTTAAATATAATCTTTTAGCAATCAATCAAGCAAGCATAAGTGCTACTTTCAACAGAGAATCGCGCTAGTTTTTGTGAAGTTCATAGGAGTTCTTTCTTGAGGCAAAATTGCATTCTTTTGGAGAAGAAACACATATTGTAGAGCTGCATAAATCTGGTTTGAGCGTTCTAAGTTTCTTCTACTTGTTTCTTTACTTTCTTTATTGTATTGTGGGCACTGGTTTTTGTAGCTAGAATTTGGCTGCAGGGTTGATCAAGAACTGGAATTTGGTTCTTGGTGAAGGTTTAGGTGCAGGAACTGGAATTGTGGTTCTTGTGGAAGATTGAGTGTGAGATTAAAGTTGTAATCTGTAAAAGTTCAATCTAGTGGAACCCAGCTAGAATTTGGCTGGAGACTGGACGTAGCCCTGGGATTGGGTGAACCAGTATAAACCTTGGTTGTATCTTTCTAAACCTTTCTCTCCTTTAATTTTGTCACTGCATTTATTTTTGATTGCTTGCTGTGTGTGATTCAAGAACTGGTCTGAAATCTTAATCTTTGAAATAGATAATTTGTAATTTGCGAAAATCTTTCAAAGATCAATTCACCCCCCCTCTTAATCTCAGCCTACATTTCTAACACAATCATCATCCTTTGAGTCCCTGACCACCAAAACTCAGCCTCATCCACTAGTAAGTATTTCCAGAATGTCAATTTCCTGTCTTCCGGGTATAAGGTAGCCTAAAAAATCTTCTCCACTTCACGCAACCACTTCTTTGCTGCATCTGGACCCAAATCTCCTCCAAAACGAGGCGGATTATGCCTCATGAACTCAGTCAGCCCCATATGCTCTAATTGGTGGAATCCAGCAGACGATGATGCCATAGTTGGTCTCCACTGCAGGTAGGTAGCCTGCTGCTGCATGGCAGCTGCCAACATTTCCATTGCCCTGGCTAGGGCATCTACACTCGATGGAGTAGGAGTAGGAGTAGCAGGTCGCGGTGCCATCCTATATCAAACGCAACCATCAATACAAAGCAAACATTCACGCACACTCACATATCAGAGTATAATCACAACAGACTTATCATAGGTTCACTACCCATCCCCACAGATTTACAAGGATACTACCGCTCTGATACCATTATTGTAACGACCCTAGAAATCGCTACTATAATGATGCCTTCGCAAAATAGTAAACAAGTAAATAACAACATCTATCTTACATTATATTACTGTAATTGTAACATAGATTGAAATTCCGGTTCACTAACAAAACCTCAAAATATAGTAACATAATTTATTTATTTATTATACATGTAAAAGTAGCTCCCTCGAAGTTATCCCACTGAACTATCCCTGTTGTCCAGTAGTCACATCTCCATCTCTCAACTCCTGATCTGCTCTCACATAAAAGTGATCATCGCAGTCCCATCCACATGGAAAAATAGGGGTAAGTATTAAATCATTCGATATAATAAAACAGATATAGAAGTAATAATTATATATTATGATCAATTACGAAATCATCAACATACTAAGACACCTTCCGGAAGTATACCCTAACTATGCCCGAACTCAGAGGCTATCATCTGTGGGCACATTGTGATCGTCACCCGCAGTACCATTCTGACCACCCTCCACATAGAGTAGGATTATTGGTGCCCTTCATCACTCATACTAGAGTACCCCTCCGAGCGCACCACCAGTCATCCCCCCATCGACTTCTCACCACCTGATCTCGTAGTCTACTTGACCCGACCAATCAGTGAAGTCTGGGACCTCATTCAGAATCCTCCGACATAGTTATTACACTAAAGTACTCTGTACCACCCCGGGTACCATTCAAACACAACAAAAATCATTCACATTTGCTGGATTCTGAATCACCTGTCCTCACGGCTCATTCAAGTCAATAAATAATAGTACTTGACTGATTTTGGGCACCAACCCTCCGGCTCAGTCTAGCCAATACATAACATCTCATGACTGATTATGGGCATCAGCCCTTAGACTCAGTTTGACTCACACACGTTACAACACACTACAGAATCTTTAAAACTGCTACATTCATTCTATATTTTAAATATAAATATATATATATATATATATATATTATTCTTTTTTTTCTGAAATCATTTCCGAAATCACTTCCAAAATCATTTCCAAAATATTTTCCGAAATCATTTCCGAAATCTTTTTCGAAATCATTAAATTACTATTTTGCCCTTAATTTTTTCCGAAAATTCCATGTATGTCCCTAAATGACTATTTTACCCTTGGACATTTTCAAAAATTCCTTCCATGTCCAGAAAATGACTATTTTGCCCTTGGACATTTTCCAAAAATTCCATTTATGTCCCTAGGATGTAAAATGACTATTTTACCCTTGATCTTTTTAAAAAATCTCCATCATATCCCTTTCTTCTTCCTTCGCACGATTCTGATGATCGGATTTTGCAGATTTCAAATTACTCAGGTTTAGACAACCAAACTAGTCCCAAATTCAAATTAAACATGAATTATATCTAATTTAAGTTGAAAACAACAATTTTACCATATAATTCATCCTTAATTTTAAGAATTTCAAAAAATTTCAAGCCATGAACAAGTGCATCCAAAATCAGAATTCTTCAAAATCATACATTCAAATAATTCATATCTCTACTTTATTCCTTATTCATACGGTATTCACAGAGTACCCAACAATTCAATTTCATATATTGAATTAATTAAATTTCCTCTTACCTGGTGTGGTATTTCTACCGAAGTTTTCCCACTTAATTCAAACTCTCTCATTTTTCACCAGATCCTGCAGGAGTAGAGTACTGTTGCTTGAAATTTCGACAAAAAAAGAAGGATGAGAGAAAAAAATTTATTCTCCTCCTCCCCGCTTCGAGTATGCATATATAAGAAAAAAATTATTATGCATGAGAAAAACTTCATTACGAAATTTTCTTGCACGATAATATTAATATAATATTAAAATAAAAAGTATACGTCACAATTTTTTAATAAGTTTCCCCTACATTGAATAAATTTGTACATGTACAATAATTAGACAATATCTCCTAATTTGTCTAAGGAGGAAAAATTAATAAAATAAGGATTAGACATTCTCAAGAGTACTTTGTTTATATTAAAATTATAATTTCTAACAGGGAATAAACCTATCAAATCTATTATGGCTAGTCATAACTCTCATCCAAAATTAAAACTATGTTAAAATCATAATAAAATTAAAACTATGTTAAAATCATAATAAAAATCTAATTTAAATGTCAAACATGTGTTAGTAATTTTGGAATAAAATATTCATTAGGGTCACGAATTTATACAAAGAATAATTTTGATTTCTTAATTGTTTTGTGTACATTGAACAAATTTACACGTGTAGAATAGTTAAACAATATTTCTCAATTTATTCAACGAAGGGAATATTATTAAAATATGAACTAGATATTATAAGAACTAAAATATACATTTATCCCAAACAATAAAAGAATTTTTTTTTTGTTTGACGGAGTAGGCATTAGTTAAAAAATATCTATAGTACAACGGTAATTTTCACCAAACAAAAACAAATACTAGTAATGTTATAAGGATCAAAGAAAATCGTAAC
This sequence comes from Sphenostylis stenocarpa, assembly GCA_963425845.1. Lineage (NCBI taxonomy): Eukaryota > Viridiplantae > Streptophyta > Magnoliopsida > Fabales > Fabaceae > Sphenostylis > Sphenostylis stenocarpa. The sequence continues at coordinate 61,390,110 of OY731404.1, forward strand.
CATTTTTTCTTGAAAATATTAATTTATACCAAAAGAAAGAAATTCGTAAAAGCACATTATTACACCAATGATAAAGAAAAAAAGACAAAGTAGAATAAAAATCAAACATACTCAATAAAATCGAAGAATTTCTTCCATGATATCCGTTATAGTAATATTTCAACACAATGTGATACCACTTTTTTTGAAAGATGATATAACTTTATGTTAGCCTAACGTGTCACGAAGAACCCCAAACTTATGAGTGATTCTTGGTCATTGAAATAACAAATTTTTTATTTAAGAAGGAAGAAAGTGACATACATAAATTGATTTGAGAAGAAGAGGACGTATAAAGATTAATTTGGTAACCAAGAAAATGATGTATGGAGATGGTTGGAGAGAAGGAAGAGATTAATTAGAATACAAATTTGAAAAGAAAAGTATTACAATTATACATGAAAAAAAAATATATCAAAACTTAAGACGCCAATATTTTATTTTAATTTTTAATAAAAAATTTACAATAAATAATATTTATATGTAAGGATTAAATTGAATTATCTACATTTACATCATCCATATTTATAGATTATATCCTTTAAAAATTGTTCCGCCTTATGCTACCACACTTTCCTAATAATAAAACCCGTATGTCAATATTTTCCTCTTACCTAAAAAAAATATGTAGATAATAAGGACTTATATAAATAAGAATATATATATATATATATATATATATATATATATATATATATATAAAATTTATTTACGAATTTAAATCCATAACTAAATTTCTACCTATAAATAAATATTTTTTATATATTCATTTTATTAACAAGTATCTAATTAAAATATACATATTCTTTATTAACATTCACATATATCCATTTAATATATATATTATCCGTGACAAATTTTTCTAACAAATATTGCATGAATCCCTAACTTTTATGTCAATATTCTTATATATATATATATATATATATATATATATATATATATATATATATATATATATATATATATATATATATATATATCAGAATGTAATTACATAAAAAAGAATAAATTATTATTTTGTAATTACAACGAAGTTAGATACAATTTTTTATTTTTAGAAAAAATTTAACAGTTTTATCAAAATATTATTCTTTTTACAATTTATTAATATGTAAATATTTAGTATTTACCATTGGTATTGAATTTTAGGTGACACGACGAAATCAAATTAGTTACAATTCAATACAAAACATAATCAATCAAAATTTCATAAATAAAAGTATTAATTAAAAAATATATACTAACGAATTATTAAGTTTTTCGCATTATGTAAATATAAAATTCAAAATTAGGTGTAATGAAAGTCAATACTTTCCCACTTATTTATATATATATATATATATATATATATATATATATAAATGTATTTATCATATTTATTCCTTTTCATTCAAAATTAATTAACTCAAATCTCTAATTTTTTAAAATATGTGATTTCAATAAATTTTTATTATTTAAAATTCAATAATGTATTTTAATATTTCAAAGTTGGAATAGAAAGACTAAATTTAAAAAGTTGATTTTTTTTAATATCTAAATTTAACATTTAGAACAGTTTTTTACTGCCACAAAATTGATTAAAAAATAAAATTCACATTTTTTAATTTAATAATTAATGAATCAATTTTTTAAAAATATTCAAATTTCACAAAAATATGTATGACCTGTATTTAACCTTAAAAGAAAATATAAGAACAATTCAAATTAATACTTAATTGTCATATTAAATCTCAAATGAAAAACTAAGATGTGTTGAATATAATATGAGTTTTACAAAAATTAATCAATATAACTTGCAAAAATAGATATTTGTTAATCTAATATCTTATTTTTTTTATATTTTTTAACTTTCTTATTCTTAATTAATATGATTTTATTTTATATTTAAATTTTTTAAAATAAAAACTATAATAATGTAAACGAGAGACCAACCAAAAATAGATTTTAAGATTTGTTCTTGATATAAATATTTTTAATGCAATTCCTCTTCCCATTGATATATATTAGGTCAGAGTCCTCCAGGTGCTACTGTAGCCCACTATAATGGGGCATTGTCATTTGCCAGACATCACTAAATGTTGGGGAAACAAGGACCATGACAAATATTTGATTCACAGCTTAAAAATATTCATTTAACAATCATTATATTAATATAATAATGTTATATAATATTTTTTATTATTATTTTTATTTATTTTGGATACAACTATGGTCAAATAATTATTATCCTATAAAAAAGTAATTGTTAAGAAAAAACGTGTTTAATTGAATATTTTAAACTAACAAATGGATCATATTACCATGACTAAATATAATTTTTTTTAGTGCAAATAAATACAAATTAGTAATTTATAATATGAAGTGTAAGTTACATAGTAAAAAATCATGTGTGTCCGTGTAATAAGATGGATACATTGTACATTGCGATTTTCTCTTCACCATGAAATCACATATGTTGAATGTGTTGAAGGCTTGAGTTATGAGCTAATAAGTGCAGTCACATTCAAAACCGTTCGCCAAGGTTATTTTTTCAGAGGCACAAACTCTTGTACTAGATCAGCAACGATGCAGAAGTTAAGGTGCAACTTGTTCTCATACATGATCTCTGTGGCAACTATGTCACGTTTTCACATCAAAGTTCTTGCACAACTGTAATAGCAACACAAAGAACATGTGCATTTGCATAGCCTAGAACTCGATGTCGCAATAGATAATATAAACAATAAATTCAGATGAACTGTGTGAGAAGAAACTGTGAATTCCTTAACTTTTTTCAACGTTTACTTTGACCACAACATGAGGACTACATAGAATTAATATTTTTTAACCCTTTGGACTTAAAATATTCTACGGAACCTATCTATCTCTGGCCAATTGAAGGACTCAGAATATTATGTGTTTAATTCATCATTCTTCTCCCTTCTCTATCTTATACTATTTGCGCGTGTGGTTGAGCATTTTAATATCACAGCATTTATTATTTAGGGAAAAAGAAGAAGAAGAAGAAAAAAATCTCTGACATTATATAGTGTTTATGAAGGAGAGAAGCATTTGGTAGATATTTCAAACTACTCACACCACAGTATAATAAATAGGGTGAAGTGGTTTGGTTTCATTTACTACTATCTTCAAGACTTTAATGTATGCAATAACAACTCACTTTACTCTATCACTACAATTAATGGTTAATATTTTTCTAATATAATTCTTCAAATGGTGCATTCGATAAAACTATTTATTCATTATTAATTATATGTAAGCTTGCAAAACCGTATTAAGAAATATAGATACTTTTTATTAAAGGGAGATACATACATTTAATTCATATAGATAATGAAGATACTTCTAAATAATTAATTAAGGAAAGATGATTCTAAATCAAATTGGTTTACAACTAACTCAAACCTCAAAACTGAGGTTAAGTACCTAGAAAATATTTAAAAATGTCCTGTTACATCAAAAAATGCAAAGTATTATTTTTGATAAATCTATTTACTTTAAATTAATATTCTTAACAAAATTATTATTTCAAAAGTTCGTGCATGACCAACAATAAAATGGTATTTTTAATTAAAATAGCTTTTTTTTTTTTACAAAATATGGTATTATAAGTTCAACTAATCAATACTTTGGCGACATCAAGTAAATACATATATTACTGAAAAAGAATAATTAATATTTTAAAATAACAAATACCTTAAATGAAATTTAAAAATTTAAAATAAAATATAAATTAAAGTAAAAAATGATAATAAATATTTGAAAACAATAGTTAACATAGTCAGAAAAAGTACTCATCTTTGAAAAGAAAGACGTGATTAGGTCAGGATATTATTGACGGTACTTTCTTCGAAAAAATGGGATGGTTTTTGGATTGTATATTTTGGCTTCTCTCGTATTTGCGGGTTATACAGCATAATTAGCATAATGATTAAAAGTAAAATTTTTGACAAATGGATATAATGTTTTTGGTATAATATAATAATAATTTTTATTAAAGAAAAAAATTAAGTATTATAAATATCAAGTGGATATCTATTTTTTTAAATGAATTTAGTCTTTCATAAATTTTCTATTTGTATTTATATTTGTGTTTAATATTTAATTACGTCCCAATCCTCTTTAATCATATTTAATTTTAAATTAAATTAAGAAAATAACCAAAGTAAAATTTAATCATTAATAAATAATGGTACACTGAATAAATTTATACTGAAAATGAATATAAATATAGAGAAATTAAAAAGAGATTAAACCGAACAATATAAAAAATTATAGATAATTTATTAATTTAAATATTAAATATATATATATATATATATATATATATATGCATTATTCTATACGTTCATGGTTTGGTTTATTATATTTAACAATTTACTGCAAATAAATTAATATTACATTTAGTGAGAATAAATTATATGGTTATTTTTTGGTTTACGTCGTATTCCACTTATCGTATTCATCTAATCACTATTATAACCATCCACTAACTAAACTATTTATGGTAGTGCAAATTACATAATGCAAAGTGTCCTTTCTCTAACATCTTATAATTGTTGAAAACAAATCTTATCTCAAGAAAATTCAAATATGGTTTTTAAATATCTATTTTTATTATAATTAGCTTGTTATTGAAAGAAATTGCTACAATTCTGAAAAGAAAAAAAGAAATAGAAAGTAAAACATAAACATGATAAGAGAAGAGAATGACACGTTGACTCTTTAGATTGTCTTTAAGCAGAAGTATATTGATGCTTTGGTCAGTTTCAGATGTTAAAGGGTGGACAATTAAGGAGAGTTAGATGAATTAAAACAGTGGTATTTGCCACATTCTCCAATTATCCCCAAGGGAAGTTATGAATATTTATAAATTAAGAAGCAGTAAAATCACATGTTGAAGCATTTTAAATTTCCAGGAAAGCGAGTGCTACTTTTTGGAAGGAAGTTTGTCTCCTGATATTGACTTTAATATAGCTACTGTAGCTGGAACATGATAAGAAAAGGGCATGTAGAGAAAGAGAAAAATGGAAAAGCATTGAATGAATGGGATCGGATCTGTGAAGAGCCTGTAAAATCTTGTTCGAGGAAATGCATCCTCTCACCACATGACACAACAGAAGGGATTAGGCGGTAGCTGGATCCATTAATTGGACGATGATGATAATGCAGAAACATAACGTGAGAATAAATAAATATTGATTCTGTACAACACAAGGAATTATTACAAAGAGGAAAAGCAAATGAATCGAAAGGAATAGGACGAATTAAATTTTACTGAGGTCCCAAGCATAGCATTGTATCTTTTATATATATATATTTATAAGTGGTCATTTTCGTCACAGCTAAGGGTTGTTGGCGACTTACAAAAAGTAAGAGTAACGTACGCACTAGCTGCATGGATTGAAATATCAGTAACTAATCATTGTGTTTGGTGGCACTCGTAGGGTTTAAAACAATGCCTTCATTGCCGGCTAACATCAAGTACTTATCCTTGCGAGTGAGTTTAGTGCAGCTAAATCCCAACGCGGTCCCAATGTTTGATTGGACGTGATTGGCCACTTCAAATCTGGAATTCTCTTGGTCAATATGAGAGGTGGTTGAGCGGGAAAAGTGTGAGGGGAAGACATGTTGCAGAAGTTGAACAGTGTAAAGCGGAGAGGGGTTCATTAGAAAGAAGACTGGGTCCAAGCACTTAAGTCCTCCAGCGGTGGTTCCGTGGAACATGCTAACGTGGGTGTCAACTGCCACGGGTACAATTTCATCGCTCATCTCTGAGAATAAAGGGCTGAACCTCAATAAATAGGGTTCTCTACACGTGGTCCCCTCTGGACACACCACTAGGTTCCCTTGACCCAGCAAGTGTTTCATCATTTTGGCGTCGTCAGCGCGGTTTCTCGTTAACCGCACCGTTTTGATTGGGGCCAACACCTCAGACATCCTGCTTAGACTGTAGGTGACTGCGGTTAGGTTCTTTTGTAGCGAGAAAGAGATATAGAGCGGGTCTAGCAAGGTTCTGTGGTTACAGACATAGAGATTCTGAGCATTAATATTGTTGCCGTTTTCTTTAATATGGTGGGAGCGTGTAGATGCAGATGTGGTAAGACGTAGCCCACTCATAACCAACAGGGGGGTTGAGATTTTAAATGGGAGTGAGAGGGCGAGGGAAGTGCGAATAACAGCGAGGATAATCCCATAGGGGAGCCACATGATGATTGCTATGGAGTCCATTGGAGTTGGTCTCAGTGCTAATCTTCCATCATGAAATATAAGGGGTACGGGGTATCTCTCCCTTCCTAGCTTTTGCCAGCGTCTCTTCTCTGCTTCCGACACCCCGTACACTTCCTATTTATTGTTCACATAGACAAATAACATGTCAGTTTCAAACTTTCCCTCCTTCTATCACATTTCTCATCTAAAATATATGCTCCAACGTAATCCCCAGGGCATTATGTTTGCTATACTCACACACACATTAATTAATTAAAAATGCATATCCATAAAGCTATACTATCTCAAGAGGACTACAAATTATGGCATTATTGACAAAACTCATTAATTGGAAGATGAACTTGTAATTATGAACTATAAATGCTACAAAGTACTTTTTTGAATAATAATTAAAAGAAATAAAAGGATAACATATTTTATTATGATGCAACAAATGCATGTTCTTACGATTTTTTAATACGTTTTTATATACTTTTGAATAAAAACATTTTCTTTTATTTTTTATTTCAACCTGAAACATAAACACTCATTGGCAAGACTGAATAAAAAAGTATGTTCGAACAATATATTAAAGATTGCGTTATTAACGATTGTGTTGAGTGAATAGGTCGCGAAGATGAATTGTTGTGCACTTTTTTGTTAAAAATAGTACTCAATAAATAGCTTTATACTATTTATGTAATGTAGTAAAAAATGTACATGGTTCCTTAACTTAATATAGAAACAATGCACAGAAATTCAGAACTTATATACCCAATATGCAACTTCAAAAGGTGGGGAAAAGGGAGACAAACCTTGCAATGGGAGAAAAATTCATGGTCCCGAATGTTGTTGAGCTTTGTAATTCCGATCATGTCAGAACATCCTTTCCCTTCTTTGACTAGTTCCAAGGCATGCATAGTTTTGGTGTCGTCCATCAAACCTACGTAGTATCCACAGCACATTCTCAGCTCTCTACCCACAACGAAATCAATCTCCAAATACTCTCTCAAGAAGCTTTCCACCATCACTCGTGGAAGATTGCTCACACCCACTTTCTTCCCTCCTTTTTTGAGCGTCTCAAACATTTCTGCACCAACGTCCTCCAACAAGAATTTTGGCAGAACGGACCTTCCCACTCTGAAGCTCGACGCTTTGATCCCGAAGAAGCATGTCATAACCATTATCTTCAACCCCATCTCGTTTCCTACTACACAAACAAAAGGATATAGAAGAACCAAGACAATGGCCCTAAGGAGCCCCCCTGCCTCAAAGGCCACAAGCATGAAATATGGGAACAAAGAAGAGGATTTCAACAAAGCATGTTCGACATCAAAGACCAAGGTGTGGTCGTTGAGGTCTGATCGGTGAAGGAGAGAGGAGAACTTGGGGTGCTTAAACTGTGTTGCACCCGAAAGAGAATTGCTAATGGTTCTGTGGAAGCGAATGAGGTTCCTTAGTTGCCTAAAGAGAAAACGGTACCAAAAGAAGAAAAGAGACTTGAAGAAATACGCTCTGAACAATTTAGCCATCGAAAGAAACGATGATATGGGGTTCAACTCAACACGTTGCTAGGTGGTATATGCTGCCATTCTCAGGAGGGGAAAGCCTTTGTATTTATAGAACTACGGGTACGTAAACACCCATATTTTTGCACTATTATTACGCTAGTGGCATTTTGTTTTGTCCCTCTAGAGCCAGCTTCACATGATTTGCCAACTAAACATTTTTTGTTGACCAATTCCCTTAGTCCATTATAATGCTTGCGAACCCTTTTTCAGTGTCGTCACTCATTTGGTAAAGCATACGAAAGTTTAACGCTCGTTGACTTCAATCACCACACGAGAATTTGTTGAAGAAAAATACTACTATCAAACTTGTTCTACTAATACTACTATATACTTGGGCCGTAACAATAAATTCCTTTGTCGGCACCACGCTTTCAAGTGGCATTATGTATTAAAGCTTTGCAGAAATGATCTATTTCCAAGGGCAATTAATTAAAAGATGGCGAATATGGCTGATATTAGAAGAAAGTGGCTAGCCAATTAAGTCAATAACGGTATGTATTGATCGCAGCGTCTACGCGCATGTTTGAATACGCTATTGATGGCAAAAATTGCGTAAAATATCTTAAAAAATAGTCACAATAAAATCTTAAGTGTGAAAACTTAATCGTGTTGCTCTCGTCACGACTTGAAATACACGCTTTATCAATTCCTTGCGTTTGCTAGCCAAGTTTTTTTGACGTGGTAGTCCATTTTTAAACTTTCTTCTTCATATTTCACACACTACTTTATTGTTGGATAAATTTTATGCAAGTTTCATTGAAAAAATACGGATAAACTCTTTTAATATGATACCAGTAAAACCCAACCGAAATATGTGTAAGAAAGAGTATGTTAAAAGATCAATTTAACCTTTTTCTCCATCTATCTATGTTTCCTTTATTTTACATTTATGCATAATTGTTTGAAGAGATAATATTAAAATTGAATAATTTTGATTAAATCTATTTAGACATGAACTTAAATCAAACTAATTCTTAAATTTATGGGTTGGTCTTATATATATATATATATATATATATATATATATATATATATATATATATATATATATATATATATATATATATATATATATATATATAGAATAATAATAATAATAAAATTTTTAAATAAAATTATTTTATTAAAAAAAATATATGTATTATAAATTAATTTAACAAACATTCACTTATATCATAATAAATCTATAATAATTAATTATTTCAATATCTAATGATTAAAATTAATTATTATTTTGAATTAATAAATTATTAAAAATAAATAATAATAATAATAATAATAAAGAGTAAATTTTTATTCTTATTTTAAAATTATTTTCTTTTGATTTATATATTAAATCATTATATCTCAAGCAAAAACTAATTTCATTGATAAAATTTAAATTTTTAAATTATATTTTTAATTTTTAATTTTATTTAAATACTTTTTTAATTAATTGATTTTGTATAGATATGTTAACAATTTTTAAAAAATCAATCATATCAAAATTGATTTATTAGTCTATTAATTTAACATAGAGGTAGGTTAGACTAAAATTTTTGACCTATTTTAAAATATATATCATGTTGAGTCATTAAATATTTGTTTACTTTATTCGTAGGGTAAGACCAGGTGTCCATTTTGATAGCTCTTTGTTAAAATTTGTAAATTTCATTAATAAAATAATTTTAATCAAGATAAAAATAAAAATATTCCCCGGTCAATATTAATTTTACTTACCTATAATTAATTTTGGTGGATCATACAAAGAATGATATCTACGTGATTTATCAAATAAAAAGATTTTGTGCCGCAAAGTTCTCCACCTCCAATGAGGCCCTTTTTCAACTAACAATGTATTTATTTAATTTTTAAAACTAAAACAGTGTGTGGAAAATCCTTGAGGTTGTTAAGTTATTTAATGCAGGAGTAATTGAAGATCTGAAACCCTTTTGGTTAAGTTTTTTAATGCACAAGTCATTGAAGATCTCTTAAAAGAGTTACGCGACATAGTTAAAATAGAATATAAGCGGGTTAAGTTAAAAATTTAATAGGATATCAATTAGAGTGTATCTAAAATTTATCATCAAGTTATTTACTTGTGCTTGAAGATATTATAAAAAGAAAAAATGAAGTTACGCATGGTAGAGGAGAAAAGACTTGTAAATAACATTTTACTTGGAACGGAAAAGAAATTTAAATGCAGACAGTGAAAGGTGAGGCTTCGTTGTGGTGGTGTCGTTAAAATGGGGTGGGTCGCAGGGAAAGACCTTCAGGAGACTGGTGAGGGATCATATATTTTCCTTTCTTGTAACTTTAGTATAATTTATAATTTTATTTTTTAAATTTAATAATATTTAATATATTTATTTATATATTTATAATTTTATACTCTTAATTTTTTTTAATTTGTTTTTTAATTTTGTAACTTTTATATAATTTATTATTTTAATTTTAAAATTTAATGATTATTTAATACATTTATTTATATATTTACAATTTTATTTATTTATTTATTATTTATTTATAATATATTATTTGAACTAAAAATCATCAATTATATCCTAACTAGTCGTTGCACCGTTGGGTTGGGTGGAGAATGGAATGCGTATTTGTAATCTGTGGATCATTCACTACAAGAAAAACATCAAATAGTGATCGAAAATTCGGTCACTAAATCTGCAAAATCGGTTACTAATTAAAATAGTGACCGAAATAGTGACTAACCTGGAATCGGTCACTATTTCCTTGGTCACTGATTTTAGTGACCGATTCAATGACTGAATCGATGATCGATTCAGATGACCGATTATATATAACCAAATCGGTCATTGAATCGATCACTAAATCAATGAAAAAGTTAATCAATAACAAATTTAATTCTTTTTATTTATTTACACTTTTATTATATCTATTATTTATTTTCCCTATCTCTTAATTATATTATATTTTGCTTATTTAAGTTTTTATTTATATTTATTTCCCCTATCTCTTAATTTGATTATATTTTTTAGAAGTTTAAATTTATTGTCATTGTCAGGATTCGAACCCAGTACCTTAGAGTTGGAGGCTGAAACTCCAACCACTGAGCTACTAGGATCTTTTAATAATAACTTACAAATAAATTATATTTATATACAAATAAATGTATATCCGTATAAATATATAAATATAAAATCTATAAATAAAAATATATTTATATATTTTAATATATAAAATCTACAAATAATGGTATATTAGTATAGTATAGTATATTTGTATTCTAATTTTTAATTAAATTAAAATTATGCTAATAATGTATATTAATATATGAGGGGATAATATTGATATATTTGTATATATATATATATATATATATATATATATATATATATATATTTATATATATTTATATATTGATATATTTATATATTTATATATTTATATATATATATATATATATATATATATATATTTATATATATTGATATATTTATATATTTATTTATATCCTTATACATTTATATCTTTATATATTTATATATTTGAAAAAAAAATATTAAATTTTAAAAATAATATTATATTTTTAAAAATAAATATTAGAAAAAGATTTAAAAATATATATAAATTATATTTACATTTACAAAATATTAAAGATACATGTTTATATCTTTACATATTTATATATATTTATATGTTTATATTTTTACATATATTTATATCTTTCCATATTTATATATTTATATATAAAGATATTAGTTTTGTATACAAATAATATTATAATATAGTATATTATACTATTAGTATAGTATACAAATAGTATGTTAGTATAGTATAGTATACAAATTATTAATTTTGTAATTTATATACAATGAAAATAATATAATGGTATATTGGTATAGTATATTTGTATTCTAATTTTTAAATAAACTAAAATTACGCTAAATGTATAATAATATATGAGAGGATAATAAATTTAATCCAATTACTTTTATAAATATATAAATATAAAATCTATAAAATATTAAAAATGATATTATATTTTTAAAAACAAATATTAGAAAAAGGTTTAAAAACTAGTATTATCTTAAATTTATTAAAAGTATAATTAAATCTCTATTTTCTTAAATTTTTTTTAAACTTCTCAATTCTACATTTTTGTAAGTTCTATCATTATATTATCATCATCATCTCCTCCCATGTTCTACTTTATCTTTACAATAGTCAATATTCTTAACTAATTTATAGTTTTAATTATAATTTTTTAGTATATATTTCGAAATTAATCAATTCTAATCTATTATTTGCAAAACTAATCAATTCTAATCAATAATTTAGAAAACTAATCGATTATAATTAATTATTTGAAAAAATTATCAAATATGATCGATCATTTCGAAAATATAATCGATCAGAACCAATTATCGCTCGAGCGAGACTAGACTCGCTCAGCGAAATACAACCCGAGAGTACCAATTTTGTGCAGGGACGTCTCGCTCGAGCGAGAAAGTTGTCGCTCAAGCGAAAGCTGATTTAGATAAGCGGTTACACAGGAACCGCTCTTAAAAACTCACTTAGATAGCGGTTAAGCAGTTGAACCGCTATTATATGGTTTCAATTATGATCGATCAGAATGCAATTATGACCGATCATAACTATTTTAATCGATTAAATCTAGTTTCAATCGATTAAAACAATTTCTACGCAAGCGTTTTAATCGATTAAAACTTATTTTTATCAGATTAAAATAACTTGAAAACTTATATTTATTTTTTTATATTATGTTTTTAAATTTTCTATTAGAGAAAACCTTTCAGAATTCAAAATGTTAAATACTTTTAAATATTAAAATTAACTTTATCAAAAATTAGGAAAAAAAATTAATCCAAAACAGTTCAAAAATGTATTATAATATTGTCAATTTTGAGTTTAATTATATTGTTCATTCTCAAAGTAGAAAAATATATTGTAATTATTTTAATTTAATAAAATATAATTTAAAATTTTAATACTAAAATTAAAAGATTAAATAATGATAAATTTAATTCTTTAAATTCAGTAGTTAGAAACTAAAATTATAGTTTCTCTGTTTTAAATAATTAAAAAAAATCAAAAATAGTATTATCTTAAATTTATTAAAAGTGTAATTAAATATCTATTTTTTTAATTTTATTTGTTTCAAACTTCTCAATTCTACATTTTTGTAAGTTCTATCATTATATTATCATCCTCTTCTCCTCCCATGTTCTACTTTATCTTTACAATAGTCAATATTCTTAACTAATTTATAGTTTTAATTATAATATTTTAGTATATATTTCAGAAATTAATCAATTCTAATCTATTATTTGCAAAACTAATCAATTCTAATCAATAATTTAGAAAACTAATCGATTATAATTAATTATTTGAAAAAATTATCAAATATGATCGATCATTTCGAAAATATAATCGATCAGAATTCATTATCGCTCGAGCGAGACTATACTCGCTCAAGCGAAATACAACCCGAGAGTACCAATTTTGTGCAGGGGTGTTTCGCTCGAGCGAGAATGTTGTCGCTCAAGCGAGATACAGTTTAGATAGCGGTTACACGAGAACCGCTCTTAAAATCTCACTTAGATAGCGGTTAACCGTTGAACCGCTATTATATGGTTTCCATTATGATCGGTCGAGAAAACAATTATGACCGATCATATCTATTTTAATCGATTAAATCTAGTTTCAATCGATTAAAACAGATTCTACACGACGTTTTAATCGATTAAAACTTATTTTTATCGGTTAAAATTACTTGAAAACTTATATTAACTATTTTTTTATATTATGTTTTTAAATTTTCTATTAGAGAAAACCTTTCAGAATTCAAAATGTTAAATACTTTTAAATATTAAAATTAACTTTATCAAAAATTAGGAAAAAAAATTAATCCAAAACAGTTCAAAAATGTATTATAATATTGTCAATTTTGAGTTTAATTATATTGTTCATTCTCAAAGTAGAAAAATATATTGTAATTATTTTAATTTAATAAAATATAATTTAAAATTTTAATACTAAAATTAAAAGATTAAATAATAATAAATTTAATTCTTTAAATTCAGATAGTTAGAAACTAAAATTATAGTTTCTCTGTTTTAAATAATTAAAAAAAATATTAAAAAAATCAAAACTAGTATTATCTTAAATTTATTAAAAGTGTAATTAAATATCTATTTTCTTAATTTTATTTGTTTCAAACTTCTCAATTCTACATTTTTGTAAGTTCTATCATTATATTATCATCCTCATCTCCTCTCATGTTCTACTTTATCTTTACAATAGTCAATATTCTTAACTAATTTATAGTTTTAATTATAATTTTTAATATATATTTCAGAAATTAATCAATTCTAATCTATTATTTGCAAAACTAATCAATTCTAATCAATAATTTAGAAAACTAATCGATTATAATTAATTATTTGAAAAAATTATCAAATATGATCGATCATTTCGAATATATAATCGATCAGAATCGATTATCGCTCGAGCGAGACTAGACTCGCTCAAGCGAAATACAACCCGAGAGTACCAATTTTGTGCAGGGGCGTTTCGCTCGAGCGAGAAAGTTGTCGCTCAAGCAAGATACAGTTTAGATAGCGGTTGCACAGGAACCGCTCTTAAAAGCTCACTTAGATAGCGGTTAACCGTTGAACCGCTATTATATGGTGTCAATTATGATCGGTCAGAATGCAATTATGACCGATCATAACTATTTTAATCGATTAAATCTCGTTTCAATCGATTAAAACAGTTTCTGCACAGCGTTTTAATCGATTAAAACTTATTTTTATCAGTTAAAATAACTTGAAATGTTTTAGGAGAAAGTTTTGCAGTATTTCAATCGATTGAATCGCGAACAATCGATTAAATCAACTTAGAAGATTTTTTGTAAAGTGTTGTAATTGATATAAACGTTGTCGTATCAGTTAAAACAAATCTGTTAAAGAATCAAGAACGTATTAATGGATTAAAAGAAGTTTTAACAGATTAAAACTGCACTTTTAACAGATTAAAAGAATCTTTTAACAGATTAATTAAACCAGTAGCTTTAAAAATCTTCTATAAAAACAGTTTGGCTTGAACTTTTTTAACATACATTGAATATATCATCTTTAAAAAATAAATAAATTTATATATATATATATATATATATTTTTTTTTGCATTTTAATTTTCAAATATTAATTTTTTTATGAAATTAATTTTAATTAAAAAAATTAAAGTGATATATATATATATATATATATATCCAACTATTAAATTATTCAAGATATTAATATAAATTTAAAATATCAATTCGATAATTAAAATAATTTTAATTTTTTATAAATACATTGAAATACATTTTTATTAACATACAAGTAATATATATATATATATATATATATATATATATATATATATAAAGAGACTAAATTAATAATTAATTTAATTATTGATTTAGTGACCGATTCGATGACCGAATCGATGACTGATTCGGTGACCGAATTAGTGACCGAATCAGTGACCGAATCAGTGACCGATTCGGTGACCGATCTCGATGACCGAATTAGTGACCGAATCGATGACCGATTCGGTGACCGAATTAGTGACCGATCGAATCGAGTGACCGATTCGGTGACTAATTTAATAATCAATTTTAATTTTTTTATTCACATGCTAAATTAAAAAATAAAATCAAATAATTATATTACTAAATTATTTAATAAGTTAGTAAACAATTTTTTTTAAATATTTATAATTTTATTAAAAATGTTATCAATTATTTTAAATCATTAAGTAAATTTATATTTAAAATATTTTAAATAAAATATTTATATAAATGAAAAATAGTTATTAGTTTAAAAATTATTTTTTTAGTGATCTGAAATTTTAGTCACTAAATTAGTTACTAAATATAAAAAAAAATCAATTTCGAGTCACTATTAACCATTTTTGTAGTAAATAATTACATAAATTAAATATAGATTAATTAAAAAAATAAATTAAATAATAAAGTGATCTGAAATAGTAACCGATTTTTTGTGACCGAAAATTCGGTTACTATTTCGATTACTAGACTAAAAAATAATAATTTGGTTATCGATTCGGTCCCCGATAGTAACTAAATTTTTCGATCAACGATTTCGGTTACTATTTGACATTTTTCTAGTAGTGATTGTATTTGAGGAAGTAAAGACAAAAGAAGTGTTCGGAGAGACCAGGGAAGAATGATTAACTCTCCAAAAAGATTTGAAGTAAAAACTCAACGAGGACAAACTTAGATGTTCTAAGTTATGGTTTTTAACAAAAGAAAACAATTTGTAAAATTAATAAAATAAGAGAGAGTAAGAATATGAAGAATCACCACCTTAGGTACCTCTCAAAATAAATGTATCATTGATTCATTATTTGAAAAAATTGTTCAATATAGAAATCTAAATCTAATAATACTATAAAAAAATTTCACCTTTCTTTATTTATACAAGTGGAGAAATATACAGTTTCTTAAAAAACACTTAAGCAAAAAACACTTAAGAAAAGTTAGACAAAAAATAATGAAAAAGTAAAAGTAAGACAAATAATAATGAAAAGTGATGGATTTCCTTTAGTTGTAAGCTGCTCATGATAAGATTGACCAAAGTTGTAACTTTCTTTTATAATGAGGTGATAATAGGTTTATGATTAGACAAGTTAAGTTAATTTATATATTTAATCACTTGATTTCCTAATTTAAAATGTGAGGACTTTAAAAGTAAGGATAGAGTATAAGTGGTATAATAAGAATAAATTTGAGTTTTATTGTTTAATTTAAAACAAATTATAAAGTTTAAACATTTAAATTTCATTTTCATAAAATTACATTTCTACAACTCTCTTCTATTTATCTTCTCTTATTCTCTTTTATCTTTTTCTAAATTCAAACACATCTTAGTGCTCCTGGAGAAAAGGAGATCATTTCCATCCAATCATAATTTTGAATGGAGTAAATTTCTCCTTTTCTCATTTCAAACCATTTTTGCATATTTTGAATTTAAGTCTACATGCGGGTCCTGAAAGGTTGCATGTAGACTTTGTTGTAAAAATATGAATCATGACTAGTTTAGGAACATTATAATATGTTCAATTTGTTAATTTGAATTTTTTGTGAGTAGGATCTATCTTCCTAAAATCTTAAGAGTATTGGGGAGTTCTTTAATTTAGAGGCACTATATTGAGGTAAGAGAAGTTAGTTATTCTTTAACTCTCATAATACTCTAGACTAGAAGATCTGGATTGTGAAGGTGACTTGGTCACATTGTTTGAGTTTTAGGAATTTGGGTTTTGTGATTATATATATATATATATATATATATATATATATATATATATATATATATATATATATATATATATATATGTGTGTGTGTGTGTGTGTGTGTGTGTGTGTGTGTGTGTTAATTTGTGATTATTATATTGAATGTGAATGTATAATTGATTTATATGAGATTAAAAAAAGATAGTCTTTTGTATGAATGCATTGTTTTATATTGAATTTAGTAAATTGATTTACAATATGGAGGGTAAGGTTTATAATTAATTTGATTTGGAACATTAGAAATAGAGTATCGAGTAGGTTATGCACTCTGCTATTATCACGAATCTGTCGAGCGAATAAAGACAGTGTTGAAAGCATTTGAAATTCATTCAACACTTTCAAATTTGTCTTGCAGATTTTGAACTGTATTTGATGTTCTATTCTATAAAATTTGGTTTAGCGGATTTGAAATTCATTCAGCGTTTTCAAGTTTGTTTAACGCTTTCAAATTTGCTCAGTATTTTTTGAAAAAAACAAAAAAGCTTTGAATTGCAAATTTAATATTCCATATATGAAATCGAAGTCCTAGAAATAAGGAATCCAATAAAATAAAAATTAGCTAAAAAGAATCTCTACAAAAAGTTATGATCAAAAGAATAGGTATAAGTCAAATTAGAAAAAAAATATATTTTGTTATAATATGAGAAATGATGTATATATGTCTTAAACTATTAAAATACATGTTATGAATATAAAATGAGGTATTTTAAATGTTATTATGTGTCTCAAAAATTATTGTGTTGTAATATGAGAATTACAAAGGGGTATCCTCGTATGTTTTATGTTGTATGTATAAATATTGATTTAGAACTCAAGAAGATATTCTAACTCTATTGATTCACTACTACAAAATATATTTTCTATGTTGTTATTTAACGTCGGTTATAGCTGAGACGACGTAGAAAGTACTTTCCACGTCGGTTCTCAGATGAACCGACGTTGAAATTGAATATTAAACACATTCTACGTCGGTTCCCATATGAACCGACGTTGAAAGTCTTTTTTTTATTTTTATTTTTTACTTATTGACACTTTCCACGTCGGGGAACAACCGACGTTGAAAGTCTTTTTTTATTATTATTTTTCAGCCAAAAACTCACTTAAATTTGAAAATTGTCATCGGTAAGACTCGAACCCGAGTACTTTAGAGTTGGAAGTCGATACTCCAACCACTAAACTACTAGAATTTTTTGATAATAACTTACAAATAAATTATATTTATATACAAATAAATATATATCCATGTAAATATATATTTATTTGTATATATTTTCTAGAAAGTATTTTTATTTTTTTCAGCCAAAAATTCTCTTAAGTTAATGAATTGTCACCGATAGCATTTGAACTTAGTATTTTAGGGTTGAAAGTTAATATCCCAACCACTAAACTACTATAATTTTTTGATAATAACTTACAAATAAATTATATTGGTATTTTTCGATCGAGGGTGAAAGTGTGATTGACTCTTGCTTGAGTGAAAATATGTTAAAGCTCACGGAAATTCACTCACTCAAGTCTCGCTTGAGCGAAAATTGGTATTTTTCGCTTGAGAGCAAATAACGCGTTTCCCAAATTTATTTTATATCATTATATAAATAAAATTATAAAGATTATATTCTGTCATTAAATTACAAACTCATATAAAGATACATGCTCACAAATTTAGCATCAAATTTTGAAAACCCACTCGACACACACTTTCACTTTCGAGTGTGCCCTCACATCCAACATATAAATATATAACTATATAAATATATCAAAATATATAAATATATTTGTATTTATATATTTACACGGATATATATTTATTTATATATAAATATAATTTATTTGTAAGTTATTATCGGAAAATTCAAGTAGTTTAGTGGTTGGAGTATCGGCCTCCAACTCTAAAGTACTTGGGTTCGAATCCTGCTAATGACAATTCTCTTAAAAATTAAAAAACTTCTAAAAAATATAATATAAAGAGATTGAGGACCTAATAAAAATATAATATAAAGAGAGGGGAGACTTCTAGATAAATAAAAGGGGGTAAAGGGGTTGTAAATAAATAAAAATTATTAATTTAAAAAATCATACTTTCAACGTCTATTAGAACCGACGTTGAAAGCTTTATTTGTAGTAGTGATTATTGAAATCACATAGATGAAAGAATCAAGTAATGAGTGTTGAAAGAAGTTTCTAATAACCTGTTGTGTGAAAAAGAATTGTATTTTGATAAGTAATTTAGAAATTTATCCTAATCACACATGATTATTGTTTTGATAAGTAATTTAGAAATTTATCCTAATCACACATGATTATTGTGGTGTGGTAGTTGTATATCTCTAATGTCTATTTTAATATATAGTCTTCCGGAAGTAGTCTAGTATATGTGTGACGTGAATGTGAGCTTGTATGAGCATGTAATATGATATATAAAGACTTAAAATTGAATTATGTTATTTTATCTCACATTCAAATTTTATATCCTTAAATTGAATTCCTAACTTACCCCGTGTTTTTTTGTAAGTTGCTTTTAAGTGTGATGATTTTATGTTTATCCATGAACATATTTTATAAGTGATATACTTCAACATGAGTAGTTATGGAATTAGGAGTAATATAAATTTATATTTTATTTATTTTAAAAGTGATAAATATGAATGTATATATTTTTTCTATACGTAAGAAATTTATATTTTGAATTACTGTGTATATTTTAATTATATATGTGCGATATACATATTTTTGGACTATTACATGAAATATCTTAAATGTATTTAGAACATATTTGATTAAAATTAAAGATTTTATTTTTAAAGATTATTATGTTTCATAATTTATTTTTCAAGTTTTTTGTGCCTTCCTCTTTTATATATATATATATATATATATATATATATATATATATATATATATATATATATATATTATAGAAATTCTTATATTTTATGAAAATATTTTACAAATTTTTTATGAAACTTATAAGAAATAAGGTTTTTACAAATTTAAATAATTTTTTATAAAAAAATAATTAATTTTTTAAAATGTATATGGAAAGTTGGATTGCATCCTCTGTATCCATGTTTTTATATATGAAATATGTAGTGCAAAAGTATTTTTTTACATGATTATACGAGAAATAATTAGTGACATTTTTATAATAATAAAAAGATTTTTTACATCAGATATTAAAATGTAGAAAGTTTTTTTTTATATTATCATGTATATTTTTTTAATGTAATATATGTCCTATCTTTAAATTTTTCTATTTCAAAGCTTATTATTTTTAAAGTTTCTTCCTTTTAAAGTTTTTTTCTTCTTCAAATCTCCCAGGATTTACTAACAAATCATTGTATAATTATTCAATTATAAATAATCATCCTAATATAAAAGAAATATTAATCTCTTTATCTATAACGTTGTTATTACTCCTCAACATTATTTAGTAACATAGTTACAGCTCATATCTATCTTTTGTTATCATAGTTCTAAGTGAATATATTGATTATATTTCGTGATTATATGATAGATTTTGTTGAAAATGGATAAAAATAAACTATTATTAATTTTATTTATTAATATTTATATATTAGTATTGATATTGGTTTATTTTCATAAATTATTGAGATGTGATAGTTGCGTGTCTTTTCATAAATTATTGATTTGATTTAACAATCATATTATAAAATGTTATTGATTTGGACATATTTTAAATTATATTTTTTTATATAAGTTTTCTAATAACTTTTATTCACTGTTTTTATATCTTCAAAAACTTTAAAACTATTAGAGACTACGAACACGTTAAATCAGTTAATCACCTCGGAAGTTAAATGGTTGGCACCCATTTCATATGAATGATCGCGGTAAGAAAAATTAGTAGTATTAACATTTACGTTGTGAAAATTTTTTCATAATTTTTTTATCATAATATTTTTATAGATTAATACGTGGAAAATTATTTGTCTACCCATATATTAATGGGAAATGTTTTATACATAGTTAAAAAAACCCGTGAGAAATTATTATAATTAAAATAATAAAACTCTCTAAATATTATAAAATATAAAACAAGACATAGATTAAACTATATTTACCATTTAATATAATATCTAACAAGTTCAACTAGATAATCAAATAACATCTTAATATAATATCTAACAAGTTTAACTAGATAATCAAACAATACAATACGTAAGTAATGTTAAAAAAAATACATATATAAATTATATTATCTAATAATTATTATATAATTTTTATATTGGTTAATATTATTCATTTATTTATCATTACTCATGATTATTATCATTATATTGTTTAAAAAGATCTAATTATTTCTCCTATTTTAAGAAAATATGGAATGAAAAGCTCAAATTTAAAATATAAATAATACACTACAAGAAAAATCGCTTTTAGCGACCGAAAAAATCGGTCGCTAATGGCTAAAATTCGATCGCTATTCGTTAGCGATCGAAATTAGCTGACCGAAATGGTTGGTCGCAAAAGGGCAAGTCACTAAGTTGTTAGCGATCGATTTACATTTCGGTCGCTAAATAGCGACCGATCTGGTGGTCGCTAAATAAATTGGTCACTTATTCATTGGAGACCAAAATAGCGACCAATTAAGTGGTCGCTAAATCGGTCACTAAATCAGTGGTAAAGTTTTAAAAAATAGCGACCAATATATTCGATCGCTAATATATTAATATAATTATTTAAATAATAATTAAAATCGATCGTTAAATCGATCGCTAAATCAATGACAAAGTTAAAAAAATAGCGATCGATTTAAATCGATCGCTAAATCAATAACAAATTTAATTATTTTTATTTATTTACATTTTTATTATATTTATTATTTATTTTCCCTACCTCTTAATTTAGAAGTTTAACTTATTATTAGGTGATTTATTGTCATTGTCAGGATTCGAACCCTGTACCTTAGAGTTGGAGATGAAACTCCAACCACTGAGCTACTAGGATCTTTTAATAATAACTTACAAATAAATTATATTTATATACAAATAAATGTATATCCAGTATAAATATATAAATATAAAATCTATAAATAAAAATATATTTATATATTTTAATATATATTTAAATATTGATATATTTATATATTGATATATTTATATCTTTATATCTTTATATTTTTACATATATTTATATTTTTATATATTTATATCTTCATATTTTTACATATATTTATATATTTTCATATTTATATATAAAGATATTAGTTTTCTATATAAATAATATTATAATATAGTATATTATACTATTAGTATAGTATACAAATAATATATTAGTATAGTATAGTATACAAATTATTAATTTTGTAATTTATATACAATGAAAATAATATAATGGTATATTAGTATAGGATAATATATTTGTATTCTAATTTTTAATTAAATTAAAATTATGCTAATAATGTATATTAATATATGAGGGGATAATATTGATATATTGATATATTTGTATATATATATATATATTTATATATTTATATATTTATATATTTATATATTTATATATTTATATATTTATATATTTATATATTTATATATTTATATATTTATATATATATATATATATATATTTATATATTTATATATATATATTTATATATTAATATATTTATATATTAATATATTTATATATTAATATTTTGATATATTTATATATTGATATATTGATATATTTATTTATATCCTTATACATTTATATCTTTATATATATTTATATATTTGAAAAAAAATATTAAATTTTAAAAATAATATTATATTTTTAAAAATAAATATTAGAAAAAGATTTAAAAATATATATAAATTATATTTACATGTACAAAATATTAAAGATATATGTTTATATCTTTACATATTTATATATATTTATATGTTTATATTTTTACATATATTTATATCTTTCCATATTTATATATTTATATATAAAGATATTAGTTTTGTATACAAATAATATTATAATATAGTATATTATACTATTAGTATAGTATACAAATAATATGTTAGTATAGTATAGTATACAAATTATTAATTTTGTAATTTATATACAATGAAAATAATATAATGGTATATTAGTATAGTATATTTGTATTCTAATTTTAAATTAAACTAAAATTACGCTAAATGTATAATAATATATGAGAGGATAATAAATTTAATCCAATTACTTTTATAAATATATAAATATAAAATCAATAAAATATTAAAAATGATATTATATTTTTAAAAACAAATATTAGAAAAATGTTTAAAAACATGTATAAATTATATTTATATGTCCAAAATATTAAAGATATCCACATTTAAAACAATATTAAAAAATATTAATAATAAATTTAATTCTTTAAATTTAGTATTTAGAAACTAAAATTATAGTTTCTCTGTTTTTAAAAAATTAAAATAACTATTTAAAAATAAAAATCAAAACTAGTATTATCTTAAATTTATTAAAAGTGTAATTAAATCTTTATTTTCTTAATTTTATTTGTTTCAAACATCTCAATTCTACATTTTTGTAAGTTCTATCATTATATTATCATCCTCATCTCCTCCCATGTTCTACTTTATCTTTACAATAGTCAATATTCTTAACTAATTTATATTTTTATTTATAATTTTTTAGTATATATTTCAGAAATTAATCAATTCTAATCTATTCTTTGAAAAACTAATCAATTCTAATCAATAATTTATAAAACTAATCGATTATAATTAATTATTTGAAAAAATTATCAAATATGATCAATCATTTCAAAAATCTAATCGATCGAGCAAAAAATCGCTCGAGCGAGACTAGAGTCGCTCAAGCGAAATACAACCCGAGAATGCCAATTTTGTGCGGGGCGTTTCGCTCGAGCGATTTTATTTTCGCTTGAGCGAATAAGACTTCTAATAGCGGTTAACGCTTAACCGCTATCTAAAATATGATTAAGATAGCGGTTAACCCATAACCGCTATCTAAAATACATTTTAGATAGCGGTTAACCCCTAACCGCTATTATATCCTCTCAATTATGATCGATCATTTCAAGGTATGATCGATCAGAATCTTATTTCGCTCGAGCGAAGTACTATCGCTCAAGCGAAATACAACCCGAGAATTCACAATCTTAAAATATTTTTTGAATATTATGTTTTTAAATTTGCTATTAGAGAAAACCTTTCAGAATTCAAAATGTTAAATAGTTTTAAATATTAAAATTAACTTTATCAAAAATTAGGAAAAAAAATTTATCCAAAAGAGTTCAAAAATGTATAAGAGTATTCTCAATTTTGAGTTTAATTATATTGTTCATTCTCAAAGTAGAAAATTATATTGTAATTATTTTAATTTACATTTTGTTATCTTCTTAAAATTAGCATCAATAACATTAGACTTTACATTTGATTCATACCTAACTAATTATAGATTAAAAGGAAAGTGGTATAACCATGCATTTTACTTTTCTATTTACCTTATTCTTTTAATTATTTTATATAATATTTACCTTATTCTTTTAATTATTTTATATAATAATAATCAAAATATTCACATTCATATGGGCGTTTTCGAAAATAATATTATTGTATTATTGTTAAAATTAGCATCAATAACATTAGACTTGATCTTCTTAATTATATTGTTCATTCTCAAAGTAGAAAATTATATTGTAATTATTTTAATTTAATAAAATATAATTTAAATTTTTAATACTAAAATTAAAAGATTAAATAATAATGACTTTAATTCTTTAAATTGAGTATTTAGAAACTAAAATTATAGTTTCTCTGTTTTAAATAATTAAAATAAAAATCAATATCAAAACTAGTATTATCTTCATTTTTTTGTTTCAAACTTCTCAATTCTACATTTTTGTAACTTCTATCATTATATTATCATCCTCATCTCATCCCATGTTCTACTTTATCTTTACAATAGTTAATATTCTTAAATAATCTATATTTTTAATTTTAAATTTCATAAATTAATACATTCTAATCTATTATTTGAAAAACTAATCAATTCTAATCAATAATTTAGAAAACTAATCGATTATAATTAATTATTTGAAAAAATTATCAAATATGATCGATCATTTTGAAAATATAATCGATCAGAATCGGATTTCGCTCGAGCGAGACTAGAGTCGCTCAAGCGAAATACAACCCGAGAATGCCAATTTTGTGCGAGGGCGTTTCGCTCGAGCGATTTTATTTTCGCTTGAGCGAAGAACACTTCTAATAGCGGTTAACGCTTAACAGCTATCTAAAATATGATTTAGATAGCGGTTAACCCATAACCGCTATCTTAAATACATTTTAGATAGCGGTTAATTCCTAACAGCTATTATATCCTCTAAATTATGATCAATCACTTCAAGTTATGATCGATCAGAATCGTATTTCGCTCGAGCGAGAGTAGTGTCGCTCAAGCGAAATACAACCGAGAATGCCAATTTTGTGCGGTGGGCGTTTCGCTCGAGCGAGACCAGTGTCGCTCAAGTGAAATGTCAATATTTTAATCGATACAACTTGATTTTAATCGATTAAAATCACTTAAGGAGTTCAGGATGATCGATCATAATGCAATTATGACCGATCGAAGCGGTTTTAATCGATTAAATCTTGTTTCAATCGATTAAAACAACTTAAAAATTTCTACACGACGTTTTAATCGATTAAAACTTATTTTTATCAGTTAAAATAACTTGAAAAGTTTTATAAGAAAGTTTTGCGAGTATTTCAATCGGTTGAATCGTGAAACAATCGATTAAATCAACTTAGAGGATTTTTTGTAAAGTATTTTAATTGATATAAACGTTGTCGTATCGAGTTAAAACAAATCTGTTAAAGAATCAAGAACGTATTAATGGATTAAAAGAAGTTTTAACAGATTAAAGCTGCACTTTTAACAGATTAAAAGAATCTTTTAACAGATTAATTAAACCGGCAGTTTTGAAAATCTTCTATTAAAACAGTTTGGCTTGAATTTTTTAACATACATTGAATATCATCTTTTACACATCCTTGAGCAATCAATCAAGCAAACTTCAGCACTCTTTTCAAGAAAGATTCGCATCGAGTTTTGAGAAGTTCTTTGAAAATCTTTCTTGAGGCAACTTGATTTCTTTTGAAGAAGAAACACTTACGACGAGAATTGCATAAAGCTGGTTTGAGCATTCTAGTTTCTTCTTTTTCATTTCTTTACATTCTTTTTGTATTGTTTGGTGCCTGGAATTTGGGCACTTGGTTTCTCTGCATGTTGGAATTTGGTAATACGAGAAAACATTTCAGAAAGCAAAATGTTAAATACTTTTAAATATTAAAAATGACTTTATAAAAAATTAGGAAAAAAAATTAATCAAAAAGAGTTCAAAAATGTATTATAATATTTTCAGTTTTAGTTTAATTATATTTTTCATTCTCAAGGTATTAAAATATAATTTAAATTTTTAATACTAAAATTAAAAGATTAAATAATAATAAATTTAACTCTTTAAATTTAGTATTTAGAAACTAAAATTATAGTTTCTCTGTTTTAAAAAATTAAAATAAATATTTAAAAATAAAAATCAAAACTATTATTATGTTAAATTTATTAAAAGTATAATTAAATCTCTATTTTCTTCAATTTTTTAATATAAATTTTTAAAATATAAATTAATTTCAATTGAAATTTTCAATTGAAAAATAAATTCAAGAATATTTGTTATTAAACTTTTCTTAAACAATGTATTGAATAGTTAACATCACTCTAGTCTTAATTTATTACAATTTAAATTTTTAATAAATTTGATTTATTGCAATTTATTTTGTTAATATTGAGACCAAAGTTTATTTTTAAAGTATATTTTAAAAATTAAATTATTTTTAAAAACTAAATTACTTTTAAAAAATAAATTGTAAAAAATATACTAAAAAATTAAAGTATATTTATAAAAAAAATTTAAATATAATAAAAAAATAATATTCATTAGCGACCGATTTCAATTCGGTCGCTATTTTCTCATTAGCGACCAATTATAATTCGGTCACTATTTTAATTTGTAATTCGATCGCTAAATCGGTCGCTAAATGATTTTTTTATTTTAGTGTGGAATAGTCATAGATTTAGCGATCGAAATTTTGCGACGCAAATTATTGGTCGCTATTTCGGTCGCTAAATAACAAAATGAAAACCAATTCATATTTTGGTCGCTAAATCGGTCGCTAATTGCGACCGAATTAAAGTGGTCAGCTGAATCGGTCGCTATTTGCGACCGAATTAAAGTGGTCGCTAAATCGGTTGCTATTTGCGACCAAAATTAAATCGGTCGCTAAATCGGTCGCTATTTGCGACCGAAAAAATTCGGTCGCTAATTTCGGTGGCTAAATGTCATTTTTCTTGTAGTGATATAAGCAAAATGAATCTGCAAAATATTTATGATAATGTAGCATCCAAATAAATTATCACGTTGTGTGAATGATCTAATGGTGTTGGGTAATCCAAGTACGAGTTAAGTCCTATATTGAGTAAGAATAAAAAAGTTAACTAATATATAATGGAATATTACTCATAACTTAATGTCATAAGATTTTTGGTTAAGAGCAGTGTCAATCTCTTATTGCGTTGGACTTATGTCTCATTGATGTTATTCTCTTTAGTGAATCTCTTTATGTCTCAATGATGTTATTCGTATATTGAGAATCAAACATTTGATAGACATAATAACATAGTCTCGGACCCTTACAAAAGATAAAAAAAACTAAGAAAAATGAGAAGAACAAAAAATCTCTATACAAAAATAATAAACAAGATAAATACTTTTATCGAAAAAGAAAATATCATAATAAATCTCTTGTTTGATTAATAATGACTTGATAATTGATCTAGAAAGGACTTGTAAAAATACAAACATTGTCGAGTAAGCGTACTAACAAATAAGATTGAAGTATATTTTTATTTATTATTATTATTTATACTAGTTTAAGTTTTGTTTGATGTAATCATTTCTCACATTTGTACAGATAAGCAATTAAAATTGTACAACCTTTAATGAAGAGACAAAAATAATGAAGAGATAGAAATTATTTTCCATTTCCAATATAAAATGGGAGGATGTTATGGACAAGTGGCGGATCTTGACCATTGATCTTGGGGGGCCAAATAATATATTATTAATAAATAATAAATAAATATAAAAGGAAGAAAGAAGATGAAAGGGTAAAAGGATAAAATTGTAAATATATACTTAAATATATTAAATGATCATTAAGTTAGAGAGAGACAAAATCATAAATTATATGAGAGTTACAAAACTGAGGAGGGGCTGAGAAAATAAAATTGTAAATATACAAGTAAATATATTAAATGTTAATTAAGTTTGGAGGGGCCAAAATCATAAATTACATGGGAGTTACAAAACTTTGGGGGCCACGGCCCTCAACTCTCAAGAAGATCCGCCACTGGTTATGGACTTATATCATTGACATATAAAATATTTTGAAGATTATGAAAGGCTTAAGTTGATATTGAGCAAAGATGTTGGCTTTATGGAGTTCCTCATTACACTAAAATATTGATTGGAAGAATCTAGTTTTATTCATATTTATTGAATTTTAACTAGACAAGTGTTACGTGTTTGAGTGATGTCAATTTTATTTTTTTAAAAATATTATTTAACTTTTGGAATTTTTTAATTATATTATATTTTTTCTTTAAATTCAGAGTTTTATTTGACTGTTTAAAATAATTATACAATAAAATTACTAAAATAATATCTTAAATGAATAATATATTATTATTATTTATGATCATCTATTTATATTTATTATTATTATTATTTATTATTATTTTTATTACTAACATTATTTATTATTGTTATTATTATTTTTTATTTATTATTATTATTATTATTAGCATTAGTATTATTATTTGTTGTTATTCCATAAAAAATTAACAAAATAACATATGTACATAAATATTTATATATAATAAAATGATTATGTTTTGAATTCATTGGTAGGTGGAGAATTGAAACTTTATACGTGGATAATTGTTTATTGAATTTAGTCTAAATATTATACAGGTTTGTTATAAGATTTTGATACTATTTGACTTTATATGATGGTTTTTTGAGGTTAAATGATTTAAGATGATCATTTGAGGTCAAACGATTCTACACGATGATTCTTTGAGGTCGGGTGAATCTACATAATAACCCAATATACGAAAATAATACACTTTGATTATTAGCATAATAATTAGGCTGAGAGACTTGACATAATATAATTGTTAATGACAATGACGAATTTTGACCATTGATTTTAAGAGGGTTAAATAATATATTATTAATATATATATATATATATATATATATATATATATATATATATAAAAGAGTGAAAGGATAAAATTGTAAATGTATAAGTAAATCTATAAAATGATCATTAAGTTTGGGAGGACAAAATCATAAATTATATGAGAGTTACAAAATTGAGAGGATAAAATTGTAAATATACAAGCAAATATATTAAAGTTTAGAGGGCCAAAATCATAAATTACATGGAAGTTACAAAACTTTGGGAGGCCACGACCCCCTTAGTTCTCAAAAAGATCCACCATTGGTTAATGACCTACCTAAGCCTCATTGTCATATCTTGATCATGAATTTTGGGGTCATATAATATATTATTAATAAATAATAAATAAATATTATCGAGTACTTTGAATTGCTTCGGTTTTCCTTAACCTTAACTTTATACTTAATACTTTATTATCGATTTTTTACTTTCATCGAATTTCTTCTATCTTCTTATTCTCGATTCCAATTCTCGATTTTCTTCAATAATAGTCATCGAACCCTCTTCTTTCGATTCTTGATTCCCATTCTCGATTTTCTTTAGCAATAACCATCGAATATTTTTCTTTCGATTTTCGATTCCAATTCTCGATTTCCTTTGACAATAGCCATCGAATCTTCTTCTTTCGATTCTCGATTCCAATTCTCGATCGATGTTTTCATACTAATACATGGTCATCAAGTGTCTTCCAACCATCTTTTCGATTTATCAATTTTTCAACTAACATACGATCCTTGTTTTCCTTCCATCCGCTTTTCGATTTATATATCGATTTTTCCCATCAACAAGTTAATGAAACATTAAAAAGTAAATTTCATACAAAAAAATTAAAAATTAATTTGAATATCAAGTCATACAAGTTGATCACATGTCTACTTTTTCATTACTTAATTATGATACTTAACAACATAAACTTCAAATAGAATTGAAAAATATAAAAACATAGTTAACCTTTTTACAAGTATATATATATATATATATATATATATATATATATATATATATATATATATATATATATATATATATATGAATTCTATGCGGACCATCACCTATATCTTATGATGGTAGAATCTTAAATGTTCAGCAACGGTCATTATTAACATTTGGTAAGGAATTGACAACGATGGTGTTTGCAGTGCAGAAATGACAGTACTATCTACTGAATAGATGTTTCACGGTTAAGACTAACCATTACAGTCTTAAATATCTCGTTGACCAAAGACTATCAATCGATTTACAGAGAAATGATTAGTGAAACTCATAGAATTTGATTTTTTTTCATTCAATATAGGAAGGTCAGGAAAACAGGGAGCAGATGCACTCTCAAGATGGGAGGATGTTTAGAGTAATAACATGGTCACCCATCAATTGCACACTTCCACAGAATTACTAGATTTGTTGTCTCTCCTTTTCATTAATTCTTTTAAGTAAATTTATTATATTAAAATTTAATAAAAATATATTAAAATAAAATTTTTAAAATCAACCTTAAAACTAAAAAAATATCAATTAATTATTTAAAATTATGATAAATCATATTTTTATGATAAAAATAAATAATTAAAATTATTTTATGTCATAAATTAATTATTCAGATAATTAAAAAATATAAAATATTTATAAATTGAATTTATTTTTTATTATTATTAAATTTAGTTACATTAATTAGATAAATTAAGTAATTTAAAAATGATTTATTAATTAATTATTTAAATAATAATATATATATATATATATATATTAATAATTATAACATAATAACTATAATATTTCAATATGTATTTTTTTAAGCATATTATTTTTCTAAAAATAATAAAAGATCTATTTTATTAAATTTTAATTTAATATTTTTAATAAGAAGAACAAGATGGAATATGAGAGACGAGAAAAAAAAGCAGTGAATAAGGAATGAAAAAAATAAAAATTAAAAGATTATAGAGAAAAATAAAGAAAAAATAATTATATTAAATAATTTTAATTTTAATTATTGATTTTATGTATAAATAAAAATTTTAATCAAATAAATAAATTAAAAATATTATATTTAATTTTTTTAATATTTTATTTAAGGAATTGATCGTTATATTGCTTGTTTTTTAATTGATCGCCGACTTCATGAAATGAATGCAGTTCAAAAAGGTGTGTTTTTCTTTAAGTGAACGAATGCATAAGCCTCAAGACCATAATTTCAGGAACTCTTCAATCTCTACATATAACAAATCACGTCAATATTTATCGAAGAACATTGCATTTCATAGTTTTCTAAATCTTTTATTTTTAGTTAAGATTTTAAATTTGGTATAAATTTCTTCGAAACCACTTGTAAAAATTACCAAGGTCTGTAATAAAATATAAAATGTTAAAAACTATTATTTAATCACTCACAAATTATATACATCAAGACGTTATTTCGAGTTATCACTTACTTTTTGAAAGCACCTATACAAGCATGTATGTCAAGAACAAGAATTCATGCTTTAACCAAAGGCATGTAACCAAAGTAAAGAAGGGTAAAAATAAGTAACATTACACATGAATTCAACTTAATCTAATTGAATTATATTTTTATGAATTAAATGAAATCATTGAATTAGGGGACTTTTTAGTACATTCAATCAGAATTTAGTTGATTAATAGATTCACAAGTTTCAAACTAGTTTACAAATATCTATGAAATTTATTCTAAATTTCTTGATATTTTATCTTACAAGTAGTTGCCCTATAAAAATTAAGAATATCTAATTAATATATAGTTTTATTAGAAGGTGATAATTGTTTTAATTACTTACTAAAATTTGAAGCCAGATAAACACCCCTATATCAAAGCATAAAGTTCCAGCAATATATATATACACACAGCTAACGAAAGTTTTATGAAAAATAGTTTTTGTTCTCAAAAAACTATGAAAGTGAAAAAAATTAATCACTGTTTGTGTAATTTTTAAATATTGTGATAAACCGGGTATTTTTTTAAAATAATATCAAAGATGAAAAATAGTTCAGGGATATAAAGTCGGATAATTTAAAATACTTAATCAAAATTAGTATCATATGAATAAAATTTATATATACAATTTTCTTGGTTTGTCCCTTGTAATTTCAAGTCCATGAAAAGGTTCACATAATTGAAAAAAAAAGGAAAAAAAAAAGAACTAGTTTTTTATTTATGTGTGTTTGTTAGGAATGGATAAACACCAGTTTGTGAATTATTTAAAAACATAATTTTGAATTTTTTTTATTAAAACATTTAAGATAGTTATTATAGCAGTAATATAATTTATTTGTATAATTATTTTGAGATTTGACATATTTAGTAATGATTTATATTTATATTTTTAAATATTTACAAGTTAATTCATAAGTTATTGAAATTTTATTTTTCTTAAATCTAATTCAATACGTAATTCACTGCTAGTTGGACTGGATTTAGATTTTCAACACAAAAAAGAAGAAAAAAACATCCAATCTAATACCATATTAATAAAAGACTTATATAATATTTTTAAAGTATTAATTAGAGTGTAACTTTTATTGGATACCTTAAAAAAAATGCTATAAAAATTCTCAATAAATAGGATTGAGTCAATCGTGCCATTATATATATATATCGGTCTTTATCGTTAATAAATTAATTAACTTTTTCTATTTCTAGTTAACGTCATATTTTAATTCATACATTTAAACAATCATATTAAAAAAATATTTAAGTGAAACACATTTCGAGATTCCCATATCTAAAATAAATAAATTTCTGTGGTTGAGAAAGGAGTCCGAGTGTCCAAGTAAGTGAAATAAATAAATAAATGGGAGTCGTAAAAGCGAACAAAAAGTGAAGTGTGTGAGCAATCTGATATCAACGGAGCATGTCGAACCAAAAAGCAAGAGAAAACGGTTTGAGCCGACCACGGTTTGAAATCTGAGTCAAAGAATGCGCAGCATGGGTTGTGAATGGTGTGGGCGGGCGCTCACTCGCTATTGGATTAGATTTGGTCATACAATGTTAGTGTAAGGAAGGAACGAGGATGGGGACTCACCCGAAAGCGATATATCGCTTACGTCGAAAATTCTTGCATGATCTCATAAATTTCGATTAAGACCATTGTTTTCTTCTTTCAAATTGTTAATTTGGTGGAAGAGTCTGCGATGTGGTTCCTGAATTTGTCAAATTAGGCTATAATATTGACTTCATAATTGCTTTATATGGCCATGCTCTATGGACCAGGTACCATAACGTCAAACATTCAGAACCCATGAAAAAGAAAGATCATGCATGCAATGGACTGTCTATTTTCTCAGCGTGTTCCGTGAACCGTACAAGGGACATGTAACATAATTAAACTAGTTGAAGAAGGTGGTGTTGAGTTCTAATTATCACCACCAACTCCCCCATCTTTTTGTTGAATTCTCACCAGTGGAAAATGGCTCTTTTAAGCCCTCTTATTCTCATCATATCAAAAAATATTTGACTTAAAAAAAATCTGGTGACAATATTCTAATGGAGTGTCACTTATCCTAGGTTAATAAATTAATTCGAAATTAAAACTAAGCGAAGATAAATCCCAAATTATATTTCAATTCAAAATTAATCAACTAAGCGAAGATTAATCCCAAATTAGCTTTAACCCTTATTCCAATATGAAATTAACCAATTAAACGAAGATTAACCCCAAATTATCCTTATACAATTAAGCATTGCATATATCATATAATTTCATCTCTAATACAGAATTAAACAAACTGTGATATTAGTTTCGGTTTATTAAGCATAAATAAATTATAATTCAACACTGAGATTAAGACAAGAAGAGTTAAGAAAATAAACGAAATAGAAGAATAATACCTTAAAGATCTACTGCATTCTCCTCAAAAAATCAATATAAAGATTTAACTATCCATAGAAAATCGAAAATGCAGAAGAAGAGACATATGCAAGGTAGATTCCGTAGCGAACTTTCGACTTCAATTTTGACCACCTTCGGATTGGAATTTAACAATGCTCATGAGAGAGACAATTGTAGCCTTGCCTCTTAGCTTTACAATGCATTTTGAATCACCTAATTTTGAGTGTTGTAACTCAAGATATGTCCTTCTCATTGGGCAAAGGTCGGCTAGGCGATGCAGTTGCGCGTTTTTCCTTAGTGTCTTTGATGTGTGACTACCTCTCCTTTATATAGATAAACCTAACTCTAATCTTAATCTAGGTTTTGGGTCCAACTGGCCCACAAAACACATCATAGAAAAAAAAAACTGATTTTAATGGACAGTTGACATGACATCTAGCCCAATCTTCCAAACCCAAAATTGTTTTAAACTGTATAAAATAAAATATGGCATTTGACCCAATCTTCCAAGCCTAAAATTGCTTTAAACTGTCTTGAAAATAATATTGAGCAAAAATTAGATCAAATAAATCCATATTAATTAAAATCTGAATTATTAGTTCAATGAAGCTCAATTAATAAAAATTCACTAATAAAAGAAAGTTAAGCCCATAACACTAATTAAAATAAGTATAGAAAGGTAAGAAAATATGTGAATACAATGACTTATCAGTGACGTAAAATAACTCTTTTACGTCGGACCAATAGGGGCCCGACGTAAAAGATTTCTTTTACGTCACCTCCTTTTGGGTGCGACATAAAAGCTGTGTTTTATTTTACCCCAGCACCACTCCTTCATCTCGCGTAGTAAGGGTTTTTTAGAATGACGACAACGACATTTTCCACACTATTTTTGACCATTTTGATTGTGAAAAACATCAACATTGTGTCATATTTTTCAAATTTGACATTTCTCCCCGGTTGGATTCGAGTTTTAAATCATTTTCGTGTATACTTGAGGTTAATGTTTTATGTCTCCTATTATATGTTCATATTGAATCCGTGATTGTTTTTGAGGATCTCAATCACGTTATTGTATAAATGTTTCCATTGGATTGTTATTGGAATGTCATTGTCTATTTATTTTTTTGAGTGCATTTTCGGTTTACATACTCCATTTATGTATCAATCACTTTCTTTGTTGTTTGTATATTAATTTTTTAAAATATAAATTTTGAATCTTTAGGAGTGACAAAAATTTATAACATAGGTAGATATGAATCGAAGTTGGATGAATGCACATTGTATTAGTGAAGAGTATGAAAATGGAGTTGAGGAATTTTTTAAATTTGCTATTGAAAATGGAAAAGCTATGAAAGGGACATATTATTGTCCATGCGTTCGTTGTTTGAATCAAATTCATATAAACTTGAGGATATACGTGATCACTTGTTTGTTTTTGGTATTATTAAGAGTTATACAATATGCACATGACCTATAGAAATATTATACATCCCAACTATGTCAACAACAAAAAATTTTGACGAAGGGATGGATGATAATCTAGAGGATATGATACGTGATATTGGTGAAGAAAATTTTATAAAAGCACATCTATATAATTCTTTAAAATATGATTTTGAGCAACAATTGTACATAGGATGTAGGGATGACAACTAAACCCGTACCCGTGGGGAACGACCCGTCCCCGCCCCGAGTTTGATGGGGGAAAACCCGAATTGACCGGGGTTGGGGGCGGGTTCGAGTTTTCCCCGCTTTAAAAAGTCGGGGGCGGGATGGGTAATGCAATCCCCACCCTGACCCCGACTCCGACTCCGTTCCCGCCTCGACTCTATATTTAAATTTAAAATTTAAAATATTAATACTTTAAATGTATTTTTTTCTTTTTCTATTACATATAAGGTTATTTTTTTAATATTTCACCAATTTTTATTTTTCTTCTACCCACTTTTAATTTTTTTTGTCTTTTTTAATCTTTTATATCAATTAATTTATTACATTATTCTCTCTTACCTTTCTATTTTTTACATTTCCGTAATTTCTCTCATTAATTTATTTATTTTTTTAATCTTTTCAATCAATTTGATGAACACAAAGTAATTTTTTTTCTTTATCTTTTCCTAAATATTTTACGTAAATCCTAATAGTAACTAATATTATTTTATTTATAATTTATATTTATTAGGTTTTATTATGTCATATTTTTTTATCTTATTATTTTTATTTATCATATATCAAATTTTATCTTAATAAAATAATTGTATTTTAAAGGATTAAAAGAAATTGATAATTTAAACTTTTATTACTTCGAACTAATTAAATAAGAATTAATTTATTAAATATTTTCTTATAAACTATATATTTCATATTTTTAAATGACAACTTAAAAATGAATTAACTTTTATATATATATATATATATATATATATATATATATATAATTAAATGTTTGAATACAATATTATAATAATAATGTTATAAGTATTCAAATATTTGAATATAATAATAATAATAATAATAATAATAATATTATTATTATTATAAATATTCTCTCTCTATATATAAATAAAAAATAATTAAATATTTTTTTACATACATATTTTAATATAAATATAATAAATTAAAATGTATATTTAATTAATAATAATTACAAATTATAAAATTATAAATATTTATTTATATATAAAAAATACATAATAAAATTAATTTATTATAAATGTAATTATCTTTTTAAAGATAATATAGATCGGGGATGGGACTGGGAACCCAAAACCTAGCGGGGACGGTGACTTAATTTTTAACCCCAACGGGGATCGGGGGCAGGAACAAGGATGGTTAAAAAAGTCGAGGGCGGGGATCGGGGAGACAAAACCCGCCCCCGCCCCGCCTCATTGCCATGCCGAATAGGATGTAGTTTTACAAGATTATTAACAACTTTAAAATTTAAAAGCAAGAAATGGATGAACAAGATTATCAATAACTTTATATTTTATTCATTAATTATATTTTTAAAGTGTAAATATATTTTGAATAATATATGATTGTTTTTCAATTAGAATTATCTCTAGAACTAATGTTCTAAGTGAAATACCCGAACAAAGAGTTTGCAGTTCATTTATCCTAAGGTTAGAAACTTATTTATATAAGTAAACATCATAATTATTGTTTGTATTTAAATTTTTAAAATAACATTATGTTTTATTTATTATTTCAGTGTAATAAGCAAATAGATTCATTTGAATGTGGTTATTATGTCATGTATTCATCCATAGTTTGTGCGGGTATACCTGATTCTTGGATGGATGTAATTGCTTTCAACATTAGTTAAGTTTATTTAACTTTATGTGTGTTGCATGTTTATAAGAGTCAAATTAATATTTCAGGTATTTCAAGATTCATTTCGATTGCCAGATCATGATATCACACAAATTAGAGAACAATAGGTAGGGTTTTTCGTTCAATAATTCTAGTACTTAATTTGTAAATTATTGTTAGTATTATATTGTGTGTATTATGTAGTTTAAGTATCTTAGTTTGTACTAACTTTTAGTTTGTAATATCTTTTAGTTTGTAGATTATTGTTTTATAATGTAGTATAGGTAACCTAATTCTTATATTAACATGATGTTGTAATTTTATTTTTGTAGTTCAAATTATTTATAATATTGAATTTTTTATTTATTAGTTAAGGGAACTTAAACATATGGACTGTTTGATTATATATGTACACGTGACATAAATTTACGTACATATATATAAATTTCATCCAATTTTTGAAATGTTTTACGTATGTTTAATAATATACGTAACGTAGATTATTATTTTAACGTCGTTCAAAATATGTGACATAAAAGGTCTCATCGTGTCTACAAGCTTGTACACCATTCGTGCAGAAATTCTGGATCCTCCCATCGTTGGCCAATTCCATATATGCTCAGAATTGGACATATCCAGATAGAAACAAAGTTTGAATACACACATATTAAGGAAATTTAATTCATGCATCCATTTCTCTCTGGGGAAGTGTGGTTCAGCCTCGGTGCATTCACTGGTTTACCAAATTACCAGCATCTGTTGTTTAGAAAATGGTGTATTTATATTTAATACATGTAAACCATTAATAAGTTATATTTACACAAAATATGACAA
Organism: Sphenostylis stenocarpa; assembly: GCA_963425845.1. NCBI lineage: Eukaryota > Viridiplantae > Streptophyta > Magnoliopsida > Fabales > Fabaceae > Sphenostylis > Sphenostylis stenocarpa. Next base: position 61,428,600 of record OY731404.1, read on the forward strand.
TTAATTAAGTTATAGATTTTTTTTATTTTCTCTTTATAATTAATTATTCATAAATAATTTATTTTTTTAAATCATATTTTAAAATAATTTAAAATATACTTATGAATTTATTTTGAATAATAAAATAATTTAATTTATATCTAAATAAAATATTTATGTTAAATAATATTTTTAATTAATATAATATTTAAAAATTATAAATAATTTGTTTAATTAATTAGATAATATATTTTTTATGATAAACATTGTTGAATTTAATATTTTAATAAATAATTAACTTTTATATTTATTTTTTTATATTTAATAAAATACTCTCTCAATTTTTTTATAATCAAATTATTTTTCACATAATCAATAAATTTTTCGATTGATTTTATATTATTTATAATTTTAAAATGTTTATCTTAGTTTAAAATAATTTAAATATAAAATATATATTTTATTTTAAAGTATAATTAATAAAATATTTTTTTTATTTTGGATAACTTTATGAGAAAATATTTAAAGATAGTTGAAAGAGATATAATAATAAAAATATATAATAGTGAAAGAGATAAAAAAAAGACGTACATTTAGCTGCCCTTTGAAAAAAAGTTTTGTTTATTTATTGAACCATCTTAGTAAAATTATAATTTTCATTACTGTTCATCGTTGGATCAGATTGAAATTTTGACAACTGGTTTATCGCATAAAGGTATTCATTTTAACAGTTGGGATCATCAATTGAAAATTTGTAGTTGGAGATATCAGTTTCATATTGTGACTGAATTTTATATTTTTTTCGTTCTTTTTCATATTTGAGAGCACTATTACTTTAATATATTGACTACTTGTAGGCACTTATTTATGCATTTTGATTTGACTCACTTGAAATCATATGTTTTTTTTATCTTAGTGAAGATTGATTGATTGACTTGTGTCGGTATGATTTTACTTCTTATTGTGATTATTTTTATCATTTTTAGTTGTTGTTTCTTACATATTCTTACAAGTTTAGGGAAATTATTTTCGCTGCATACTTTGGTATTTTAGGTTGTTGTGTTATTTTCCCCTGTCAGAGTGACATAAGAACTATTGATTTTTTGGGCTATATTTACTTGCTTGAATGATGGAGAAAAATACAAAAATGATTGCTTTAAATGGTATAAATTATCATTTATAGAAAGGCAAGATGAAGATTGTTAGACAAATGACATCTAGAGAGGGAGTGAATAGATGCATAAATTAAAATAGATGTCAAATTAAAAATTTATTTGTGAGTCAATAATTTGTTTGAACACAGATAAAGTGGAAGCGATAATATAATTAGGAAAAGAGAAAGAGATAAGGGAAAGAGAAGAGCACACAAAGATTTACACTGGTTCGGGTATAACCAACCCTACATCCAGTTCCTAGTCAACTCTTAACACAAGAGTGACTTTCAATTCACTATATTTCAAATTCAGTTTACAAATTACAATCAAATCAGCAGAAGAACCAGTAAAAAGTAAACTAATTAAAAAGACAATCACCTCATTAGAAACCCACTAAGGATGAACACCTCCCTAGAATCCCATTAGGGATGAACACCTCCTCTGAACAAATCAAAGGATGAAGACCTCCCTAGAATCACACTAGGGATGAAAACCTCCTTTGAACAAATCAAAGGATGAAAACACCTCCTTAGAATCCCACTAAGGATGAACATTTCCCTAGAATCACACTAGGGATGAAAAGTACCTCCTTTGCCACCAATACACAAAGGATGAAGGTAATAAAAATAAGAACAGTCACACCTAGGTAATGGAGACAATAAATTGTAGAAGCCTGTAGAATGCCAATCTCCAAGAACAAGTGTGATTAACAATGAAAGCACAGAAGACAGTAGAGAAGAGAGTTTTCTCAAAAGGTGTAAAATATCTCTGTTGCCTTGCTCAAAATTCTTTTCTCAAAACTGATTTAATGTAAATTGTATTCTCGAATTCTGTAATTGTGTGTTTTTTATTTTTCATCAAAACTTAATTAAATAGAAAAATAATATCAAAAAATGGTCGTTGGACATTAATATTTTCTTGAATAAAAATCAGGATATATTCAAAAATATTTATTCTTCAAAACAAATATATTTTTCAAATTTGAATTGCCATAATTGATTATGTTAGCAGTATAATCACTTATGACAGAGGAGATTATTTTTCCATTTCTGATGCATCATAATTGATTATGACAGTGAAAAATATCATGTTATGAATTTTATCACACTTGTGCTTTGGAGGCTTATGCATAATATTACTTCATCAACTTGTACCTCCATATCCAGTATTCTAAGACTCTATCTAGTCTTCAAGAATCATCTTGAGCTTGCTTGAATCATCATCTTTATCAAAAACATATCTTGGGCATGTAAGGAAATGTTTCACATTGTCACCAACGTCATAAATTCAGCTTGTCCTTAATTCATCTTGAATGATGTTGACTTGAATGTAGTTGACTTGAATCATCATCAAAATCATCTCTTGGGAATGTAGGGACATTTCCATCAATCTCCCCCTCATTGCTTTCAAAGATTTGTTGTTTGTGAAGAAATTGCTTCTTCCTTCTTTGCTACATAAAAGACAGATTCTATGTATGATGAAGAATAAGACTTTGACCACCAACAAGTATGCGATTTTATTCGACAATATGTAAAAGAAAATGTTTATAATCATATTGCTAATGAGACACATGCTAGAACTTTGTGGGAGAAGATTGAGTCCTTGTATGCTTCTAAGTCACACAATAATAAATTATATTTGTTGAATTGTTTAATGAATTTGAGGTACAAGACGAGTTTTTTCAGTTCAGATCACTTAAATGAGTTTCAAGGGCTCCTAGATCAACTGTCAGGAATGAGTATAAATTTTGATGATGAAGTTTTGTGATTATGACTACTTAATACTCTATCAAAGTCTTGAGAGATATTTCAGGTTCCAATTACAAACTCAGCCCCTAACGACATTGTTTCTTTCCAAATGGCAAAGAATGGTGTTCTTAATGAAAAGATGAGAAGGAAGACACATGATTCTTCATCTCAGTTTGAGGTGCTTGTCACTAAAAATAGGGAAGAGGCCAGAAAAAGGATCCGAAGGGTGGTAGAGACAAGAGCAGGAGCTAGTCCAAGACAATATACAAGATTATGGAGTGTCATTATTGTAATTGTTAGAATTATTATTAGGTAGTGGTTAGTAGTTGGTGGTTGGTTTTTTAAATGTTATAATCCTATATATATATATATATATATATATATATATATATATATATATATATATATATATATATATATATATATGAGATCATAGAGTGGAGTGATGCATCCCACTAAATTATCAATCTTCTTTTAACTCACTTTACTCTCTTAACTTGGTATTAGAGCAGGTTGGTCCTGCTTTGCCTTTCCGGCCACTATTCAACCACTTTATCGACCACTTTTCGACAACCGTCCGGCCCCTCGTCCAGTCACTTTTTGCTATCGTCTGAAAACTTTCTGACCACCTTCTAGTGACCTTCCAACCTCCGTTCCGCTACAGTTGTCCGCTACTGCCATTCATTAGTTTTCTTGCAAAGTAAAAATTGATACTTCCCTCTCTATCTAATTCTATCTTGGGTATTCTCCTTCTTACAGGTTCCATTATCTCCATCTTACATATACATTATTTAAAACATGTCGTCAGGGCCTACAACCTCCTTGTCTGGAACTCCCATTATAACGACTGAGAAATTAAATGGAAAAAATTACATGTCTTGGTCCTCTTCAATGAAACTTTGGTTCCTTGGATAAGGGTTTCACGATCATCTAGAAGAAGACAAAAGTAAGATACCAAAAGATCAGGCTCAGCAATGGAAAAAGCTTGATCATCAACTTTGTGTTCTATTGTGGCAATCAGTAGAACCAAATATTTTGAACACTCTCAGATCCTTCAAAACATGTAACTCTTTTTAGAAAAAGGCTCAGAATATCTTCGCAAATGATATCCAATGCCTCTATGATTCTGCTAATTGATTAGTCTCTCTCAAGCAAGTGGATAAAGATACGATGACCTTTACTGTTGAAGCTCAATCAACAGTTGAAGAATTAAAGATGTTCCTAGAGGTGGATTCATTAGAGGAGATAAAGTAAAAGTTGGATAAATTCTATATGGTTATGAATATCCGGGCTATGAATTCAAAATTTGATCATGTTAGAGATCAAATTTTAACTGGACAAGAAGTTCCTTCTGTGGAAAGTTTGATTACAAGACTGCTTCATGTTCCAACTCTCAAAGGAAAAAATAATCAAGAACTTGTTGAATCTTCTGCTATGATTTCTACTTGTGGAAGAGGAAGTCGCGACACTAGAGGAGGACGTGGAGGTAGAGGACGTCCTTAATGCACTCATTGCAAGAGAATGAGTCATATCCTGAAAAACTGCTACTTTTTGCACGATTTTCCTGACAAGACTGTCAATATTTCCGAATCTGAAATAGTTGAACCCAAGTTCTCTCACGAAGAATATCAGGAATATTTGAGGTTGAAATCCAACAGTCTAGCACATTCATCAACAAACCCAGATTCATTAACAACTTGTATTTCACAATCTATGGAAAGTCAAAATCCATGGATTATTGACTCAGGGGCTTCTAATCACATGTCTGGTAATACCTCTTTGTTCTCTTCTCTCTCATTTCCTAAAACTCCTTATCTCATAACCTTATCCAACGAATCTAAAGTAGCCTCTAAAGAAACTGGTTAAGTCTCCATTTCTCCATCTTTAAACTTAAAATCTGTTCTTTTTGTTCCTTTATGTCCCTTCAGTCTCATTTCCCTAAGTCAATTAACCAAATTATTGAATTCTTCAGTAACCTTTAATGCCAACTCTTTTGTTATACAGGAACATAGTACGAGTCGAAAAATTGGCGAAGGACATGAATCTAGAGGCTTATACTATCTTGGGACTAAATCATATGTATCCTGTGTTGCATCCTTATCTCCAAAACTATTACACGAATGTTTAGGGCACCCTCACTTGTCAAGATTAAAAAAAAAATGGTTCCTGAACTTCAGACTCTTTAATATTTTGAATGTGAATTATGTCAACTAGGGAAACATACTAGGTCCTCTTTTCCTAAACGTTCTGAATCTAGATGTGACTCTATCTTTTCTCTTGTTCATTCTGATATTTGGGGTCCTAGTCATGTCTCATCCTTTGGCTATAGATACTTTGTTACCTTCATTGATAAGTTTTCTAGGTGTACTTGGATTTATCTAATGAAAAACCGTTTTGAATTATTACCTATCTTTAAGTCTTTCCTTAACGAAATCAAAAATCAATTTAGAAAAGTAATCAAAGTTTTACGAAGTGATAATGCCAAAGAATAATTTTCTACTGATTTCTCCACTCTCTTAAGTTCCTAAGGCATTTTACACCAGTTTACTTGTCCTCACACACCACAACAAAATGGTATAGCAGAACGAAACAATAGACATTTGGTTGAAATTGCTCGTACCTTATTACTTGGTGCAAATATGTCTGTTCATCATTGGGGAGATGCTATTCTTATTGCATGTTTTCTCATTAACAGAATGTCATCTTCTTCTCTTAACAATAGAGTTCCACACTCTATTCTATTGCCAAAAGATCCACTCTTTCATATTTCTTCTTGTGTATTTGGTTGCATATGTTTTGTTCATGATATGTCTCCAGGTTTAGGTAAACTATCAGTTAGAGCCATCAAATATGTCTTCTTAGGATATTTTTGTCTTAAAAAGGATATCGATATTATTCTCCTAAAACCAAGAGTTACTACATGTTTGCTAGTGACACTTTTTTTGAATCCACTCCCTTCTTCCCTTCTTCTATACAGGATATTAGTCCGGTTCAAAATGTCCTACCTATACCCTTAGTGGAGACATTTGTACCTCCTCCTCCTAACACCCAAAATTTCACATAAAATACACTGAAATTCTCATCACTGCCTCTTATTACCTATCAACACAGGAGCCAAATGATCAGTCCAATGCCCCAAGATGAGTCTTCCTCAGCAGATCATTGTCAATCATCCCCTAATACCACGATTTCTGATAATGATGACTCAAGTTGACCCATTGTCATTCACAAAGGTACTCACTCTACTCGTAATACATATCCCATTTACAATTTTCTTAGCTACCATAGATTGTCTCCTCCTTCCTATTTTTATTTTGTTTCTTCTCTATCCACTATTACTATTCCTAAAAATGTGAAAGAGACACTTGATCATCCTGGATGACGATAAGCCATGATTGATGAAATGTAGGCTCTTGAGCACAATGGTACATGGAACTTAGTTCCTCTTCCACATGCGAAAAAGACTGTTGGTTGTTATTGGGTATATGCCATTAAAGTTGGACGAAAAGGTGAAGTTGATCGACTCAAAGCTAGATTAGTAGCAAAAGGCTACACTAAGATCTATGGCCTTGACTACAGTGATACTTTTTCTCCTGTGGCCAAAATGCCTACTGTTTGACTTTTCTTTGCTATGGTAACTATCCGTCATTGGCCTCTTCATCAGTTAGATATCAAGGATGCTTTCTTGCATGGTGATCTTGAGGAGGAAATTTACATGGAGCAACCTCCTGATTTTATTGCTCAGGGGGAGTCTAATTTGGTTTGGAAGTTACATCATTCTCTCTATGGTCTCAAACAATCTCCACATGCTTGGTTTGGAAAGTTTAGTCACATTGTTCAAAGTTTTGGACTAAAACGAAGTGAAGTATATCATTCTATTTTTTATTATACTCCTTTAGGAAAATGTGTTTATTTAATTGTATATGTGGATGATATAGTCATTACAGGAGATGATGTTGATAAAATTTCTCTGCTAAAGAAACATTTATGCAATCACTTCCAAACTAAGGATCTTGGTTGTCTCAAATACTTTCTAGGGATTGAAATGGCTCAATCAAAAGAAGGCATTGTAGTCTCCCAAAGAAAATATGCTTTAGATATCCTGAAAGAAACAGGCATGATTGATTGTAGATCAGTAGACAAACCTATCGGTCCAAATAAGAAATTAATGGCGGATCAGAGTGAACCGCTCTCTGATCCTGAGAGATATAGAAGACTTGTTGGGAAACTCATTTATCTTACCATTACTAGACCTGACCTATCTTTTGCCGTTGGAGTTGTCAGTTATTTTATGCAAAATCCGCGTACTGATCATTAGAATACTGTCGTTAACATCCTAAAATATTTCAAAAAGGCTCCAGGACAATGTCTGTTGTATGAAGATAAAGGGGATACCCAAATATCTGGGTATTGTGATGCTGATTGGGCTGAATCCCCTATGGACAGACGCTCCACTAAAAGATATTGTGTTCTCATTGGAGGCAACATTATTTCTTGAAAAAGCAAGAAACAAAATGTAGTGGTCCGGTCTAGTGCTGAAGCTGAATATAGAGCAACGAAGTCTCTCACTTGTGAACTAGTGTGGGTGAAATAATTCCTTCAAGAACTGAAATTTTTGTGAGATCCAACAGATGAAGATGTATTGTGACAATCAAGCAACTTTCCACATTGTCTTTAATTCGGTATTCTATGAAAGGACCAAACATATAGAACTTGATTGTCATTTTATTCGTGAAAAATTGTTGTCTAAAGAAATTTGCACTAAATTTGTCGGGTCCAATGATCAACTTGCAGATGTGTTGACAAAGTCTTTGAGAGGACCTCAAATTGAATTTATTTGTTCCAAGCTTGACACATACAATTTGTATGCTCCAGCTTGAGGGGGAGTGTTAGAATTATTATTAGGTAGTGGTTAGTTGTTAGTAGTTGGTGGTTGGTGGTTGTTTTTTTTAAATGTTGTAATCCTATATATATATATGAGATCATAGAGTGGAGTGATGCATCCCACTAAATTATAAATCTTCTTTTAACTCTCTTAAATATAATAAACCTGGACACATCCAAAGATATTATTTTAAGTGAAAAAAGATAACAAAGACACGAAGGGTAAAGAGAAAGAGAATGGTCATAATGATGATCATGTTACAATTATATCTGGTGACTTTTTTCTTCTTCGTGACTATGAGTCTATTAATCTTGTATATGATGAGAGTATGTGGATAATTGATACTGGTGCTACATTACACGTTACACGAGAAAGGAGTTCTTCACATCTTACACTTCTGGTGATTTTGGAGTGTTGAAGATGGGTAATGATGATGTATCAAATGTTATTGGTGTTAGTGATGTTTGCTTGCAAACCAACATGGGAGTGCAGTTATTACTTAGAGGAGTTAAACATGCTCCATATGTGCACTTTAATATGATATCTGTGCATTTGTTTAATGATTGTGGTTATGAAAATCATTTTGTTTATGATAAATGGAAGCTCACTATGTTAGACAAATGACATCTAGAGAGAGGTGAATAGATGCACAAATTAAAAATTTATTTAAGATGTCCAATAATTTATTAATTTAATTTTAATTATCAGATTGAATATAGATAAAGCGGAATCGATAAAATAATCAAAGAGATATAGGGAAAGATAAAAGCACATAATAATTTATGCTGGTTCGGGTTAAGTCAATCCTACATCCAGTTTCTTGTCACCTCTAATACGAGAGAGACGACCCAATTCACTATCTTTAAAATTCAGTTTACAAATTACAATCAACTTTGCAGAAGAACCAGTAAACAGTAAACTAATTGAAAAGATAAACACCTCTCTAGAATAAAGGATGAAACAGAAACACACCTCTCAAGAATCCCACTTGAGATGAACACCTCCTATGAAAAAAATCAAAAGATGAAACACACCTCTCAAGAATACCACTTGAGATGAACACCTCCTCTGAATAAATCAAAGGATGAAAACACACATCTCAAGAAACCCACTTGAGATGAATACCTCCTCTAAACAAATCAAAGGATGAAAACAAACCTCTCAAGAATCTCACTTGAGATGAACACCTCCTCTGAACAAATCAAAGGATGAAACACACCTCTCAAGAATCCCATTTGAGATGAACACCTTCTCTGAACAAATCAAAGGATGAAATAGTTCCCACAAAGGAAACCCTAAATATAAGAATTTCAACAAGAATAGTCACACCTAATAATGGAGACAACAAATTGTAGAAACATGTAGAATGATAACTCCAAGCACAAGTATGATTAACAGTGAAAGCATAGAAGACAATAGGGAAAAAGGTTCTCTAAAAAAATGCAAAATATCTCTATTGCCTTGCTCATAATGATTTTCTCAAAACTGTGTATTCAAATTCTATATTCTTGTTCTGCATTTTGATTTTTAATCAAAATTCATTTATATAGAAAAATAACATTGAATATGTTAGAATAAAAATAAAAAATAGTTGTTGCTCAGTAATAAATTCGTAGAGAAAAATCAGGATATTTTTAATAGCTATTATCTTTCAAAAATGGATAAATTTTCAAAATCTGAAGTGCCATAATCGATTATGTGACTTGCATAATTGATTATGACAGAGGCAAAATCAATTTTTTATTTTTGATGCATCATAATAAATTATGTACTTATATAATCGATTATGACACTTATATAATCGATTATGATACTTATATAATCGATTATGACAGAGAACTTTTGAAAACAATTGCTTCATTTGTTGACATAATCGATTATGATAGTGAAAAATGTCATAATACGAAATTGTTTCACACTTGTGTTTTGGAGGCTTATGCACAATACTACTTCATCAACTTATACCTCCATATTCAGTGTTCTAAGACTCTATATAGTCTCTGGGCTTGCATAAATCTTGAATAGTGTTGACTTGAATCTTCATCAAAATCATCTCTTTCATAATGTAGGGAAATGCTTCACATTGCTATCAATCTCCCTCATAATGCTTTCAATCTCTCCCTTTTTGTTGATGATCAAGGAAATACCTAAAATGAATTTAAAATACTTGATTTTATATAGTCAGCTCAAGATTAACACAGATTAACACAAATTAGCACAGATTAACACAACACAGATTAAACTCCCCCTAGATATGTTAATAATAAAATCCCCCCTTACTTATCTTGAGCGAAAATTCCCCCTAACTCCCCTTGTTTAATTCAAAATTAGGAATAGATTTCACACAGAATTTTAATTCATCAAAATCTCCCCCTATTTCATTGATAATCATAAAAAAACATTACAAGATAAATTTTTAAATCAATTCAAAGAAACTACTGCATTACAAACAAAGAAACTACATCAATTTCAAGAAAGAACAACAGCAAGGAAGTCCTAGGAAACTAAATATCATCTTCATCATCGTTGTTTTGCGCTTGGGATTCCCTGATGGTCCTTTCAATTGAAGAGAGTCGGCCATCAATGTCTTGGAAACCTCTGCGGATGGAAGAAGTCATGGGGCATCCACACTTTGATGCATGTAAGCATTTAGGTCTTCATAATCCTTCTGCTGAATGGTAAACCTCTGTTCTTGAGCAGTTGCAAAGTCTGCTTGCCACTGCTATTGGGAGGCATACATCTGATCCTAAATAATAGAATAATCCAACTGCCACTGCTGCATACTTCACAACATTGCCATGTAGTCATCTTGGGCAGGAGGAGGCTGAGGAACATCTTGCTCCATTGTCGCTGGCCTTTCAATCTGAATGGGTTCGTCCTGAGGAACCTATGTGTCATTAGGTTTGTGCAGACCCATCCTGTGTAGCATATTTTGACCAATAGTACTGCTACTCTCCAGCATAACATGTCTCTCATTTGAGACATCTACACCTGTGTAGACCAAAATCCTTGAAATGAAAAGTGCATATGGCAGATGTGAGTGTAGGCGACTGGCTGTGCACAGGTGGGAAGTAATGATGATAGTCCAGTTGAGAGGCATTCCACTTGTTATGCCATAGAGAAGAAGAACATCCTTAGTAGTCAACTGGGCATGATTTGTTCTGCGAGGACATATCATCCAACTCAGCACATAAGCCAGTAGACATTCATTTACCCTCATGGGGCCAATCTTGTATAAACCAATATTTCCAACATTTTCATCCTGAAGAAAATTCCGGTAGACCTGCATTTTATTGAAACCTTCAAAGCCCTCAATGATGTCCACACCAACATTGGTGGAAACTCCAGCCACATTTTGCCAGATATCGTCATCTAGCACGATATAAACACCTTTCACCCGGGAATAGTAGATGTCATCCTCATCCCGCTTCAAATTGCTGTAAAATACTTTTACCAAATCAGGGTAGTAGAGTTTGGCAGTGCAGTCTCCACTTCCTAACTCTAGAAAAGTAGAGAGACCCTGATTTGCAAGAAGCTCTTGGAAAGAGAAACCTTCAAAATGGAAGAAATCTAGAGACATACGTTTTGGAGGAATTAACTTCCTATCCTAAAGGATTGCAGAAACCTATCTTGAAGATCATCATCATAGATCCAACAAGATAGGTTGTTGGACCTGACAGGTGTTAAAGACTGGGCAGTCTCCTTTCCTCTTCTTGGTGTGGTCAACTTTCTTCTTTGGTTGCTGGAGGAAGACATGATGATGATGAAGAAGGAAGAAGGGTAATGTGAATCTAAAACTTAGGGAGTAGGAGAAAGGCAAAAACCAGAAGAGAGTGAAGGTTGGAATGGTGGAGAGTTTCTGAAGAGAGGAAGAGCTTTAAATAGAAACTAGAGGGGGTTTTGCATTTCAAATTCAAATTAGATTAAATTTAACTTTTCAAATTCAAATTTCAAATTTCAAAATTTTTAAAATTTTAAATTTCAAACTGCAAAATTTCAAATTTCAAAAGAGAGATGCAGGAAGTAAGTGTAGAAATGAGGTAGCCATGGAGAAAATCAATTAGGGTTTCTGAACAACAAATATTTTTTTTAAAAAAATCACATCATAATCAATTATATGACTCCCATAATTGATTATGACAGGAAGACAATATAATCGATTATGACAGCACCTATAAACAAATAATCGATTATCACAACACCTACAGAAACAACATAATCGATTATATTAGTTCATAATAGATTATATTAGTTCATAATCGATTATTGTAGAGCCAAAAGCCACACTATAATCGATTATGCTATGTAATAATCGATTATGACAGCAAGAAATGATCACTCAACAACACAAAATGACATAGAGAAAAACATCATGTTAAGGAGACAATATCTAGGATACCCAAGACCCGTCTTAGCTCATAAAACCTATCTCTAGGTAATAGTTTGGTAAATATATCAGCTAACTAATGAGTGGTATCTATGAATTCTATTATGCAATCTTCTTTTTGGGCCCAATCTACACCTATAAATAGAGACCACTTCACACTCTTCCAGAGACACTTCTCTCATCTTCTTTTCTCTATTTTCTTCCTGTTCTACTATTATCTTGAGTTTATTTACTCCTTTAAGAGTTTCTTGCTAGTTTTTGGGATCCTCGAAAATTCTGAGAAGTTCCTGTTAACTGGGGGACTTGCGCAATACACAGTGAATAAGTCCTTAAGAACAATGATTATACACACCTCAAGAATAATGTTTGTTCGTATCTTTGTCAGCTTTTACAATATTGATACCATCTTCATGTGCAGATAATGAAAGAATGATCACATTATTAAGAGAATAAAAAGTTATGTTTACATAAAGAAAACAAAGCTTTAAAAAGGAGTTTTGTCATTGTTTAACAATCAAACGAAACTGAAAAATTGTTTTAGCAATAAACCATGGCAACCAATAAAATTGTAGTTTAAAAAAACTATAAAATAGAAAAATATCTGGTAAAACAAAGCTCTCTTTCCAGATTTTCTATACGAAGAACTTAGAAAACAACTAGCTGTTTTATGTGTTATGTTGTCCCTTTATTTTTATTTTTTTATTTGATATAAAATTTTATTCCGATTTAGTAATTATTTAACTGTAATAATATTTATCTTAATATATACATAAAATTCGCATTCATATATTTCAAATTTACTAAAATTTCAAAACTCTTACTATGTGCACAAAGCTTGCTAGCATTTTATTATCATGTTATTAAAGAAACTGTGGTAGAACCAGATAATATAGCGTCTGTATAATTGAAGTGCTTGCTTGGATGGGTTAGGAAGGAAAAATTGGGAAAATTGAAATTATTCATTCTATTATATTTTTTAAATTTGTGTATATGTTAATTTTAATCTGTAAAAAAAAGATTAATTTTTATTTTTTTCTTAAATAAATTTATTAAGAAATTTGTCAAAATATGCCCTAAATATATTTCATGTTACTATTTATTCTGTTTCTAAATATCTATTGTCTAAGAATAGATTATATAAATTAAGATAAGTAATTTGCTATTATTTTTAATAGATTTATTAGTTTTATTATCTTAATATTTCCTTTATGTCCAGATTTATTTTTAATAAGTTAATACCATCTAATATAATTACAAAGATTAAAATAATATTTAAGAAAATGTTTCTTTTGACAATTACTTTTATTAATATAATAATATATGAGATAATTTTTTATTGTCAACTAGATGTATAGGTGTCAACTAATCAGCCCTCTAGTAGTTAATAAATAAAAATAATAATTAATACATTGTTAAATGTTACTGTCAACACATAATTAAAAACATTTTTTTTTCAAGAAAATGACAGTTATTTATAAATAGAGAAAGTACCTAGCAATTTTAAGCTTGTTGGTTCAAATGAAACATGCTTGATTTTCTCGGAAAGGTTTCCACAATGCAGGGTTGGTGAAAAAAACTGGATTTACTTGTTTCCGTGTGCATTCGATTTTACCTGTTTGTTTCCTACATTGAGGCAAGGCTGTTGCTTTATCTACTCCCATAATTTCTTTTTTCACCACCATAATTATGTTAAATCCCACCTTATCTTTACATCCGGAAACCATTCTAGAATATCTAATCTGGAATACATTTTCAGAAAGATTTTTCTAAAATGTGTTTTTCCAGAAATGCATTCTAGAACACTATATCCGGAATATATTTTTGGATTGCGTTTTCCGGAAATACATTCCAGAATACTCAATCTAGAATATATTTTCAGATTGATTTTTCTAGAATTTAACCTCATTTCTATGATACTATTTTAAATTGAACAATTTTGGTCTATTTGTATAATTTAAATACAAGAACATATAATTCATACTAATATTAACAATTACTTATCTTTAATTATTAGAAAATGCCTTCAATGAAGGTGATAGCACTAAAAAATTAAATAACCAAAAAATGAAGGTACAAAAGTTATACACAAATAGAAGAAAAAATTAGGATAAAAAATAAAAGTATGAAAAAAATATTTTAGATATTTGACTTGGTATATAGAGGTATAAGGAGAAATTATGGGAGTGCATGAAGCAAGAACCTAAAGACAATGACCTGTTGTTGCGTTGTTGTTGTCGTTGTTGTTATTATACTACCTTTTTCATTTTGCTAGAAGGCCCAGGCAATGCACTCCCCTTTGAAGTAAACGTGACTATGTCTTCTTAGTTTCAAAATTTGTTTCCCTCTGCATTTCTGATTTGCCATCAACAGTATTCTAAAATTCATTCAAATTCAAATTGAAACAAAATCCTTTTTTCCTTGCATAACTGCAATGAATCCCTCAATTCAATAGTACCATAATATTTCATCTTCCATCGTTGCAATTTCAAATAAGCAAAATAACACCACCATCACAATCCATTTACTTACCTTTACAATCTTTTTTAGAGAAAGGTAGTGTAAAAGTAATAAACGGAGTGTAGATAGCAACTCCATCACATGGGCCTCTTAATCATTTTGTTTTTAATTGGGTCACTGGGCTTCTTTGAATTTCTGTTGGTTAACATTGTTAAAAACCGGACATTATTTTGCGCATTGCAAAAACATACTTTTTTTTTCATAAATAATACTATTTTTAAAAATATTTTCTAAAATAGCAAATTTGGAACATTATTTACACAACTAACACTCTTTACTGTTCACGTATTAAAATAATCGATTATTTTATATTATGATCAATTATTTCGCGCAATCAACTTTCGCTCAAGCGAAGAAACCCTTCGCTTGAGTGAGAAAATCTGTAACAAAGGGGTAATTTCGGATCAATTCTCGCTCAAGCGAAGAAACCCTTCGCTTGGCGAGGAAATCTGTAACAAAGGAGTAATCTCCGGTCAATTCTCGCTCAAGCGACGGGTAATTTCGCTTGAGCGAGAAGTGATTAAAATATGTAGTGACCCAAGTTGCGTTATGTGGCTAACTGCGTTGGACGTTTAGCCTGTGGTCAATTCTCGCTCAAGCGATGAGTTACTTCGCTCGAGCGAGAATTGATTGGGTAACTGCATTGGACCGTGGTCAATTCTCGCTCAAGCGAGACATCCATCGCTTGAGCGAAGAAATTTGTAATCGATTATAATTTGAACTAATCGATCATAATTTTAAAATAATCGAATATACAAAATTATGATCGATTATTTCTCTCTCGCTCAAGCGAAGAAACTTTGCTTAAGCGAGGAGACCTGTAACAAATGGGTAATCTCGGGTCAATTCTCGCTCAAGCGACGGGTATTTTCGCTTGAGCGAGAAGTGATTGAAATATGTGATGACCCAAGTTGTATTATGTGGTTAACTGCGTTGGACGTTTAGCTTGTGGTCAATTCTCGCTCAAGCTTCCAGATACCCATAATATGTAAAGAAACAAAGAAAAGAAACTAGAACAATCAAACCCAGATTATGCAGCTCGTGCAGAATGAGTTTCTTCAAAACTTTTCACAAAACTTTCTAAGTTATTTTAACTGATAACAACAAGTTTTAATCGATTAAAATAGTTAGCAAAAAGTTCCTTAAATAACCTTTGACTTCATCAAACCCACAAGATCTTCGTTTTATCAAATGATTCAATAAGATCTTCATCACTTTCAATTAATTGAAAAACTCGTAAGTTTCATACATTGAGACATTTCTTAACTAACACAATCTAATGATGCGAAGTAGATGCACGTGCAACATTTGGGACATGTTCTTCTGCTATGACCAGGGGTATGACAATATGAACATTTTTTAATCCTACTTTGATTTTCTGTAATGTCCATCTCAGTTCTTATACGACTTGATTTTGGTCAGCCCTTTGAAGTTCTTTTCATTTCTGGATTTGCACACAAAGTAGGTCCTGTGTATGTTGGCCAATATTCTTCATTTTGCAATAACCCAAATTGTGTTCCATATACCTTTGAAACTTGTTGTAAGGTATACACTGAATTAATATAGTTGTTGAAGTCATGGTGTGTATGCTTGCATGCAGCAAGAACATGTGAACAAGACATGTGAAATTTTTGAAATTTCCCACAGTCACACCATAACTCATCAAGGTGAACTGCAAACTTTCCTGCTGGTCGAACTTCACGCGGGTTTTGTGTTTCTTCTACAAATTTTGTGGTAGACCTGTCAAAAGTTATGACCCTATGCGTGTTTGCCTGTGTTTGTGCTTCATCTAAATTTGTGACCAAAATTTCAGAGTATACATGACCAGCATTGATCATGACATCTATTTGCCTCCCTCTTTCAATGAAAAATTTGTTGCAGCGGGTGTACGTTGCGTTGACCATGGAGCAAATAGGTAGATTTCTTATTTTTTTCAAAACAGAGTTGATAGACTCTGTTATGTTGGTCGTCATGTGGCCCCAACGTCGTCCATTGTCCCATGCAAGTGCCCATTTTTCTCTAGGTATCTCATCCAACCAATTAGCTGCTTTTATGTCACATTTCCTCAAGATGTTGTAATAATAGTAGAATCGCGGTTCAGTCATCCCATACGCTACAACAATATTAAAAAAACATAGTTAATATAAATATTTATTAGCAACAATTAAATAATGAATAAATTGTAACAAATTTGAAGCAAAGGAATTACCCATATTTAGAACATCTTTCCTTAGTGCGGTGTTTTTGAAACGTCTCATAAAATTCTTTGCAATGTGTCTAATGCAGTAGACATGCATTGAATTATTTTCTGTCCATCTGCTTCCATTTCTCATGTATGCACTTCTAATGGATTCATGTCGGTCTGATATGAGGCATAATCCTTGCTGGGGTGTGACATATCTTTGAAGGTTTTTTAAGAAAAAAAACCAGGCATCACTTGTTTCACCTTCAACCACTGCAAATGCAATGGGGAGGATGTTGTTGCGACCATCTTGTGCTAATGCAACCAACAAGGTACCTCTATATTTTCCATACAAAAAAGTTCCGTCCACTTGAACAATGGGTTTGCAGTGAACAAATCCATTATGCATGACCTAAACGACCAAAACACACGTTTAAAAATATTTGAATTTTGTTGAAAGACTTCACCTTGGTAAGCTGGTTGTGACTGCAGTTTGTAGATGAATTCAGGAACAAATTGTTGCATGATTTGTAACAAACAAGACAACTTCTTATACGAATCCTCCCAATTGCCATAGATGATCTCCACTGCCTTTTGTTTGGCCAACCAGGCCTTCTTGTATGTTATAGTGTAACCCGTTGTTAATTGGATATGGGCTATGATTATGGAGATTGGTGTTGACGAATCAGCATCAATTATTTGACCAATTGTTTGGGAAATCATTTTATATCCCAACTTGTTGTGGTCTTGGCTGATTAATGACGAAACGCATGTATGGTGCCCTTCAAGCTTCATAATCTCCCAATATTGCTCTCTTGTGCGCAATATTGCTCGACATCTCCAATTGCATTGGTTATCAACACATTCAACAACATATCTACTTTGGTTTGAAATTTTCACCTTGTATGTGCAGTGATTGACAATGTGAAAGCGGTTGATGGCATCTTGAACTTGTTCTTTTGTTATGAAACATTGTCCAAGAAATAGAGTTCTTACCGGAGAAACAAAAGACTCTTTGTCCAACGCATGACCATACTTTGGGTCTTGTTGTTGAATGTGACTTTCAAAGTTAAGAAAATGTTGTGGTGGGTTGTATGATTCCATGAAGTTTGGTGCATGTGTAGGGATATGTGGTTGTTCGTCCTCTGAATCATCTTGGTGTTGGCTGAGAATTTCATCTTCGTCTTCATCCTCACTAAAAGGATCAACGACTTCAATTGGGAGACCAACAATTTCGTTCTCTTGTGTGGGTAGTTCTTTGTTGAAGTTGGTGGAAGACCCACTTAGAAGTTGGATAAAAGGGATGTAGTCATTATGTGTGGGTATTTCTGGGTCAGTGTTTGGGAAAGCTTGGTAGGGTAAGGGTGAAATTTTTGGTGAGTGTGTGTTGGGGTATGAAGAAGAAGAAGTTTTAAATGAAACAAGAATTTCAATACCACATAGACTTGAGTTTGAATCATGAACATCGAACATGGTCTCCACGTCGTCATCATCTTTCAACTCAACAGCAATGAAATTGTTGATCCCAACTCCGAGTCTAGTTGGACAGTGAAAATGGATGGTTGCTACATTTTCGTGGGGTTCTTTCTCCAATTTCTTGTGGATCAACTTCTTCAACCTTTGTAGAGAAATTCCTCTCTTTAAAGGAACAAGATTTGCAGTCCCAGTATTGAAGGTAACTCCCTCCATGGGACATGGGTTCATGAAACCATCATAGTGGACAATAGTAGACACTACATTTTAGGAGTGTGGAACACAAAAAAGACTAAAGGTAAGAAGAAGAAATAATGCAAATAGCTTCAGAGATTTAGGAGTGTGCAATGTGAGAACTTCAAAGAATGAAAGTGGTCTATTTATAATGAAGTCCATTGGTTTGAATCCAATGCTCCCTCACATGGTTTCTGACGCACACAAAACCCAAGCAAAGTGGGTGGGTCAACATCTCTTTAAATATGTTTGGATTCTTCTGCTTTTGTCTAACCCAATGTAGGGAATCCAAGATTGGAATCCTAACTTAGGTGGGTAACATAGCATTGGATTCTTTACTTGTGTGCATCAGAAAGACATGGGAATCCTGACTTGGGTGGGTGACTCAGTATTGTAAATAGTTGCAGGTTTCCTCGCTCAAGCGATGGGTTTCTCGCTTAAGCGAGAATTGACCACAGGCTAAACGTCCAACGCAATTAGCCACATAATGCAACTTGGGTCACCACATATTTCAATCACTTCTCGCTCAAGCGAAAGTACCTGTCGCTTGAGCGAGAATTGACCCGAGATTTTAGATAGCGGTTTTAGAACTAACCGCTATTAAAAGTATATTTTAGATAGCGGTTAATGTGGAACCACTATTATATGTTCACTTTTAAGAGCGGTTAAAATATTAACCGCTCTTAAAAGTGACACATATATGATATTAAAAGTGACATATATATGATAGTGGTTCCACTTTAACCGCTCTTAAAAGTGACAAATATATCCACGTTAACCGTTTTTAACCGCTATTATAGAACATGTGGAACCGCTATTACATGTGTTTTCTGTTGTAGTGGATTTCTTCGCTTGAGCGAGAGAGAAATAATCGATCATAATTTTGTATATTCGATTATTTTAAAATTATGTTCGATTAGTTCAAATTATAATCGATTATAAATTTCTTCGCTCAAGCGATGAATGTCTCGCTTGAGCGAGAATTGACCACAGGCTAAACGTCCAATGCAGTTAGCCACATAACGCAACTTGAGTCACCACATATTTTAATCACTTCTCGCTCAAGTGAAAATACCCGTCGCTTGAGCGAGAATTGATCGGAGATCACCCCTTTGTTACAGATTTCCTCACTCAAGCGAAGGGTTTCTTTGCTTGAGCGAGAATTGACCCGAGATTACCCCTTTGTTATAGATTTCCTCGCTCAAGTGAGGGGTTTCTTCGCTTGAGCGAGAGTTGATTGTGCGAAATAATTGATCATAATATAAAATAATCGATTATTTTAATACGTGAACAGTACAGAGTACTAGTTGTGTAAATAATGTTCCAGATGTGCTATTTTGAAAAATATTTTTAAAAATAATATTATTTATGAAAAAAAGTCACAAAAACACACTCTAAAATACTTTTTCAAAATAAAAGGAAACGCACCTTAAATATGTAGAGTACACGAAGTAAGACTCATCAGGTTAACCTCAATTTGACCAAGAATATGATTATAATCCAGATCTATTATATATGTTTATGAATTAACAAGGAAAAAAGGAATTTTTCACTAAAATCATTTTTCTTTGTAATTTTTTGTCATAAAATAAAATGAATTTTATTTTTATGAATTTAATGAATTCTAAACTCCTAAGATAAAAGAAAAGCGAACTCTCTCTTAAATTAAGAAGCTGTATAAATTAATTATAATTTATAAAAAAATTTATTTTTATTTTTACTTTTTTTTATAAAATTGTTTATAAAGAAATTTATCGAATAAGAACATGTTTTGTTCACAATGTTTATGAATCATGCTTTAAAAGAATATATCTCAACCAGAGGAGACAAAAGCACTAACTAACAAGTATTTTGTTTGTTACAAACTCGTACCACATGGCCTCTATAGTAAGCTAAAACCAGACAATATATTAAGTTGTTGGCATTGATTTGCTTATTAGCATACACAATCAATGACAGTTGTTCGAGCACATCTATAAATGTATTGTTGGTCGAATAATTTTGTAGCACAGTATATGCTGTTCGCCGTTCGCACTTGTTGAATAATTTTCTTTACCAATCTAATCCTAAACCTAATCTCAACCATAATATTAATATCAAACAAATTAAAATTTATAGTAAGAATTGGGGTGTAACTGAAAGACATAACCTGTGAAGGCGACTATTTATACAGTAAATGGTGCCCTGTCTCTACAAAGTTGTGAAAACATTTATACAGTAAATTGACAAAAAAGATTTCATTGCATGTTTATATTTACAAGAAACCACAACTTGTTTAACGTGGCATTCAATTTTGACTAAAATCTTGTGGATGAAACTACACAAAAAAATGACATTTTCTCTGAAGTCTAATCAAATCTAAACATGAAGAGAAAAACTGAACTAGACGTAATATAAGCCATTTAGTACACACCAAAAAATCCATAAGTAGGACTCGTTTTTTATTAACATTACCAAGTCACTGTACAAGCAAACTTCACAAATGGCTAAGATTCCTATTGGCTATACAAGAACACATACATAATCCAAATTAGCAAAGAATAGACTAAACTCACATTGAAAGGGAAAGAACCTTCACAAATTGCATACCATCTTTCTTGCAGGACTGCAACAATATAAGACAGTTGGAGAACTATCAAATTGCTGCATTTTTTATGCAATATCATTGCCTCAGTGCGCATAAAATTTTACTTCAATGAGAGTTGTGGAAAATAATACACACACGAATAGCAAGAGCCAGGTGCATCTCCTTCATTCGTGTTGAGGTTCGTGGGAAAGTGAGCAGAAAGCAAACCTTCGTCTGCCGCAAATGCAGCCTCAGGGGATTCCATTACCCCAACAGCAGCACTATTCGCAGATCTGATTCCTGCATGCATATTCTAATCAACATGAGTATTCCCTAAAGACCAGGCTCCAAATGAGATCATCCAAAAAATTAGAGTTTGATATGTACTAGAAGCCAGATAGCCTAGTGTTTGAAGATAAACTATAAACTTCTTTAAATGTATGATGAAAACCAAGAAAAAAAGATAAATTTTATAGGCTAAACACCATGTAATGAATGCCAACTTTAGATATAGGTGCATGTGAATAAATATGAATAAGGTGAGCTTAGTATTTTTAATATTATGCAAAGAGTTTGGCCCTTACTAGGCAAAAAGACAAGAACCACATCAAAAGCTAATAAAAGAAATGGGACATTTTCAAAACATATTGAAAAAACTATTAAGAAATAGTCAGTTTTCAATGTCTCAAGATGTTCAATCCATACTCAAGACGACAGGTCAACTCTCCATCTAACTTCCTATCATAATTACTCACAGTTTATGTTTGGATCTAGTGCTCTTATAATATAATCATATCCAGTAGAACAAAATTTATCATGTTTAATATGAAATGATAATTCAGGATACATTCTCAAAGTTGCCTCTTTCTCTATATAATATCATTGGCAAACTTGAAAAGAATAAGACCATTAAATACATATATTGAATCAGAGATGAGATTGATGTGGATACACGCATGCATTGTGCAAAATAGCACTCATCATTTTTGTCAATTCAGAATAAGTATTTGATTTTAAAAATAGAGCTTGTCATTTGTTATGTTGCTATGACGAAGGAGAGGTAAAAGAAAAAAATACACGTAAACAACAAAAGTAATTTAGACCTCAATGATACGCCTATATCTTGGTGATAATGAAATTACATTGTAAACTTCTCATTTAAAACAAATCTTAGCTGTAAGAGACAGAAAAAATGGCCATGTATTTTCGAATGCGCAAGATGTAAATCAACTAATTACCGAAATAAAATGTTTGGAGACATTGTAATGCATGTTAGAGGTAAGTGTAAGAAAAGAGTACGAGAAAAGGAAGGGTGTAAGGGGCTCTCTACATATATATGACAAGACTATAATTTGAGATTTTGGCCGGTGATGTACTAGTAAACATTGAGAGTGTTCAAGAAAACATATATACAAAATCTTGTCGAGACATCCTTAAAACAACTTCCTGAAAAGAAATCAAAATCAAACGTGCACTAATCAGCATTTGAAGACAAAAACCAACAAAAGAAATGCTTATTTACCATGGAGTATTATGACAAGGAAGAAGAAAACAGTGATGACCATGGCAGAAAGACTGGTATAACTTGATGATGACGACGACTTGTTTGCTTTCATCTTTCTCACTGCTTTCATTTTCCTAACCCTTGCGCGCTTTCTCAAGGCAAGCTCAGCAAGTTCCTTCACAAACTTCTGATCACCAGCATCTAGTGAAGGACCTATGGGAGGCAGGGGAGGCTTTGGAGGCTTTTTGGGGTTAAGGGGCTTAATCTTTTTTTTAGCATGATTACCATTTACATTAGGCAATTGCTGTTGGACAGAACCCCTATCCACAAACAATTCTAAGTTATTTTCACCCATAACCACAACATCTCCAGATTTTGCTGAGTTGCTACATGACTCAATCCCACTTTTACCCTTATCTGTTCCATCAACACTCGGAACCCCATTCCATGCCCAACCAAAAACACCCTTTAATTCTTTATCACTAACAGAACGATCATTGCCTACATCCTCTTCGCTAGTATTCCCACCACTTTCAAGGTCAAATTCAACGTCTTTCTCTATTGGAATAGTATGGCCCATCTGGGATGAATCAATTTCATTAATGAGTTTCAATTTAAAAAACCCAGTTCCTAATCTCGCCAAAGATGAAAATTTCATTTGCTATAAGTATAAATGCAATAGCCAAAACAATGATTCAGAAATTAAGATGAAATAGAAAACAAAAAATGGTAATCGAAATTGAATAGAAGACAAAGAAAAATGAGAAGAGGGATGTACCTCAAGTCAAAGGGTAGAACCCTAGAAACATTCCTAACTAGGAATCTGCCGATGCCCGCAGGCGCACTCGTACCCAAACATGACATTTTTTTTAAAAACAAATAAAAACAAAACAAAACAACAATTTAAGGTTTTTATTTATCTTTTAATAACGACCAATGATTTTTCCTTCTTTTTTTTTCTCATTTTTAAAATAATCTATTTTGATGTTTTTAATGAAACCAAACGTCAGACGTTGAAACTTGAAATGTATTTGTTTGGAATAGAGACAATAGACATAAAATACCAAAAACCACATTTTCGATATCCTGTAGTTTTCAATTCTCATACGCGTTTTCGATTGAAAATCAAATTGCTAGCCTAAGTAAAAAGAACTTACGTGGTAGAATTTTGATTAGGACCAAAACACCCTTAGAATCGAAATCGATCGAAATTCCACCGAAACTGAGTAACCTACCAATTAATTAACATTTATTCAATTTTATTAATTTATTTCAAAATCATATTTTATTCTTAAATTTACATTCTTTAAAATTTAATATTAAAAATGAAAAAGGATTATCGGAGATACAATTTTGATTAGATGAAGAGTAATTTTATTATAGTATTAGACTTTAATTCATTTGGATTCTCTGAAATTTCATGAATTTGTAATTTTGATATTCATAAATTTTAATCGATAATTTAGGTAATTAATTTTTCAAAATTAAGAAATTTGGTCCATCATTTATATATCATTTTATTTTTACTGAAAGGGTTAACATATTTGTCATAATGATATTATTAAGTTAAAAGTTTATTGTCGAACTTTATTATTAACATTTTCCTCGAAGTAAGTAGTTGATTAATTATGGAAAATTACAGAACAAATTTATAATTACATTTTTATAGAGAGATTTTGCAAAATAATAAGAACCAAAATTGGACTTTAGTCACAATATTATTAAATACATCAATTTCGATTACTTATATATTTTTATCACTAATACATGAGTTATTTTTATATAAATTTTTTATAAAAATGTTAAACAAAAAATATATTTAATGTTTTAGTATTTTATTTTCGTGTAAGGATTTCTCTATACGTTATAATTTTGAAATTTCTTTGTCTTTTAATCTATTTAAAAAAAGTAATAACATAAAAAATATTTTTTTCCTCTAGAACTTATTAAATTGAAAATAATAATGCATTTAATTTTGTACTTTTTTAAATATTATTTGATAAAATTAGATAGGATTATTATTGGATAGATAACCGATAACCTAATCTAATTTAAGGTTCTATCTGAAATTAGATTAAATCTGATATAATCCAATTTTAAATAAGTTGGATACCAATTTTTTTTATGTTCAATCTAAAACACAACCAACCGACTAAATAAAATTTAATATTAATAATATATATATTTAATTTATTCAATTATTATATTTATGTGATCTTTCAATTACTCAATTATATATTTATAATGATCATGTGATCTTAGGTAGATCATATAGAACTATGGCAAAAAAGCATACTTAACGCTGCAATTGGAGAAAAAAAAGGAAAATCAAACAGTGTTATACTTGCGAAAGTGAAGAAGGAAAAATGTTGCACGTATAATGTAGTAATAAAATATAGGGGATTGAATTAGTTGAAAACTATATTACTAATTTACCAAATTTTTGGGTAAAGGGATAAAATGATGCACATAGAAAAAGTAACAAAAATTCAATCAATATAACAATAATTGTCTCAACTATGTCCAATTCCTCAATTTAGATAAAACCTAATATTTTTTATTTATAATAGCAAACAATCCTCAATTATAAAATTGTTCATAGAATGAATATTCGAACCATAAATAGAAAAATGAGATAATTAAAATTAATTAGTCATTGATTATTAAGGTTCAGAAACTATGATTCAAAGTATTACATCAATCCTTTAACCAAAAAGAAAATTTAGTTTTGCATAATATAAAAGTGAAAAAAAAAAACTAGAAAAAGAAGAAACTGATCCATGCGTCTCCAATCTGTTTGTCTCTCCTTTCAAATCTTCCTCTTCACTTTTTGGTGGGTTTCCCTCTTTAGTGGGTGGTTGCTCCTCTTAAGTGGGTGGTTATGCCTATTTGATAACCATAGTCAACGTAATATTAACTATCAATAACTGCTCATGGAAAAATCCACAACTTACTTGTAGGACTTTCTGGTTTAAATTCAACACTCCTGGAGTAAATCCATAGATTGTGGAGAAATCTATAACTCACTTGTGGAACTCTTTGGTTTGCTTCCTTCAGTCTTGACATTAACTCTCTCCAAACTGTGATTTCAATACTTGAAAACACTTGTTTACACGAAAGAGACAAAAGCTCAAATGTATGATAAACATAGATAACACTTGATACCACAAAAGAAGGTTTGGTCCTATTCATGGGGATTCTGTAACTATTCCATTCCAAAAAGATAAAAAAAATTCGAAACAATTGGGATTTTTTGGAGATTGGATGTAGTTACTAAGTTACTAATTCATGATTTGACATGTACAAAATGAAAACTTCATTCTCGATTCTACATGAATTTTTATGAAAACCTTTCATTTGCTTCTCTTTGATGGAAGTTTTATTTTCCCAGAAAGTGTATAAAAATAACCTAAAATAAGGTATGAATGCATAAACATTTTATTTACACATCAAAATCTCCAAAACTTAGACTTTTGCCTATCTTCAAGCAAAGAAAATTCCTTTAAAATAGAGTGATAAATGCAAACAAAATAGAGTTCCCCGTTATTGGCTTGTCACCTTCAAAGGGAATGTTGAAATGTAAGGCAATCGTAGTAATCAACCCATTAATGACTATTTGTCTTATGAAGCTCTCCCCACCTTAATAAATTGTTGAGCCAACCATGAACCTAAATCTAATTGAACATATTAACCATACCCCACAATACCAGTAATTAGGATTTTCTAACAGTAGTAGTGCTATCACCCCGAACAAATATAGTATGAGCCATGAGGCAATGAGCATACCAAAAAAAGGGTGATGAATGTGTGATTATTTGGATTAAGATGAAACAAAAGCATAAGATTCATATAATTGGTACCAAAATGAATGTGCATTAAACTCAAGGGGATAATTTCTCTCACCTCCATTGGGAAATGCAAAAATTGCATTAAATTCAGCTAAAGTGAGAGTGTAATTAGTGTTATGCAATCTAAATGTAATTAACCCATCTGTGCAATTCTTCCCCTGCAAAGATTAATTGGAAACAAACTTATAATTGCTTGAAAAACTTAAAACCTATTAACTAATGTTTAGCACGTCTAAATTGTGCAAAAATAGCAAGGGATTATCAAGAACAAGTTCTACAAAATCAAATACAAAAATTCAATCAAATGTAAAAACTATTCCTAAATTGAAATCTACTTACTCCTAAATTGCTATGAACAAACTGAACAGAAAATACTCTTAAAATAAATTTTAACCAATTGAATTCTAAAACAAAGTAAAAGAACTTGAAACAATATCTAAG
Organism: Sphenostylis stenocarpa; assembly: GCA_963425845.1. Classification (NCBI taxonomy): domain Eukaryota; kingdom Viridiplantae; phylum Streptophyta; class Magnoliopsida; order Fabales; family Fabaceae; genus Sphenostylis; species Sphenostylis stenocarpa. Next base: position 61,455,518 of record OY731404.1, read on the forward strand.
AACAACATTCTAACCAATCAAATTGGAGAAATTAAACCGAAACAACAAAAACAAAATTAAAATGGTAAAACAACATCAAAACAATAAGAACAACGAAACAACACATGAAAACTTGGTGAAATTGACTAATGAGTCGTGATTCTTCTCCTTAATGAATAAGGAACCGAATAAGGCTTGAAAAACAACAAGAAGCACACTCAAATCACTGACAAAACAATGTAAAAACCGAAAATAATGAAGAAGAATAAAGTTGGAAACAACACTATGAACAAATTATGATTATGTGTTGAATTGAAGTAGAAATTCGTGTAGAACAAATGTAAAACAGAATTGAATTAAAAGCACAACTAAAGAAAAGAAATAAGAACACTAAACAAAGCAGAAAAAGTGAAAACTAAAGAGACAAAAAGAAAACTAAACTGAAAACTAAAGAGAGAGTAAGAGAAAGACCAGAATTGAGAGAACTTGAACTAGCTTCACATCAAATGAAGAATAGAATTCAGTGTGTTGCAATGGCACAAAAATGCCTTATTTATAGGTTCAAATGTGAGTTAACTAGAGTTAATTTCCGTATCACTTACGCAACAGGATCTTCAATTTCGCGTTACCATCTAATGCTACTCCTACATCTATACAAGAATTGTTTTTTACATCTATCCAGAGAACAGAGTGGTGTTGCAGCTTAGAGTGATCTTTGGATGGATATTTGCTTGCTTCAAAAATGTTAAATTAGACCACATCGTCTCCAAACTCTAGAGTCATTGTTCCGGTATGAACATCTATCTTTGTCCGTGGAGTCATCAAGAACGATTGTAGACCCCAAATCTTGTCCAATCTCACAATAAAGCTAAAAAATCTTCCGTTTTGAAGATGGACAAGGCTTCGTTAGGCCCCTAGTAGTGTTTTCTAGGTTCCATGTATAAAACGGAGGGTTTTCTTAGAAAATAAAAATTAGGAATTTTGTCAGAAGCTCGAGACGGCCGTCCCGGATCTCGGATGGTCGTCCCACTTGTTCGATTAGCTCGAGATGGCGGTCCCGGATTCCAGACGACCGTCCTAGATTATTTTTTAGTCTGGGATGGCTGTCCCAAATCCTAGACGGCCATCCCAAGGCATTTTACTAGGCGAGACGGCTGTCCCAAAATCCCAGACGACCGTCCTAAAATCCCAGACGACCGTCCCAACTAACAAAGTTTGGGACGACTGTGCCAACCTCCTGGGTGAGCGTGCCTATAAATAAGACGTTATTTCTTACATTTTCACACACTTTCACACTCTCCAACACATTCTCACACCTAGAGACATTCTTAGACACTTCTAGGCACCAAGTAGTCTTTTCGATAGTCCATTTGGGCAAAAATCGATTAAGAAAGTCCCCTTTTGAGACATCTGACTCTCGACAGTTTAATAATTTTATTGTTGAAGGGAGGAGTGCTCGTGTAGTGGGAGGGGACTGCTAGAAAAGCGTCCTCAATGTTTAAAAATTTATAAAAGCTCGCTTCGGAGGTTCTTCTCAATCCCTTACTCTTTTATCGCTTTCCTTTGTGTGCATTAGAAATTAGGGCCATGTAGATATTTAAATAAATACTGCAAATGAATAAATAGGGTAAAGACATAATTTCTAGAATCTTTATTTTATGAATTAATTCATCATAAGAAATCCGAAAGGGGTGTTGTGGGGTGCTAACACCTTCCCCACGCGTAACTAACTCTCTTACTCAACTCTGGTTATAATGGCCAAAGTTGGTTTTCTTAAACCAATGCCTTCTTTTTTTATCGTTTTTCAATGTTTCTGGTTAAAACATTAGTGGCGACTCCATAGAACCCATTTTGCGAAAACCTCACTTTTAAGAGTAGTCCGGTTAGCGGACATCCTAAAAGTGATGACAATTTATTTTACAAACACGCGAGTCTCAACCATCGCGTCACGACCGGTCGCACCTTTTGTTCCCCCCTTGCGAAGGAGACGATGACGATAGATGACAACTTTGCTGGGGAAGCTTCGAGAGTTGATTCCATTTAGTGAATGATTAATTGAAAAGAAAATAAAAGATTTGAAATTACGCCTTTACCCTTTTTGTATGTATAACATGCTTTATTTGTATGACTTTAATAACTCTTGTATGTTTATTTTTCGCAATTGTTTGAAATAAAAACTGTACACAACCATTGTACACAACGGTTCCTCTATACCCGGGGGCATGAGCAATAAATCTTAGGGAGTGGGTCGCATGTACGGTCGACCGTAGTAATGGCCTTAGTGCCAGCAGGTCGTTGTCGCAAGCCACCACTCCAGGTGATAACCCTCCTCTCTTAGTCTACAGGACGTCGACACGGCCTTGAGCCATGCAAGGTTTGAGGGATGAGAGACCGTGGGAACCCTATAATGGGGACACCTTGGGGACCTGGCCTTGGTGAGGATAGTTAGAACCTACCCTTACTATGCACTTTTCTGTAGGATACCCTACCTCGTGATTAAATGTCGTCGCTCTGTTCGTGGATAAGTGAATTGTTTGTGTATATGGTTATTGCATTTATTTGTTGCATTAACATAAAAATGATCATACAATAGCCAAAATGAATAAAAATTCTTAAAACATAAAATAAATAAAAAATAATAATAGATGTCTAAACTGCTCTACCAGATTCAGCATCTCAAAATCTTATTTTGAACTTTTTCTTGCTATAACCTACTTTATCTCGGACAGTCTTCATTTAAGCTAGCCTGGTTTCAGGTTTTTTGAAAGTTAAGTAGCTGTTAGAAAAATAGGTCGAGATCAAGATGGGGGGTGAATTGATTTTTTAAAGATTTTTGCACTTTCTTGATACAAATTATCTATTTCAAAGATTTTGAGTTCTGATCACTTTTTGAATCAAGAAAACAAGCAATTTAGTATAGAGCAGCAACAAAATTAAGGAGAGTAAGGTTTAGAGAAATACAACCAAGATTTATATTGGTTCACCCAAACCACAGGACTACATCCAGTTCTCAGCCAAATTCCAGCTGAGTTCCACTAGATTGAATGTTTTACAGATTACAATTCTGAACCACACAACACTCAATCTACCCCAAGAGTCAAATTCCAGTTCTTGCACCTAAACCTTCACCCAAGAACCAAGTTCTAGTTCTTGTACCAACCTGCAATCAAATTCCAGCTACAGAACCAGTGCATAATAATTCTAGACACTCACAATATAGTAAAGAAATTGAAAAGAACAAAGAGAAGAAACTAGAACAATCAAACCTGGATTATGTAGCTCTTGCTGAATGAGTTTCTTCATAAAAAGAATGCAAAAATGCCTCAAGAAAAAACTTTAAAAAATACCATAAAACTTGCACGATTCTTTCTTGAAAAACTTCTCTTATGATTTCTTGATTGATTGCTAAAAGGGATGTTTTAAAACATTGAAGCAATCCTGTTTATATAGAGTTTTATTTCAATTGTTGGTTTAATTAATCTGTTAAAACAATATTTTAATCTGTTAAAAGTCTTTGATTAATCGGTTAAAACATCTTTTAATCTGTTAAAATGTTTTTGATCATTTTCTAGATTTATTTTAACTGATGCGACAATGTTTCAATCGATTAAAACAATTAACAAAAAGTCCCTTAAGTTGTTTTAATCGATTATTTCGCAGTTTGTATCAATTAAAATACTATCAGAACACTTTCCAAAATTTCTTAAGTGATTTTAATCGATTATTTCGAATCTATATCAGTTAAAATACTCGGTAGAAGGTTTTCAAAAACTCCTTGAATGAAAATAATCGATTAATTCAAATGTGTATCGATTAAAACAGTTCCAGTGAATGTTTTAAATGGTTTTAATCGATTATTTCGAAAACCTATCAGTTAAAAATTTGTCATGTAAGTTTTAAGAACATTTGAATTGATAAAGCTCATATAATATCAATTAAAATAATTTATTAAAAAATAGTTTAATCGATTACTTTGGTTTTTAACAGATTAAAACATCTTTAGAGGCATTTTCAAATGTTTTCAAATGATGAAACCTCATGCAGAGAGAGATATGAATGAATACCTATTAATATTAATGATAACTCACTAATCAATCTACCCTTTAACCCAAGTAGCCTTTGACTTCATCAAATCCTCAAGATCTACAATTTATCAAATGATTCAATAAGATCTTCATCACTTTCAGTAGCCACGTTGACTAACAGAAGAGATAAGGAGTTATAAAAATAAACAAATAAAATAAAATAAAATATAATAAAAAGATTTTTGGCAAAGTCAAGTCATTCATACCCTCATCATTTCAGGAATGGTAAAACTAAGAGAGAAAATAAATGCATAAGGAAAGCATGCATAAGCATCATCCTAATAAGTCTCTCATGCATAAAACACATTCATTCTAGGGGGCACTAGATATCCTTAGACAAAGGCAAAAGAGACCCAAGTGCGTTTGTAACCTCCGTCATACTTGTCAATCTATGACAAGGAGGGGACAAGTGTGCTAAGGTGTGGTAACGTTCATTATACTTGTCAATCCATGATGAGGAAGGAACCATTACACCAAGGTGGGTGGGGTTCTCTGTGAAGTGTAAGATTTAAGGAGGATACCAAAGTCAATGTCTTAAGGCATATCCATCCCATACTAATCATTCATTTCAAAAAAAAAAAATAAAAACCCTAATTCATTTGCATTCTAGAAATGGCTGGTCTTCTTCCTGTCCTCACCTGCGCGTAAAAAGCTAAGAGGATGGAGCAATTAGAAGAGCAAAACCACGAGCTCATCGCTGAGCTTAATGCCATGAAGGAGCATATGGCGCGGTTAATGGAGCACTTAGAAGAACAAAACCGCAAGCTCACCGCTGAGCTTAATTCCGTTGTAGACCCCAAATCTTGCCTGACCTCATAATAAGGACAGAAGACCTCCTATTCGAAGATGGATGAAGTCTAAGAAGCCACTAGGAGAGACTATTAGGCCCCATAATAGGATAGGAAGGATTTTCTGCATTAAAATAAGGATTTTCGCCTTCAGGGATCGAGATCGCCGTCTCGCCATTCCAGCAAGTCGAGACCGCCTTCTCGTTTGGTGAGACGGCCGTCTCGCCACTTGCGAATGGCGAGACCCCCCTCCCGTTTGGTGAGAAGGCCTTCTCGTTTCTGGAAAATTCGATACCGCCGTTTCGCCACTTTTGCAAGTCGAGACGACCATCCCGAATGGCAAGACGGCCGTCTCAACCTTGTCAGACGAGACAGACGTCTCGACTTGACAGGCGCGAATCCTTATAAATAGTGAGCGCTCCCCCCCTCATTTCACACAGTTCTTCCACTTTCCCTTATACAACTTCTTCAAATTCTCTTCCTAGAACCCCTCCGGAGCATTTCCGGAGTTTCTAAGAGTTTTTTAGAGTTTTTATAGCGTTTCCGAGAGTTTTCTAGCGTTGTAAAGAGCGAAGGGCTGCCAAAATGCACCCTAATTTTCAGAGAATTAATTAAAAAGCTTGCTTCAGAGGTTTCTTCACTCTCTCCCTCTCTTTATTGCCTTTATTTTTATGATTAAATTGCATAATAGATATTAGGGCCATGTAGTCGTTATTTTAATTCCGTTAATAAAAGGGTAAAAACGTCTTTGCACAAGTTTATTTATTAAATAGCTGGCCTATCATAGGGAACCCGAAAGGGGCGTCGTAAGGGAACTAACACTTCCCTTACATGTAACTAACTCCCTTACCTAAACTCTAGTTTTAACGACCAAAGTTGGTTTTCGAAAACCAACGCCTTTTTACCCCTTTTTCGATGTTTCCGGTAAAAACATCGGTGGTGACTCCATAAGAACCCCTTCAAATTAGTTCTTGGGTTAGCCCGGTTATCGAACAATCCAAGAACACCCTTTTGAAAACCTCGTCTCTAGGTCCAGCCCGGTTATCGGACGACCTAAAGGCGTTGTAACATCACCCATAAAAACGCGAAAATTGAAAAGTTGGAACCATTGTGTTGCTCCGACCGCCTCTTTTTGACGGCGGCGACAGATGGTGACTCCACTAGGGAAGCCTAGAGAGTTGATCCCATTTAGTGATGGGCCAGCTTAAATAAATAAACCAAGAAATTACGCTTTTACCCTACCTTGTATTATAACATGTTTTTAATGCTTGGCTTTAATAACTGTTGTTTGTTTATTTTTATGCAATTGTTTGAAATACAAACTGTACACAAACCTTTGCACACAACAGTTCCCTCTATACCCGGGGGCAAGTGAGAAATCCATAGGGAGTGGGTGGCAAGTATGGTTCGCTGTAGTGATGGCCGTGAGCCCACCAGTGTGATCGGAAACCACCACTCAAGGTGATAACCTTCCTCTTTTGACACAAAGACTAACTATGGCCTTAGTGCTAAGCATGGTCGGAAGGCTGGAGAGTGGGGACCCTATAATGGGGGCACCTTGGGGGCCTTAGCCTTGGTGAGAACAGTTATAACCTACCATCGCTAATGCACTTTTCTGCAGGAAAACCCTACCTCGTGATTAAAATGACTTCTCGCTTGTTCGTGGATGATTGAATTGTGTGCGCATTTGTTTGTTGCATTTGTTTGTTGCATAGCATAACCAAACAATAGAAAAATCACAAAAGACACTTTTCGCAATAAACACCCTTATCTTGGACAGTCTGCCTTTTAGCTAGCTTGGTTTCAGGTTCTTTGTAAGCTAAGTAGCCACGCAGTCCGACAGAAGAGATAAGGGACACTAAATATTATTCTTTCGCATAAAGCCATTTTTATCTCGGACAATCTGCCTTTTAGCTAGCCTAGTTTTAGGTTCTTTGTAAGCTAAGTAGCCACGCAGTTTGACAGAAGAGATAAGGGCTATAAAAACAATAACAAAATAAAATCAAATACAAAAAAAAATGGGACTCTGTTCATAAGACATTACACTCATAAATCATTCATATAGGTAGTTTACTTGTTCAAAAAAATAAATACACAAATATCATACATCATATAGACATAAAACATGATAAATAGGAAAAATAAACACTCACATGCAATAAGCATCATATTGATAAAGCATGCATTTTTGGTTTTAGAAATTGGAGGGGACTAGTAGACAGTTGAAGAAAGTGGACATTCCCCGGTACCATACTGAGAAGTTGGAACGACTTTGCGTGATAATGCCACTAGAGGTCCGCTCCGACTTTGAAAAATCCTATGGACGGATTCTCAACCTGCTGAAGATCTGTGTCGATCCTATTTTCATCAGGGTACTAGTTCATTTCTGGAACTCCAGTCTGCGCTGCTTCGAATCTCTGCAGTTCGATATGGTGCCCACTTTGGAGGAATACGAGATTATGCTAAAATGGCCCAAATCAGCCGGGGTCCATATCTGCCATGGGGCATATACTCATGCAGCACAAGTTGCTACCATCATCCGATTCCCATTCCGGAAGACTACCCTGATAGAAAAAGGGAACATCCAGGGTTGGAAAGTCTCGATGTTAGAAGACCATTTGTCCACTTTGGCTAAAAGGGCAGAATGGGTCGCTTTTAACAAAACCCTGGCCTTGATTATATTTGAAACAATCTTGTTTCCCTTCCACATCGACACAGTGGACCAAGCCGTTATGGACGCCTTCTTCTCCTGGGACGTGAACTCGAAGAGTCCCTTGCCTGCAATTCTTGCCGACACCTTGCTCTCGGTGGAATTTTGCCGCCAGAAGCAAGGAAAAACACTCCGCTGTTTCTCTTCACTACTTTTCATGTGGGGTATCACACATTTTTACGCCTCTAGTCACATGGGGATGTTCCCCGACCCTTTGAGGAGCTTCTCCAAAATTCCTCTCCACCGATGCCTAACCTCAGAGTGGAAGGACGAGTTGGAACAATGGGAAGCCAATCAATTATCCTGGGTCTGCCCTTGGTTCCGACCCGGCTCAGTCCTTATCAGATGTGGGGATTATCCGAACGTACCGTTGAAAGGACTCAGGGGTTGCATAGCCTATTCACCTAGGATAGCTATGAGACAACTCATGAGGACTCAAACTACAATATCCTGAGGGGAGCTCGGAGGACTGTGTTTCTTCAGAGACCCATGCACAATTGTTAACCCACCAGCCGTGAGAAGAGCATGGGAGAGACCAGTCTTTATGGGAGATAGAGAGCTAGGAAAAGCTCGGGTAGCTGCCTCCAGTGACTATGAGGTGTGGAGAAAAAGAAGAGGGATGTCTCAACCATCCACCTCACTCGCTACATGTGTCAATGGTGAAGAGCTTCAAACTCAAGTCGACGCCTTGACCCAGAGGATAGAAATCATGGGAGCCAAGATGAGGGCCCTTGAAGAAAGAGAACAAGAATCTATCCTCACCATAGACGGTCTACAAAGGCAATGCAAGAAAAAAGATCATGAAATAGAGCGCCTCAAGGATTAGTGTGCTGACTCTAATGAACAAGCTATCCGAGCATCCAAAGCTGCTAGAACCATCTTGGATAGCCAACTCCAAGAAATAACCGCCAAATCAGTACGCCTCGAGGCCGAATCAGCAAAACAGGCTCAAATGATCAAGGATTTGTTACAAGACCTCACAAGGACTCGGTCAGAAATACGCCAAGAGCGAGAGGCCAATCAGAGACTCAACAAAAGTCTCACTGATCTACGCTATAAAGAAAGAGATGGGTTAGCTCAGTATGACCAAGTACTACAAGAAAATGACCAAGCCCTTACAAAACTCGATGAACTACAAACCTTGGTCGTCCATCAAGAGGCAAAGATCAAAGAGGCTCAAAAGTACAGTGAAGATATCAGCCAGGTAGTCTAGAAGCAAAGCGAAGCACTCGCTCGTCACGTTCGGGAAGCCGAAAGGGAATTACATAGAGATCAAGACCCGCCTGTGGGTTTCTTTAGGCTTTTCCGTTTCTGTCAAAAGTTGCTTTGTAGTATGGAATAGGGGAATTTACACCTTCTACGGATAAATGAAATTTTTCTTTATTCAACAATTGTCTACTTGCATGCATATCATTCATTTGCATATTTAATTTCCCCTCCTTCACTCTTAATAAATAAGATAATAAAAAGGAAGGATTAACTGACACGTCTTCCAAATCAGAAGTATGGAGAGAAAGCCACTCCTAATCAAGCTTTCCCCAACGGTTGACTCGCCACAAGAGGACAATAAGCCTCGACCGTTGGTCCTCAAAAACAATAAGGAAGAGGGGCAATGACACTAGTGCGACTATTTATGTCACGTCCTTTCCCCTACGAATCAAATAAAGTTGTACCATGGAGATACGGGGAATCTTCACCAATAAAGGAGGATATCACCAATATAGCCGACATTGGGGGCATGACTAGAAGTGGAAGAATCTACTCCCCCAAGGACTTACAAGAAGACATCCCCAAGAATAAAGGAAAAAAATAAAAAGACCGAAGAAAAAGAAAATAAAGAATCCAAGGAGGAGACAGAAGAATTACTCCAGTTTATAAGGCAAAACGAGTATTCCATTATTGATCAGCTCAATCATACACCTACAAAGATAACCTTGTTATCTCTTATGATGAGCTCGGAACCGCATAAAAATGCCCTGATGAAGGTCTTGAGTGAAGCGCATGTACCTCACACCATATCCCAAGAAAAGGTCGAGAGGATCGTCGGTCACATTACGACAAGCGATCACCTCACCTTCACAGAGGAAGAACTCCCCCTCGAGGGGTCAAATCACAACAAGCCCTTGCATATCTCCATCAAATGCAAGGAGTACCTCATCGCCAAAGTTCTTGTGGATAACGGGTCGTCCTTGAACGTGATGCCCAAGTGCACACTCGGAAAGTTGACTATCCAAGGAAATCGTCTGCGCTCAAGCAGCACTATTGTTAGAAATGTAGGCTGAGATCAAGAGGGGGGTGAATTGATCTTTGAAAGATTTTCGCAATTTACAGATTATCTATTTCAAAGATTAAGAATCTTGACCAGTTCTTGAATCACACACATCAAGCAATCAAAATAAATGCAGTCACATAATTAAAGAAGAGAAAGGTTTAGAAAGATACAACCAAGATTTATACTGGTTCACCCAATCCCAAGGCTACGTCCAGTTTTCAGCCAAATTCCAGCTGGGTTCCACTAGATTGAACGTTTTACAGATTACAACTTTAATCTCACACTCAATCTACCACAAGAACCAAAATTCCAGTCCCTGCACCTAAACCTTCACCAAGAACCAAATTCCAGTTCTTGACCAACCCTGCAGCCAAATTCCAGCTACAGAAACCAGTGCCCACAATTCCATGCACCCACAATACAGTATAGAAAGTAAAGAAACAAATAGAAGAAACTAGAACGCTCACACCAGGTTTATGCAACTCTGCATTATGAGTTTCTTCTCCAAAAGAATGCAAATTTTGCCTCAAGAAAGAACTTCTATAAACTTCACAAAACTAGCGCGATTCTCTCTTGAAAGTAGCACTTATGATTGATTGATTGATTGCTAAAAGATGATTTTTAAAAAGTTCAAGCAACTCTGTTTATATATAAGATTTTCAAAACTGCTGGTTTATTTAATCAGTTAAAATAATCTTTTAATCCGTTAAAAGTCTTGTTTTAATCTGTTAAAACTTCTTTTAATCTGTTAAAATGTTCTTGATTATTTTTCAGATTTGTTTTAACTGATACGACACCATTTATATCAATTAAAACTCTTTGTAAAAAATCTTCCAAACTTGTTTTAATCGATTGTTTCGTCTTTCAATCGATTAAAATACTCGCAAAACATTCTTATAAACTTTTCTAAGTGATTTTAACTGATAACAATCTGTTTTAATCGATTAAAACACTTTGAAAAAAGTTCACTTAGTTATTTTAATCGATTGAAACGCATTTTAATCGATTATAATTCTACCAAAAGATTTCATAAAACTTTCTAAGTTATTTTAACTGATAGCAAGCTTGTATTAATCGATTAAAACATTTTGGAAAAACCTCTTAGTTGTTTTAATCGATTATTTCGCATTTGTATCGATTAAAATACTGACAGTAACAACTTTCAAAACACTTCAAGTTATTTCAATCGATTATTTCGAGTTTGTATCGATTAAAATTCTGCAGAACACTTTTCAAAATATTCTAAGTCATTTTAATCGATTATATCAATTCTATATCGGTTAAAATATCGCGTGAAGGTTTTCAAAAATTCTTCTAATGAAAACAATCGATTATTTCGAAAACATATTAGTTAAAAACCTGTTATAAAAGTGTTAAGAACATTTTAGTTGATAAAACTTATATACTATTAGTTAAAATAGTTGATTAAAAACCTTTTAACAAAATACTTTGTTTTTAATCGTTTAAACATTTTTTAGAGGCAATTGCAGAATCTTTGAAATGAAGAAACTTCATGCAGCAGAGAGATAAAAATGATTATACATAAGCAGAGATGCAGACTCACTAATCCCACTACCCTTTTATCTAAGTGACCTTTGACTGCCACAAAGTAGCCTTTGACTTCATTTTTGAGTTCATCAAATCAACAAGATCTTTGCCAAAACAATTCAATAAGATCTTCATCACTTTCACTTGTATATCTCCATCAAATGCAAGGAGTACCTCATCGCCAAAGTTCTTGTGGATAACGGGTCGTCCTTGAACGTGATGCCCAAGTGCACACTCGACAAGTTGACTATCCAAGGAACCCGTCTGCGCCCAAGCAACACTATCGTTCGAGCCTTCGACGAATCAAAATGAGAAGTAGTAGGAGAAGTTAATTTGCCAATCCAAGTTGGACCCACTATCTTCAACGTCGATTTCCATGTAATGGATATTACTCCGGCATATAGTTGTCTCCTCGGCAGGCCTTGGATTCATGACGCTAAGGCAGTACCTTCAACACTCCACCAAAATGTCAAGTTCATAGTGGATGACAAATTGGTCATGGTCCAAGCAGAAGATGATATCCTGATCAGTGGACCGTCCACCCAACCTTATGTGGATGCGGCTGAAGAGGCCCTTGAAACATCTTTTCAAGCGCTCGAAATTGCCAATGTAGAAAGACTTCCCAAAAACACAAAGGTAGCCCGCATGATGAAGAAGCATGGTTACCATCCTGGCCAAGGACTGGGGGCAGATTCCCAAGGCATGAGGGAACCCCCAGAATTCAAAGATAATCCTTACAAGTGTGGCCTAGGATATGATCACACTAAGGGCCGAGCAGAAGGAAGAAAAGAGAAGTCTCTGTTAGAATCGCGCAGCGGAATGTTCGCGTGGTTGGACAAAAACCAAGAGGGGGGGTGAATTGGTTTCTTAACAAAAATTAGGTTTTTCAAAAATTTTCCCCAAATTTTACCGATTAAAAACTGTGTAAATGTAAATAGAGTAGAGATAGAATCTTACACAGGAGATTTATACTGGTTCGGATCAAAAGATGTTACGTCCAGTTGCTAATCACTCAAACAGAGGATTAACGCTATCACTATGATCAAAGTTGTTACAAACAAATTACAATGAAAAAGATAAAGTAAAGAAAACACCTCTCTTGAAATCCACAAGAGATGAAGAACAACTTTCCCCAGAGATGGTACAACACACAATCCACTAAGAACTCCACTTAGTGATTCTTATCGCTTCTAGCCCACACCAGGTTCCAAAAGCCCCTTTTTCTTGCAACAAACAGTTCTCTGACACTCACAACACTTAACTTTTGTATGAAAAAGGTTGTTCTTCTTTTCTGAGTGCCATAGAGAAGCTTAAGTAGAGAAATTAGGGTTTAGGAATTGGGATTTTCGAAACTAGGGTTCTTGGAAATAGGGTTTTCGAAAATAGGGTTGATTTGAAGTTAAAAATCAAAATCTGACTGAAATAATTGATTAAATGAAGTGTTAATCGATTATTACAGAGCCAAAATCAACAGAACCCAAAAACTCTCTGTTTTAATTGATTAAAAGACCTGTTAATCGATTAACAGGGGTGTTAATCGATTAATAGGGGTGTTAATCGATTAAACCTGTGAGAAGATACAGAAAATGGTTTTTCTCACTGTTTTAATCGATTATTTCACCAATTAATCGATTAAAGCCGAGCCACTTTGATAAATTTGAGCTTTTTGAAGCTTCTAAGGTGTAGACTATGTACCGGCTATCTTAAGCTCTAAAATTACAGACTCAATCTAAACAAAACAGAGTTATTACACTACAAAACAAGTCTTCAACTCTCTAAGTCTTGTGTTCTTGAATCATCATCAAAATCAACAAGCTTCATGTCCATCAAGTTCAACATCAAGTCCTTGAATGTTTCAACAATCTCCCCCTTTTTGATGATGATCAAAATTATCTTTTAAAGCCTTGTAATAACCTGTTTTATCTGTCATACTAACAAACACATTAAACATACCAGATAATATTTAAAAAACAATCATATTAGGCTTTAAATATTTTCTCCCCCTATTTTGATTAGAATAAAAAATAATTCTTCTATGACAAACATAAGAGCTCCCCCTCAAAATATGCATAACTTAGAGAAAACTCCCCCTCAATCAAAGCAAAAACAGAATACCACATTTTATTTCAGAGATAAGCATTCATTACAATATAAGAAAAAAAATTACAGATTTAAAATTCTTCACTATCATCACTATGAAAGTGTGCATCAAATCTATTTTCTAAACGACACACTTTATCATCTACATCAGATATATGACGAATTATTTCCTCATGCCGTACTCCAGAAAGAGTGAAGAATGACTGCATTCTCTGATTCATGTCAGATAACATGTCTTCCATGGATTGTCGGGTTTCATGATGAGTAGAGGAAGTTCCAACACTTTGGATTTGATCAGAGGGAAACTCAGCAGCGGGAGGCATATCTTCATCAGAATCTTCATTTACGTCACCTTGGTTTGGAACGTCATCCTTGTGAACATAAATATCGTTGACGCGCACCATTTGTAGTTGGATCAATGTGCTGTCTAACATGCGATTCAAGTTATTCGTTCGTATTGTTTGTTCACCTTCGACATTTACTCCTTTGTATTCAAGAATGCGAGAAACAAGGAGGGCATATGGAATTTTGAAGGTGGGATGGCGTTTAGCTTTTAACATAGTCATGGTGACAAGAACACCCCAATCTAAAGGCTCATTATTCATTATGGCATGAATAATACGAAGATCAATTGAAGAACATTGAGCATGATTCGTAGCCCAGGGACATAGGATCCAGACAAGTAGATGTAAAATCATGCGTTCCTCCTTCTTCAAAGGTCCAGCAAGAAGGAGACGCCCAATCTCCATGGAGGGATTACGCAGAAAAGAACAGTAAGCTAAGAACCTGTCAAAATCATCTAACTCACCATAGACGTTAATAGCATCTTCTCTAATTGGAAAGTGGGCAATGTTTTCCCAAATATTATCATCAAGAATAATTGTTACCCCCTTTACACGAGAGGTAGCAATTTGATCTCTAAATTTGAATCTAGAGTAAAATACCCTAACTAAGTCAGGATAATACGTACCTTGCATTTGGATGAAAGGGATAACTCCTTGAATTTCAAGGAGATTAGGAAAGTTGAATCCTCTATTGATGAACTGCTCACCAATAAGGAACTTAGGAGAAATAATAGCACGTTCCTTCCAATAGGACAAAAATTCCTGTCGACCATCTTCATCAGAGATCCATCCTTCTACAGAATTAGGACGTGGTTGAGATGAGGGTGCAGATCTTCTTCTAGTTGGGATTTTTGCACGAGAAGATGAGGCCATTGAAGGATTAGAAGAGTAATAAGAAGATTTAAGAGGACAAGTTAAGTGAGAAGAAGGCAAGATTGATAGAATGATGCAAGAAAGCTTGATTTCAAGAGATAGAAGTGAGTAGAAGTGAAATGGAAGCCCCTATTTATAGCCAAGCATCTCCAACAGACATATGATAGAGGAGAAGGGGCAAAAGAGCCGTTGACAACGGCTAGGAATCCAAACTTGCCAGGTTTAATCGATTAAAACCCAAATTAATCGATTAAACCACTTCCGGACCCATTTAATCGATTAATTTGAGCTGTTAATCGATTAACATTGGTTTTAATCGATTAATGGACGAATTAATCGATTATTCCAGAGAGGAATGTCATGTTTTGGGTGTTTTGGATGCAAATAATCGATTATAACTCTAATTAATCGATTATTCCAGAGAGAACATCAAATTTTTGAGGGTTTTACACATGATAACCTATGAACATCCTACATAATGAATTATAACATTATAATCATCCAAAAACTGTCTAAATAAGCAGAATTTAAGCTATTTCTAATATCCCTAAGTCTCTTCTAAGATCATAGAATCTATCCTTGGGTAGAGGCTTAGTAAAAATATCTGCTAATTGATGCTTTGTATCAACATATTCTATTTTACAGTTTCCTTTGCTGATATGATCTCTCAAAAAATGATGTCTAATTTCTATATGCTTAGTCCTAGAGTGCATTACTGGATTCTTAGTGAGATTGATTGCACTCGTATTATCACACATTAAAGGTATGTCATTCAGAAATATACTATAATCTTCTAACTGTTGTTTCATCCACAAAATTTGAGCACAACAATTACCAGCTGCAATATATTCAGCTTCAGTGATTGATAAAGCAACACATGCCTGTTTCTTAGAATGCCAAGATACTAAGGATGAACCTAACAAATGACATGTCCCACTAGTAATTTTCCTATCAATTTTGCATCCACCATAATCAGCATCAGAATATCCTATTAAACTAGTACAAGCATCAGATGGATACCATAAACCAAAACCAGTAGTTCCTTTTAAATATTTTAAAATATGTTTTACTTCAATTAGGTGAGATTCTTTTGGACAAGCCTGAAATCTAGCACACACACAGACAGAATGCATAATATCAGGTCTACTTGCAGTTAAGTATAACAGTGAACCTATCATACCTCTATACATAGATTAATTAACTTCCAAACCTGATTCATCCTTGTCTAGATAGCATGAAGTTCCCATGGGTGTGTTAGCTTCCTTTGAGGTGTCCATTCCAAACTTTTTAAGAATCTCTTTGCAGTATTTGGTTTGAGAGATGAAAATGCCATCTTGAAGTTGCTTGATTTGAAGTCCAAGAAAGAATGTCAATTCTCCCATCATAGACATTTCAAACTCTCCTTGCATTATCTTAGCAAATTCTACACATAACGAATTATCAGTTGATCCAAAAATAATATCATCAACATATACCTGGACCAATAAGATATGTTCTTTTACTTTCTTTATAAACAACGTAGAATCAATTTTTCCTCTAGAAAAATTATTTGATGTTAGAAAACTACTTAGCCTTTCATACCAAGATCTAGGAGCTTGTTTCAACCCATAAAATGCTTTCTTTAATTTAAAAATATGATTAGGATAACTAAAATCCTCAAATCCAGGGGGTTGCTCCACATAAACTTCTTCTTTAATAAAACCATTTAAAAAAGCACTTTTAACATCCATTTGATATAATTTAAATTTCATCAAAGATGCATAAGCAAGAAGTAGGCGTATAGCCTCTAACCTGGCAACAGGAGCATAAGTTTCATCATAATCTATACCTTCCTCCTGACAATAGCCTTTGGCAACAAGTCTGGCTTTATTCTTTATTATGTTTCCATCTTCATCAAGTTTGTTTCTAAACACCCATTTGGTTCCAATAACTTGATGTGACTCTTCTCTTGGGATTAATTCCCAGACTTGATTCCTTTCAAATTGGTTAAGTTCCTCTTGCATAGCTATGCACCATTGATCATCTTTAAGCGCTTCCTCAATATTTTTGGGTTCTATCTGTGACACAAGCTACAGACATGCAGAAATTAGTCATATTTCTAGTTCTTACCCCTTTTGAGATATCACCAATGATATTTTCCATTGAGAGTCCTCTAGGTGATTGCCATTCTTTTGCTAATTTAGGCGTTTGAGAAGGCTCATTTTCTTCCAAATACAATTCATCAAGAGCCTCTCTTATATATTCATCATCACCTGCAAGTTCTTTATTTGACTCAAGAGGATTTCCCCCAAGGTCTACAATCTCATCAAAAGTAACATGAATAAATTCTTCAATATTTAAGGTTCTTCTATTAAACACCCTGTAAGCCTTGCTAGTTAATGAATAACCTAAGAAAATGCCCTCATCAGCTTTAGAGTCAATTTTTCCTAAGTTGTCCTTTCCATTATTTAACACAAAGCACTTACATCCAAAAATTTTCAAATGAGCAACATTAGGCTTTCTACCATTAAACAATTCATAGGGAGTAGATTTAATGATTGACCTAATGAGCATTCTATTTAAAACATAACAAGCAGTACTAACCGCATCAGCCCAAAAATATTTAGGAACATTAGATTCATTTAACATTGTTCTAGCAAGTTCCTCTAATGACCTATTTTTCCTTTCAACTACACCATTTTGTTGGGGAGTCCTAGGAGTAGAAAAGTTATGTAATATTCCATTTTCTTCACAATAACTTTCAAACTTTTCATTTTGAAACTCACCACCATGGTCACTTCTTAAAACTTTAATTCTCAAGTCTTTCTCATTTTGAATTTGTTTTTGCAAATTTTCTAAAGACCTTAAAGGCTTCACTTTTCGTAGTTAGGAAAAATGTCCAAGTATATCTAGAGTAATCATCAACAATCACAAGACCATAATAATTTCCACCAAAGCTTTTTATCCTAGAAGGTCGAAATAGATCTAAATGTAATAATTCTAGGGGTTTTGAAGTGGAAATAACATTCTTTGATTTAAATGATGATTTTACTTGTTTACCTTTTTGACATGCATCACACAATCTATCTTTTTCAAATTTTAACTTAGGCAAACCAATAATTAAGTCTTTTGAAATCAATTTATTCAAATGATGCATATTTATATGAGCTGCTCTCTTATGCCATAACCAAGGGTTCTCTTCCTTAGCAACTAAACATGTTATGCTAGAATCATGTAAACAATCCAAATCAATCAAGTAAATGTTGTTATGCCTAATGCCTTTTAATTCTACATTTTCGGAATCTATCAAATGTATGGTGCAAAATTTACTTTCAAAAATTACCTTAAATCCTTTGTCACATAGTTGACTTATGCTAAGGAGATTATGCTTTAGTCCATCAACAAGAAGCACATCCTTAATCTCCAAAGTGTTTGCACCACCTATGTTTCCAATTCCAAGAATTTTCCCTTTGTTGTTGTCCCCATAAGTTACATATCCTTGTTCTTTAGCTTTGAAACTCATAAATTTCGTTTTATCACCGGCCATATGCTTTGAGCATCCACTATCAAGATACCACATATACTTCTTTGATTTGGAAGTTTCCTACAAAACAAGAACATAGTAAACTTAGGTCCCCATAACTTTTGGGTCCTTGGGGTTAGAGACAAATAAACTATTTAACAATAGGAACCCAAATGTATTTACCTTTAGGAACACCAAAATGTTTTATTTTACATTTATTTGAAGTGTGACCTTGTTTCATGCAATAAAAACATGCTTTTGATGTAGCTTTAGAATGAGATGCATTACTTACAAAACATGCTCTAGTTCCTTTTTCTACCCATACTCTTTTATTTTTCCTTTTAGACTTTTTCAAAGGAACTTGTTGATTTACACTATTTTGAGCAAACACCATTTCATGCTTCTTAAGATCATCTATTTCCTTTTCGGCTTTGTCTAGCAAATGGTTAAGAATATCTATGTCATATTCATGCTCTTTACAAGTTGCACATACTAAGTTCTTATCATTATCCTCATCTAAACATACAATTTTCGTTTCTAATAATTCCTTTTCTTCTAAACATATGATTTTCGTTTTTAAAGAGTCAATTTCCTTTTCGGATCTACTTAGATTCTTCTTTACAACTTTATATTCATTTTTCAAATTCTTAAAAGCACTAAACAGTTCATTATATGCATTTTGCAATTCATCATAGTTATTATCATCATCACTAGAAGATGAGTCGGAATCACTTACCTCAAAATCGGAAGATATGTTGTCATTTGCCATTAAGCAAATGTTGGCTTCAACTTCCGAGTCACTTGATTCCGAACTTGAATCACTGTTGTCCCAAGCAATATAGGCTTTCTTCTTGAAGACCTTTTTGCCTTTGTTTTCATCGTTTTTCTTGTTTGGGCATTCGGTCTTTACATGCCCTGCTTCACCACAACCATAACATTGTATATTTACGGAAGTACTTTCTCTTACCTTTCCCTTACCTTTGAATGGATGCCTTCCTTTTGCTTTTATGAATTTTGTGAACTTCGTTATCATAAGACTCAACTCTTCTTCTTCGTTCTCTGAGTCTTCTTCTTCCTTTTTATTTTTACCTTTGGAAATTTCGGTTTTGAAGGCTAAGTTCTTCTTTTGATATTGTCCTTCTTCTTCATTTAGCCTTCCAAGCTCAAGCTCATGCTCTCTTAGCTTTCCAAATAGCGCCGCCATAGACATTGTGGCAAGGTTTTGTGACTCTGAGATGGTCGTCACCTTAGGTTGCCATTTCCTATCCAAAGATTTTAAAATTTTAACATTTAATTCATCAATGTCAAAGATCTTACCTAATCCGGTGAGATGGTTCACAATATGAGTGAAACGCTTTTGAACGTCAAATATCGTTTCACCTTGTTGCATTCGGAACATCTCGTATTCTTGGATTAGGGAATTTTTCCGTGTTCGCTTAACATCGTCAGTACCTTCGTGGGTCACTCTTAGCATTTCCCACATCTCCTGAGCACTTTTACAAACATAAATCCTGTAAAACTCGTCAAGGGTTAAAGCAGATGAAATTATATTTCTAGCTCTAACGTCAAATTGTGCTTTTCTGTTTTCTTCAGTTGTCCATCTAGAAAAAGGTTTGGGAACGTCAACACCGTTCTCAGTAACTTTAGGAACAAATGGACCGTTTAAAATAGCGTCCCAAACGCCTCTATCAACAGACTCTAAAAATATTTGCATTCTTACTTTCCAGTAAAGGATAATTTTGACCCGCAAAAGTGGGGGTCTATTGATAGACGCACCTTCGGCAAAAGTTTGAATTTGTCCGGCCATTTTCGAAAAGTTTGAATGACTATCAAAGCAAGCTCTGATACCACTTGTTAGAATCATGCAGCGGGATGTTCGCGTGGTCGGACAAAAACCAAGAGGGGGGGTGAATTGGTTTCTTAACAAAAATTAGGTTTTTCAAAAATTTTCCCCAAATTTTACCGATTAAAAACTGTGTAAATGTAAATAGAGTAGAGATAGAATCTTACACAGGAGATTTATACTGGTTCGGATCAAAAGACCCTTCGTCCAGTTGCTAATCACTCAAACAGAGGATTAACGCTATCACTATGATCAAAGTTGTTACAAACAAATTACAATGGAAAAGATAAAGTAAAGAAAACACCTCTCTTGAAATCCACAAGAGATGAAGAACAACTTTCCCCAGAGACGGCACAACACACAATCCACTAAGAACTCCACTTAGTGATTCTTATCACTTCTAGCCCACACCAGGTTCCAAAAGCCCCTTTTTCTTGCAACAAACAGTTCTCTAGCACTCACAACACTTAACTTTTGTATGAAAAAGGTTGTTCTTATTTTCTGAGTGCCATAGAGAAGCTTAAGTAGAGAAATTAGGGTTTAGGAATTGGGATTTTTGAAACTAGGGTTCTTGGAAATAGGGTTTTCGAAAATAGGGTTGATTTGAAGTTAAAAATCAAAATCTGACTGAAATAATCGATTAAATGAAGTGTTAATAGATTATTACAGAGCCAAATTCAACAAAACCCTAAAACTCTCTGTTTTAATCGATTAAAATACCTGTTAATCGATTAACAGGCCTGTTAATCGATTAACAGGGGTGTTAATCGATTAAACCAGTGAGCAGATACAAAAAATGGTTTTTCTCATTATTTTAATCGATTATTTCACCAATTAATCGATTAAAGCCGAGCCACTTTGATAAATTTGAGCTTTTTGAAGCTTCTAAGGTGCAGACTATGTACCGGCTATCTCAAGCTCTGAAATTACAGACTCAATCTAAACAAAACAGAGTCATTACACTACAAAACAAGTCTTCAACTCTCTAAGTCTTGTGTTCTTGAATCATCATCAAAATCAACAAGCTTCATGTCCATCAAGTTCAACATCAAGTCCTTGAATGTTTCAACAGTCTCCCCTCCGCACACTCAAACAAATATTCCGAAGCGGAGGGATGCAAGCGTCAAGAGCTACCCTAGTCATTAGGAAATCTTTTTCTTCGCTTAAGGGATGTAAACCCAATGATTGTTAGAGATTATCCCCCGGGGCTAGCCCGACCCCCGGGTATTTTAGGGCACATATTCCCTTATTAATTAATAAAGAATACACATCTAACTATCCGCATCCAAGTAATCAAAATTTGCCATTTCCACTACAATCAAGCTAGTTGATTAGAAGCACAAAATAAGGCTTTACCTCACCATAAAGAAAGTCATGTTTCGCCAATATTGTGAAAAAAAAATAATAACAAAAAAAAGAAAAAGCCCATAGAAGCCAAAGGCCAAAAAAAAGGGGGCAAAATACCCGATAGAAAACCCACTAAGGGGGCTACGCAAAAGATAGTGTCAACCTGGTAGGACACCCGAACAAAAATAAAGGGTAGCCTAAGCAAAAGTTAGGGTTACAAAATAAGGTCCGCTAGGATTCCCTAAACAAAAACAAAAAGCGCATCCAAGTAATCAAAATTTAGGGCACATATTCCCTTATTCCCTTATTAATTAATAAAAAGCGCGTCCAAGTAATCAAAGTTTGCCATTGCCACTACAATCAAGCTAGTTGATCAGAAGCACAAAATAAGGCTTTACCTAAGCATAAAGAAAGTCATGCTTCGCCAATATTGTGAAAAAAAATAATAACAAAAAAAAGAAAAAGCCCATAGAAGCCAAAGGCCAAAAAAAAGGGGGCAAAATACCCGGTAGAAAACCCACTAAGGGGGCTACGCAAAAGATAGGGTCAACCCGGTAGGACACCCAAACAAAAATAAAGGGTAGCCTAGGCAAAAGTTAAGGTTACAAAATAAGGTCCGCTAGGATCCCCTAAACAAAAACAAAAAAAGGAACCTAGACAAAAGATAGAACTAAAACACAATATCCTAGTTCGAAAACCCAAAGGGCGATCTAGGGAAATCAACCAGCCATAAAAAAGCAATGGAAATAAGCTAAGGCGCAACTACAAACCAAAAACCAAAAAAAAAAAAGAGGAAATGTTTGCTTAGACAAGAAGCTTAAACACCTAGACCTAACCTTAGCCAGCCATGCTTACAAAACCTTTTTTAATAAAATTGACCATCTAAAACACAAGCCATTGAATTTACCCTTTTTACTTCTTTTCGCTTGACCCTCACAACATTATTCTAACAATTAATTTGGGAATATGGAGGCGTATAGTCAACAAGAGGATTGAAACCCCTAAAGTGAAGAAAAAGGGACACTAACATGGCAAAGTGTGCTCTACAAAAAAAAAAACAAAAAAAAGAAAGAAAAAGCAAATTATTGTTCGGTCAAAAGAAGTCCGGAATGGTACAACCAAATACAACAGAAGGAACGCAGATCAGAGGACACTCATCTCTACAAGACATGACAGTTAAATCCTTCTGAAAAACTAAATGAAATAGGCATCATAGGACATCAAACATGAAAACATTGCATGCATAAAATGTTTTTGAACAAGGTCCTATTTTCTTCAAAAAAAGAAAAGAGCCTCTAAAAAACGAGACCGCCGTCTCGTAGGTCCATACCGCCGTCTCGATTTTCAGCAAAACGAGACAGCAGTCTCGACTTGACAAAAAACGAGACCGCCTTCTCGCTTGGCGAGACGGCCGTCTCGCTTAAGGCCAAAGTCGAGACTGCCATCTCGAGGTTCCAGACGGTGGTCCCAAATTCCGCAAATTCGAGACGGCGGTCCCGAGGTTGGCCGAAAATTCTATAAATAGAGGGGCCTAGGGGGGGGTCTCAAACACCCTCTCTTGCACTCCTACCCTCCTTTCTCTCACTTTCAAGCATCCTACCACCAAAATGCATCGTGGAGACCAATCTAGAAAGAGAAGAGGCTCTGCCGGCCCCAGTAGCTCCGCAACCCCCACTCCATAGGATCCCACACAACTTTCACCACTGCACCAGGCCCGCCTAGAGCACATCCGGGGGTACACCTTGCACCCCATGCTGAGACTAGACTTCGGCATCCTCGCCGAGTTCGGATGGGAAGACGACGTCCGCGCCCACATTGACAGCATAGGGTGGCTCTTCCTCCTCCAGTCTCCACCTACTCACGTCTACCCTCAGGCGGTGTTAGAGTTTCTCGCCTCCATCTCCTACTCCGAGACCCCCTCCATGGTGCCGGGTCTCCCACCGATAAAAATGGTGACGTACTTCATAGGTGGGATGTACCGGATCACCACCCTGGACGAGTTCAACGTGTCCATCGGGTTCGTCCAGCCCGAGGACGTCCTAACTCGGGATTACCAGGAGGCCATCTGCGCACGACCCACTAACCTCACCGCCGACAAAATGTGGGAGGAGCTGACCGGAGCACACACCCTGCCAACACTGCTGAAGGGCTCCACACTTCCCCCCGCCCTCCGTATCTGCCACAAGCTGTTGGCTGGGATGGTCCACAAGCGGAAAGAGAGTCAGGGTAAGGTTACCCTCCCAGATCTCTTCGCCCTCTACTGCATGAGTCAGAGGCGCCGGTGCAATCCCGACTATTTCTTCCTAAAGGCCCTCAAGGACTTCGGGAGCCGGCCCGTGGGAGCCATCCTCATGGCACGCCTCATCACCCCGCTGGCAGAAAAATGGGGGTGCAGCGGCAGGGAAGAACTGGCCTCCAGCCTCCGACCCAAAACTATCAACGGGTCTGTCCTGGTCAGCATGGGGATGCTGCTATGCTAAGGGCCCCGGTTGATCCTCCACCCTTCGCTGGACATAACTTTGGATCTTCGGGATCTCGTAGCAATGCAAGATCTCCCGACACCCCCGGAGTTCCAACAACAGCAACAATAACAACAATAGCAGTACACGGACGACTTTGCTGGCATCAACCGCAACATCTACGATTTGCGCCAGCAATTCGACCAAATGTCCATGAGACAAGAGCAAATGTCCGTAAGGCAAGATGCCTTCGACACGAGAATGGAGACATTAAACCAATACCAAGAGGGAATAAGGCAGGACCTGGCGACATTCCGACAGGAGCACCTAGACGAAGCCCGGGATCAGGCAGAATTTTGAAGACATCTGTACCGGCAATTCCCCTCTTACGGATCGTCTCCAGATTCGAGTCCACCGTCTTAGGGATAATGCTTAGAAAATAAACTGTTGTAATAAATCTTTATCATAAATAAAATTTTATTTCATGCATTTTGCTCTCCTTTTCAAAGAGTCAGCGTAACAAAAAGAAATTAAGAGTAAAAAGACTAACGCTAAAAAAAGCCAAAATCCAAAATCGCGAGAAAAAAGAGATAAAACCGCTGAAAGGCAGGATTAAAACAAGTTAGTCACCTTAACCAACAATTTTCGACAACCAAGCAAGAGTTGAACAACAATAAACAAGACTACCCGACAACCAGCAAAGTCGGATAACCACCACCAAAAAAATCAAAATCAAAGAATCCCCAGCAACCAACGAGCTGGATGAACACCAATAAAATCCCCGGCACAGAACGGACGACCATTCCCAGAAAAGACAAAAAACAAAGACAAGAGAACGCATCTCAACACTCGGCGCATGAGCCACCCGAGCAGTAAGCCGCCACCACCACCAGTCCTACGTAGTGGACTGTACCAGTCTGATAGGGGGTTCATACTTATCAACCTGCGTACGCGGTGCGTCTGATCTGCGCTCGAGCTGGATCAGTAAGTCGCAACCACCAGCCTGATGGGGGGTTCATACCCATCCAGTCCTATGCACAGTAGGTTGTAACTATAAGCCTGATGGGGGGTTCATACCCATCCAGTCCTAGCACAGTAGGCTGTAACTACCAGCCTGATGGAGGTTTATACCCATCAACCGAAGGATCGACTACCGTTAGAAGGAGTATCTTGAGGTTCTACCATGTGTCAACCGAAGGGATCGACTACCGTCAGAAGGAGTATCCTGGAGGTGCACAATACACCTTTCCCCAGAAGATCAACCGCCGCAAGACGAGACTTCCAAAGGGTGATCGGGCAAGAGGGTCAACTCCTTTACCCTCCAGTCGATCTTCTTGGCACGACAGGCCAATAGTCGACTGGTCAGGTAAAGGGGGGGCAACTGTAGACCCCAAATCTTGCCCGACCTCATAATAAAGACCAGAAGACCTCCTATTCGAAGATGGATGAAGCCTAAGAAGCCACTAGGAGAGACTATTAGGCCCCATAATAGGATAGGAAGGATTTTCTGCATTAAAATAAGGATTTTCGCCTTCAGGGATCGAGACCGCCATCTCGCCTTTCGGGACCGCCGTCTCGCCACTTGCAAGTCGAGACCGTCGTCCTGAATGGCAAGATGACCGTCTCGACCTTGTTAGACGAGACGACCATCTCGACCTGACAGGCGCAAATCCCTATAAATAGTGAGCGCTCCCCCACCCCCTCATTTCACACAGTTCTTCCACTTTCCCTTCTACAACTTCTTCAAATTCTCTTCCTAGAACCCCTCCGAAGCATTTCCAGAGTTTCTGAGAGTTTTTTAGAGGTTTTATAGTGTTTCTGAGAGTTTTCCAGCGTTGTAAAGAGCGAAGGGCTGCCAAAACGCACCCTAATTTTCAGAGAATTAATTAAAAAACTTGCTTCAGAGGTTTCTTCACTCTCTCCCTCTCTTTATTGCCTTTATTTTTATGATTAAATTGCATAATATATATTATGTCCATGTAGTCGTTATTTTAATTTCGTTAATAAAAGGGTAAAAGCGTCTTTTCACAAGTTTATTTATTAAATAGCTGGCCTATCATAGGGAACCCGAAAGGGGCGTTGTAAGGGAACTAACACTTCCCTTACACGTAACTAACTCCCTTACCTAAACTCTGGTTTTAACGACCAAAGTTGGTTTTCGAAAACCAACGCCTTTTTACCCCTTTTTCGATGTTTCCGGTAAAAACATCAGTGGCGACTCCATAAGAACCCCTTCAAATTAGTTCTTGGGTTAGCCCGGTTATCGGACAATCCAATAACACCCTTTTGAAAACCTCGCCTCTAGGTCCAGCCCGGTTATCGGACGACCTAAAGGCATTGTAATATCACCCATAAAAACATGAAAATTGGAAAGTTGGAACCATCGCATCGCTCCGACCGCCTCTTTTTGACGGCGGCGACATCCGTGAAGGAGTAAATGGCGTAGTTAATGGAGCTAATGCGCCAACAACATCTCCACAATGAGGCAGTCATTGTTGGTAGTCATGCAAACTAGGCAGCAACATCTCCACAATGAGACCAACTAGGCAGTCATGCAAACAAGAGAGGAAATTTACTCCCCTTCCAACCTCCTATGGGAGTCTGCTGTCAAAGTTGGTAGAAACCAGACTCCTAGCACGTGTTCCTCCGAGAAAGACGGATTCACCCTATCTTGAGTGGTACAAACCAAGCCTAACGTAAAATGTGCTTACCACTGGGGTGCTCCTGGGCATTTTGTAGAGAATTCTTGGCCTTGAAGTATAGGGTTCAAGAATTGTTGGATGCCGGGTGGATCACTTTCGACGCTCCCACTGCTAATATAGATGTCTAGCGTTTGTCACAACTAGAATAGTGGGGTTTGGATAGAGAAGACTAGCTGACTATGGCCCTTTATGTTTTTTTAAGCTTCCGGTATATCTCTTGTAGTCCTTGTCCGTGGCTGCGAGATCTTTGATTAAAAGGGCTTTGTAAAAAGGCTACTAGAAATGAAAGCTCAGTCTATACAACCCTACTAGGAAGACATTGGTTTGGGGCAAGGAGATGACAAGAAAGAAATAAGTATTGGTACCCAAATCAATGATAACATCAGGGAAGGATTAGTACAATTGTTAAGAGAGTACATGGACGTATTCGCATGGTCCTACTATAACGTGCCAAGAATTCAGAATTCGACATCATAATTCCTCTCCCTACCGACCGAAAGATGAATGGTGCAGTAGAGGCAGCCAATAAGAACACCAAGATGATCATCCAAAAGATGGTCAAAACCTACAAGGATTGACATGAAATGTTTCTCTTTGCCCTTCATGGTTATCGAACATCCGTACGAACCTCCAGAAGAGCTACTCCATTCTCCCTTATATATGGCATGGAGGTCGTACTTCCAATAGAGGTCGAAATACCTTCTCGGCGAGTTATCATGGAAGCAAGACTGACAGAAGCTGAATGGGTCTAAAGCCGATACGACCAGTTGAACTTAATCGAAGAAAAACGGTTGGACGCCATATGTCATGGACAAGCCTACCAAAAGAAGATCAAAAGGGCTTACGACAAAAAGGTCAACCCCCATACCTACCATGAGGACATTGCTCAAGACCCGCTAGAATGAAAACCCGTAAAGGACATCCTAGGCAAAAAGTTAGGGTCCACATTCCTCGCTAGGATACGTCCTAAGCAAAAGTTTGAAGCTTAAAAAAAAATAAAAATCCTAAGAGCAATGGTTACCTTAGTCGAAAACCAAAAGGCGGCTAAGGTAACATCCTTCTAGAAGCAGGCAGCTTGCATAGTCTCCACTCCGGGCTCGAGCATCTCGACTGAAGCAACTAGGAGAACTAGGGGGGCAGATATCATAGACATGATTGTTGGAACCCACACAGTATAGCCAACCTTGGCTAGCCATTCTTCTAAATCCCTTTATAATCCTTCTGTAAAAAAGAAGAAGAAATAAAACCTTTTGCTTATGCATATAAATAAAATTCTCTTTCATTTCTTTTCTCTTGACCAAATTATGGAAATGCCTCTTTATTGATGAATCATAAATATGCGCAAAGTATTTTTGTCAAGATCAAATCATGCATCTAAACACAAGGAAGCATTGAAAAAAAATGAAAAAAAAGAATTATGCCTGTTAGGAGATTCTTAGGCAAAAATTAAGGCAGCCTGCTAGATCGAAAATCATAAAAGGGCAGTCTAGGAAAAAGTTAAGGCACTCGTAATAAAAGGACAAAAGTCTGCTAAGATATCCTAGGCAAAAATTAAGGCAGCCCGCTAGATCGAAAACCCCAAAAGGGCGGTCTAGACAAAAGTTAGGGCTAAACCAAAAAATGAATAAAAAGAGGAGCCCATTAGCATAATCATAAAAGTCTAACAGGGGAATGTCGGTAACTTTTCTAGATGCATCAAATAAAAGAATATATTGCATTTAGGGCATCCACACACAAGTAGTCGCACAAAACGACTTTGTCAAATTAAAAATAAAATAAAAATAAAAATAAAAATATCTTTAGGTAAATAAGCGAAAAAAATAAGAATCATGCATGTAAGGAGACTAGACTCCATGTTTGTGATTGAAAACAGGATCGCCAAGACCGAGTCTCCAAATAATGCTCCCCCTTAAGAAAACGGAGCAAGTCGTTATTAATCAAGCGACTCAGAGAAAATAAGAGCTTCCAGAACCCAAAGCTCTAGCCGCCATCCTTCCACCATATAAAGAGAAGGCACGACCATCAACAAAGAAAAGCCAACGGAAAGACTCGGTCATCCCCAAGCGGATCCTTGCCTACTCCAGAGGGAAAATAAAAAAATATTACCCTAAGGCTCAGCATCGCGGCCACATGAGTCATCAAGCATACTCAACCAAGTCTCCGCCACATTCCCCAATGGAGAATAAAGTGCTCAATAAGAAGAAAAAGAACAGAAAATCCTTCATCCCCAGCTGATATCCAAAAAGATAAAAGGCTATAACAAAGGAAGACCAATAAATCCCCAAGTGGGTCACAACAAAAGAAGGATAAAGTAACCAAATAAAGGAATCGGAAATTCAATTCCCTAGTAGAATAAGAGCTTCACAAATCCAGTTCCCACCAACATCAATCAAGGAACCAAGATTCCATTCCCCCAGAGGGAAATAAAAAATCAGATCTCTAGGAAGCCAACTAATTCCCTAGTGGATCACCAAAAAGAAAAGTATATCCCTAGTGAGCCTACTGCAAAGGTAATCTTCAGATTCATATCCTTAGAGAGTTGTTTACCTATGCATAGGTAAGACCTGGCAAGCAAGAGCCAGCATCCCCAAAGGGAACATCAGCCTGTTCAGAGGCAAAATAGTGCAACCAAAACTCTTCACCTCCAAATGAAGCATCTGTCTACTCAAAGGCATCATCAAAATTAACAAATCTCCAGTGGATTCCTGCCTACCACAGAGGGAATTACCAAAAATCTCCAGCGATCAACAAGCTGGATGGCTATGGAAAAGCCCAAAAATAAAAAATCTCCATCAATCAACAAGCTGGATGGCAATTGGAAAAAACCCAAAAATCAAAGAATCCCCAGCGATCAACAAGATGGATGGATTTGGAAAAGCCCAAAAATAAAAAATCTCCAGCAATTAACAAGTTGGATGGCTATGAAAAAACCCAAAAATAAAAAATCCCTAGCAATCAATAAGCTGGATGACTATTGGAAAAAACCCAAAAATCAAAGAATCTCTAGCGATCAACAAGCTAGATGTATATGGAAAAGCCCAAAAATAAAAAATTCCCGGTAATCAACAAGCTAGATGGCTATTGGAAAAACCCAAAAATAAAGAATTCCCAATAATAAACAAGTTGGATGGCTATTGGAAAAACCAAAAATCAAAGAATCCTTGGCATACCAGATGACTACACAGAAAAAACCAAAAACATCTTCAAGCAGAACTACTCCCCATGGAGTCTATGCGTGACCAAGATCAGTAAGCCGCTATCACATATTTTAGGCTGAGTCTTACAAAAGGGGACTCAGACCAGATGGGTCTGTACTCATCAACCACAAGGTTAAAAGGAACACTCTGTGGGCAAGTTTTACAAAAGGGGACTTTAAACCAGATGGGGGTTTGTACTCATCAACGAGTCTTACAAAAGAGGATTTGAAATAGTCTTACAAAAGGGGACTGCAAACCATATGGGGGTTTGTACTCATCAACGAGTCTTACAAAAGGGGACTCAAACTAATCTTTCAAAAGGGGAATACAAAGCAGATAGGGGTTTGTACTCATCAACAAGTCTTACAAAGGGGACTCGAACCAGTTTTACAAAAGTGGACTGCAAACCAGATGGGGGTTTGTACTCATCAACGAGTCTTATAAAAGGAGACTCAAACCAGTCTTACAAAAGGGGACTGCAAACCAGATGGGGGTTCGTACTCATCAAGCCAGATCTCATCACCACAGGGTCGAAAGGAATATCTTGTGTATGAAAAAACCAGATGGAGGTTCGTACTCATCACCATAGGGTCCAAGGAAACACCTTGTGGATAAATTTGAAGAAGTCATCAAGACAACCACATTTATCGTCTGGAGGGTCAGCTACCGCACCAAAGGAGCATTCGAAGGATGACCTGGCAAGAGGGTTAACTCCTTCACCCGCAAACTGGTCTTATGGCACATTCACCCACGGCGGGCCAGTCAGGTGAAGGGGGGCAGCTATAGACCCTAAATCTTGCCCGACCTCACAATAAAGCTCAGAAGTCCTCTGTTTTGAAGATGGACAAGATTTTGTTAGAGGGAGGAGTGCTCGTGTAGTGGGAGGGGACTGCCAAAAAGTGTCCTCAAAATTTAAAGATTTATAAAAGCTCACTTCGGAGGTTCTTCTCAATCCCTTACTCTTTTATCGCTTTCCTTTGTGTGCATTAGAAATTAGGGCCCTGTAGATATTTAAATAAATACTGCAAATGAATAAATAGGGTAAAGGTATAATTTCTACAATCTTTATTTTATGAATTAATCCATCATAGGGAACCCGAAAGGGGCGCTGTGGGGTGCTAACACCTTCCCCACGCGTAACTAACTCCCTTACCCAACTCTGGTTATAATGGCCAAAGTTGGTTTTCTTAAACCAATGCCTTCTTTTTTTATCCTTTTTCAATGTTTCTGGTTAAAACATTGGTGACGACTCCATAGAACCCATTTTGCGAAAACCTCACTTTTAAGGGTAGTCCAGTTATCAGACATCCTAAAAGTGATGACCATTTATTTTACGAAAACATGAGTCTTAACCATCGTGTCGCGATTGCTCGCACCTTTCGTTCCCCTCCGTACAAAGGGGATGACGGTGACAACGGTCTTCCCAAGATAAGAGTGGAATAACTCGTGTTCTCGTCCTCCATGTTCATGATATAGAAATTTGTAGGGAATATCAATTGGTTAACCTTCACCAGCACATCTTCAAGGACCCCTATAGGCTGAGCAGTACTCTTGTTAGCCATTTGAATGGCTATATTTGTAGATTGTAACTCTCCTACGTTTAACAAATTTAAATAGTGAAGTAGACATAACATTGATAGATGCTCCTAAATCTAGTAGGGCATTGGCGATGGTAATGTCTCCTATGGTACATGGGATAGAGAATATTCCTAGATTAGTATGTTTATGTGGTAGGGCGGATTTGGATAGAGTGGAGACAAATTGTATACTCTTCGTTTTTAGGTTTTTCTTGTAAGTGCATAGATCTTTGAGGTACTTTGCATATTTGGGTATTTGGTTGATTGCATCCAAAAAGGGAATGTTGATTTCGACCTTCTTAAATAATTTGAGCAACTATTCATCATTTTCCTTTGGTTTGATGGTAATAGCCTTCTGTGGAAAGGGTATAGGTGGATGTGGAATAGGTTGATTTATTTGTGGAGTAGGGTCAGGGGTAGTTGTTTGATTTTGCTTAGATGGTGTGGGTGTCGGTGTTGATTCAGAAGGTTATGTTATAGGTTCGGATGGTTTGGATGGTTTCTTGTCTTTCTCAGGATTTTTGGTTAATGTTTTTCCACTCCTAAGAGTTATGGCATTGATGCTTGGTTTGGGATTAACTACTGTTTGAGATGAATGTTTCCTGAATTTAGGGAAGGTTCAAAGGGTAATTGGGAAGGATGGTTGTTTTGTCTAAGTGGTGGTGGAATATATTTTTGTTGGTTTGATGGGTAAGTTTGTGAATTTTGTTGGCTAGGTTGATTGGGTTGGGTGGCTTGGTTATTTTGGAAAAATTGTTGTTGAGGTTGTGGATAATAAGGTTGTGGTATATAGACCCCAAATCTTATCCGGCCTCACAATAAGTTCAGAAATCCTCTATTTTGAAGATGGTCAAGGCTTCATTAGACCCCTATTAACATTTTCTAGGCTCCATTTAAGAAAAGGAAGGTTTTCTTAGAAAAATAAAAATTAAGGTTTTAGTCAGAGGGCCGAGACAGACATCCCAGATCCAGACGGTCGTCTCAACCCCCTTGGGGGACCTGGGACGGTTATCCCAGATCTAGACGGCTGTCTCAGACCATTTTTAGCCTAGGACAGCCATCCCAAATGCCCAGACGGCGTCTCGCCTGACAAAATCTGGGACGACCGTCCCGACCTCCTGGAAGCGCAAGCCTATAAATAGAGGCGCCATTTCTCTCATTTCACATAACAATTTCAGAGCAGTGTTCTCTTCTCTCTCTACTTTGAATCTTTTCCGAGCATTTTTTCTTAGTTTCAGAGTCTGAGTAGTCTTTTCGACTATCCTTTTTGGATTCAGTCGGTAAAGGAAGTCTCTTTTTGAGACATCCGACACTTGGTAGTATAAGAATTTTTATCGTTCGGGGAGGAGTGCTCTTGTAGAGGGAGGGGACTGCCAAAAGGCATCCTCACATTTTCAAGAGATATATTAAAGCTCGCTTCAGAGGTTCCTTTCTCTATCCCTTCTCTTTTACTACTTTTCTTTATCGCTTTCTTCTGCGTGCATTAGATATTAGGGCCATGTAGATAGCTATTTAAATACCGCAATGAATAAATAGGGTAGAAGCATAATTTTTAAGTCTCTGTTTTAAGATTATTCCATCATAGGGAACCCGAAAGGAGTGTTGTGAGGGTGCTAATACCTTCCCCACACGTAACTAACTCCCTTACCCAACTCTGGTTATAATGGTCAAAGTTAGTTTTTCTTAAACGAATGCCTTTTTTACCCTTTTCTAGTGTTTAAGCTTAAAACACTAGTGACAACTCCATAGAACCCATTTACGAAAACCTCACTTTTAAGGCTTAGTTCGGTTATCAGGCAACCTAAGAGCGTTGACTACATAATTTTACAAAAACACAGGAGTTTAGTCATCCTTCACAATCATTCACAAATATCGAAATCCCCGCGATGACGACATGGTAGTTGTTGGTAAAGATTTTGGGGTGATGGTTCGTAACATTGTGGTGGTGTTGGTTCGTGAAAATAAGGTTGGGGTGGTGGTTGTTGGTATGGTGTTGGTTGATATGGTTGTTGGTAAATTGTTTTGGTTTGGGGGTTGATAATATGGCTGGGGGTTGATGGTTTTGGTAATTTTGTTGAGGAGGGTAGTTTGGATATGGTGGATATGTTTGAAGGATGGGTTGATAAGATTGTTGGTTTGGTTTTGAATGGTAAAATTTTTTTGGTTGGTTAGGGTTGACTGGGCTATATCTTAGGTTTGGGTGGTCTCTCCAGCCTATGAGTTGGATGGAGTATGGGTGGTATGTTTGGCTAGGTTTGGATGATGTGTAATGGTTTGAATAGGCGACTATAGTTTCATGAGGTGGAGATTGAGAAGTTTCAGGCAGTTGCGGACATGTATCCGTATAATGATCTATCAAACTGCATATATTGCATGCTCTTTGAATTTTATTTACTTGTTGGTTTAGATCCAAATTTTTTACTATTAAAGCGAGCTTTGACATTTGCATCTCTAATTTATCTGTCTTGGATGAATATATATTTATCTCATGCACTAATCTATTGTTGTTCCCATTATTAAATTGTTGGGAATTCTCCACCATGTTGAAAATCAAGTGCCTGGCAGCAACTGGTGTCTTATCCATAAATGCTCCTCTACTGACAACATTTATCATATTTGTTTCCATGGGAATTAGGCCTTCATAAAAATATTGTATAAACAATTGTTCACTTATTTGGTGATTTGGACATGTAGCACACAACCTACTAAATCTTTCCCAATATTCATACAAACTTTCCCCATTTAATTGCCTTATCCCACTAATTTCATTTCTTACAGAAGCATTTCTAGAAGTTGGACAAAATTTCTCTAAGAATCTTCTCTCCATATCATTCCAGGTGGTGATAGGCGTAGGTTGAAAATATAGCCAATCTTTAGCTACATCCATTAATGAAAAAGGAAATGCCTTCATCTTTACAAGCTCTTCTACGACGTCTATAGGTCTCATTGTTGAACATACTACAAGAAATTCCATCAAATATTTGTGTGGATCCTCACCTGCTAGACCATGGAATTTTGGGAGTAATTGTATTAAACTAGATTTTAACTCATAACTCACTGCTTCCTTAGGTACATTTGGTAATTATATACAAAGTGGCTGATAACCAATGTCAGGATTTGCTAGCTCAATGTTCTATCTCTATTCAAGGCCATCTCTTGCTCACAAGTTTGAAATTCAATTTTGTTTTGTTTTTTTCTTAATTTTATGGTCCTTTCAATTCAGGATCAAAATCAAGCAGAATCTCAGGCCTAGACTGGGCCATACAACATCCAAAAAACAAAATTGACTATTAGCAACACCTTTTTTTTCGATTTTATATTTTTTTTCTTTTATGGAAGAAAATATTATGCACACTTTTTACAATTCAAACAACAGATTATTAAAGAAATAATTTATTCCACTCCCTCGGTAATGGTGCCAATTTGATAAACCTTTGGTTGCATAGGTTTGCAAAACTTAGTTTCCCAAAAAAAATGTAGTAAGAGGAAAACAAGTATCAATCCAATGACTGAAATTGTAAATTGTTCCTTTTATGGTGTGTAATTTGAAAGGAAAACAAAACTAAGTAAATTTGTGGGAATTTTGAGTTACAAAAGTAAAAAAGAATTAAAAGTAAACAACTAAAAGGATTTTTAAACTAGTAAACTAAAATATGTCAAATTACTTTGTATGAAAATTGGTAAAAACTTTAAATGAAACTAAACACTAAATGGTAAAATCAAATTGGCAAAAAAAAAAAAATGCTAAAGATGCTAAAAACAAATCAAGAACCGAATCAAAAAAATATTAGAATTAAAAAAAAACTAATTACGAATTGTCATAGATTTAGCTAGAAAATTTTGTATGTTATAAATTTAATGGAAACTAAACTAATAAATTATCAAAATTTGAAACCAAATTGATCAAACAAACAATTGGAATTGGAAAATGATTAAAATGATGTAGAAGCTACAACAAAACTCTAGAAAACTGAATTGAAAAATGCAATTAGACTTAAACATTTGCTAATTACAAATATGAACATGCTATGACTTAAATTGCCTAAAATATGCAACTAAAAAAATTCAAACAGGATTGAACTAAGTGCTAAACAAAATTAGAAATTCTTCTAAATGTTTTAGAACACAAACAACGAAGAAGAAATAAGCCTATAATCTGAAACAACATTAAAAGCTAGACTAGAATTCTAAACTATACTAAACTAGTGCATGTAACATGTTTGTAAAAAATTTTAGAAACTAAAATAGTTTGGAATTAATAAAAATAGAATCAAATCATGCTTGGAATTAAATCTGAACATAAAATACAATAAGAACAAATTGAAACAATTGAAGAATTCAAATAGACAAAAACTTCAAACTACTCATGACTGAATGCAAAGATTAATTAGAAACAAACTTCTAATTGTTTGAAAAAATTAAAAACTTATTAACTAATGTTTAGCACATCTAAATTGTGCAAAAATAGTAAGGTATTATCAAGAACAAGTTCTACAAAATCAAAGACAAAAGTTCAATCAAATGTAAAAACTATTCCTAAATTGAAAACTACTCCTAAATTGCTATGAACAAACAGAACGAGAAAATACGCCTAAAATGAATTTTAACCAATTGAATTAAAAAAAAAAAAAAAGAATTTGAAACAACATCTAAGAACAACATTCTAACCAATGAAATTGGATAAATTAAGCCAAAACAACAAAAACAAAATTAAAATGGTAAAATAGTGTAAAAACAACAAGAACAACAAAACAACACATGAAAACTTTGTGAAATTGACTAATGAGCCGTGATTCTTCTCCTTTATATATATATATATATATATATATATATATATATATATATATATATTTATATATATATATATAATGAATAAGGAACCCATTAAGGCTTGAAAAACAACAAGAATCATGCTCAAATCACTGCCAAAAAAATGTAAAAACCGAAAACAATGAAGAAGAATAAAGCTGAAAACATTGTGAAGAAATTATGATTATGTGATGATTTGAAGTAGAAATTCGTGTAGAACAAATGTAAAATAAAATTGAATTTAAAGAAAAACTAAAGTAAAACAAGAAGAACACTAAACAAAGCAAAAAAGGTGGAAACTAAAGAGATAAAAAGAAAATTAAATTGAAAACTAAAGAGAGAGCAAAAGAAAGAACCATAATTGAGAGAACTTGAACTAGCTTCACACAAAAATGCCTTATTTATAGGTTCAATTGTGAGTTAACTAGATTTAAAACTAACTAAACCATGATTAAAACTAATTACAAGCGTCTCCTAAATCTAACTACAGTTAATTTCGATATCACTTTCGCAACAAGATTTTCAATTTCACGTCACCATCTTCTCTGATTTATT
This sequence comes from Sphenostylis stenocarpa, assembly GCA_963425845.1. NCBI lineage: Eukaryota > Viridiplantae > Streptophyta > Magnoliopsida > Fabales > Fabaceae > Sphenostylis > Sphenostylis stenocarpa. Next base: position 61,492,208 of record OY731404.1, read on the forward strand.
AAAAATAGTTTTGAGGTCCAAAAATAGTAAAATTTTCAAATTGAAGCTTAAGATGTCTAGTTTCCAACACAAAAAGAATCAGATCAATCAGAGTTTTGTAGAAAAATATATAAATCAAACAAGAGGAAAAGGTCAAAACTGGTCGAGTAAAGAAATCGAAGTAATATAGAAAACTATGTTAAAATACAAAAATTACTATATTTTTGTGATTTTGAATATTTTTTCCTAAAAATAAAAATATAATATAATAGAATAGAATAAGAATATAAAAGAATCTAATTTTACTTTATTAACTAGGAAAAATACTAACAAATGAGTTGTCATCACTTTCATCTAGGTATCGTGTGGTAAAAATACACTACTAGAAAACTAGTTTTTTTCTGCCAATTTTCTTGCAAAAAATTGTTCAAATTTATAGAAAACTTATTTCTTGCAATTTTTACAAAAAGTTTGCAAAAATATTCCCATGAAAAATGAGAATTTTTAATAATGATAGCTCTCTTAATCAAAGAAGCGTACCTCAGCCTTTGTTCTTCAATTTGAAAGGGGTTGTCATCAGAAGGAGTAGAACGACTACATTTTCTAGTGGACATCCTAGTTTTCGTAGGAGATGCAGGAGCAAGGCGAACAAGTGAAGGGATGGCTCAGTGTGGCGATTGTCGAATGGAATGAGTGGTGACGTGAGTGGTGTCACGACTATTGGACAAAACTGAGTGGTGATGTGAGTGGTACATCGTTGTCGAAAAATGTGGTGAGGCAATTGATTGAGGATGTGGCACAAGCAATTGAGAGAACTATGTGAGGGATTAGGGTTGGAAAAAATAGTTTTTCCCATCTCTCTTTCTCTCTGAATTTTATTTATTTATTTTATTTTTAGTGGTAATCATTTTCATGTGGTGTTATTAATGTAACACTGTCCTACTATTCTCGAAATTACCTCCAAGATACAATTTTAATCTTTGACCATTAACTCTAAGTTTCTTTCTAAATTGCGGTATGAAATTTCAACTTTACCAAAGGGGAATACTTGCTTAATAACAAAAGGACCTCACTACCTAGATTTTAGCTTTCCTAAAAACAATTTGAGCCTAAATTATATAACAACACATGTTGTCTTAGTGTAAACTTTGCAAGAAAAAGTTTTTATCATGCCATTTCTTTGTTCTTTCTTTATAAATCTGAGCATTTTCTTAAGCTTGTAGTTTAAATTTCTCCAACTCATCGAATTGTAATAATATTTTTTTACTTGCATTCTTTAAATCAAAATTTAACAATTTAATAGCCCAAAATGCTTTATGCTTTAATTCTACCAGTAAATGACATGACTTCCCATACATCAACTGATATGGTGACATTCTAATAGGAGTTTTAAAAGTACATCATCTAGTTTCCTAGACCAATATTTTTTAGATAAGCTTACAACTTTCTCTAAAATTCTCTTCAACTCCCTATTAAAAATTTCCACTTGTCCACTAGTTTGTGGATGGTAAGGTGTAGTTATCTTGCATTTGACACCATATTTTCCTAAGAGTGATGCAAATTTATTGTTATAAAAATGTGAACCTCCATCATAATGATTGCTCTAGGCACCCCAAATCTAGAAAAAAAAAGTTTTTTCTTGATGAAAGAAACCATTACCTTGGCATCATTTTTTTGGTAATGCGCTAGCCTCTACCCATTTAGAACATAATAATAACCAAAATGTATTGGTTTGAGAAAGAAGAGGGAAATGGCCCCATAACATCTATACCCCAAACATAAAACAATTCCACTTTCAGTATGTTATTTAATGGCATCTCATTTCTTCTTGAAATATTTCCTACTCTTTAATATCTATCACACTTTTCAATAAAACTACGGGCATCCTTAAAAGGGGTAGACTAATAAAATACACTTTGTAAAACTTTAGAATTTCTTCTCTCAACACTAAAATGGCCCCATAATCCCAAGAATACTCTCAAACTCATCCTCAAGAACACATCTCCTAATGATACCATCACCACATCTCTTGAACAATAAGGGATCATCCTAAAAATAAAATTTAACATCAGGCAAAAAAAAATTATTTATTGAAAAGTAAGATCATAAGGAATTATACCAACCAATTTAAAATTGTCAAAATTTACAAACCATGAAAAAGAAGTAATGACCATCAACTTCACATCTAGAAACTCATCTGAAATAGGTTGGACATCCCGGTAAGCTTCCCCAAAGTTCAATCTTGAAAGGTGATCAACTACCAAATTCTGCTTCCCTTGCTTATCTCGGATTTCCAAGTCAAACTCTTGTAATAAGAGAATCCAATAAATTATTCGTGGTTTGGCAAACAAATATCTCACACAATAACCTTAGAAGCAAACACTAATATATAACATGAAACACTTTTTTTTTCTTTTCTCTGTTCCAATACAACACCCACAACATAATCACTAGTATCACACATAAGTTCAAATGGTAAAGACCAATTAGGTGTTGTAATTATAGGAGTAGAAATGAGTTGTTTCTTTATGGTTATGAATGTTTGCAGACATGCATCATCAAACACAAAAAAGGCTTCTTTTCCAAGAAGATTAGTCATAGGCTTTGCTATTCTAGAAAAACTTCGATAAACTGCCTATAAAAACTTATATGACCTAAAAAGCCTCTTACCCCTTTTACATTCAAGGGAGGAGGTAATTGTTCAATTACTTCCACCTTTGCTCTATCTATATCAATACCTTTAGCAGAAATTTGATGATCAAGAACAATACCTTCTCTTACCAAAAAGTGACATTTTTTCCCAATTTAGCACCAAATTAGTTTCTTGGCATCTTTTTAACACTAAAGTCAGGTTAGTTAAGAAAGAATCAAATATAGAAAAATCATCCATAAAAATCTCAATGCAATTTTCAATTAAATAAGAAAAAATGGAAAACATACACCTTTGAAATGTTGTAGGTGCATTGTAGAGACCAAATGGCATTCCCCGATAAGCAAAGATTCCATAGGGCCATGTAAATGCTGTCTTTTCTTGATCTTCAGGAGCTATTGCTATTTGGTTATAACTAGAGTAACCATCTAGAAAATAGTAATATTCATGCTTAGCATATTTTTCTAGCATTTGATCTATAAAAGGAAGTGGAAAATGGTCTTTCCTTGTGGCTTGATTCAATCTTCTATAGTCAATACACGTTTGCCACCCTGTAACTTTTCTTGTGAAAATGAGTTCATTATTTTCATTTGTTACTACGGTCATCCCACCTTTCTTGGGTATAACTTAAACAAAACTCGCTATCAGAAATTGCGTAAATAATGCCCGCATCCAATAGCTTAATTACTTCTTTCCTCACCACTTCCTTCATAGCAGGGTTGAGCCTTCTTTGTGGTTGACACACATGTTTAAAGTCTTTTTGCAAATAAATTTTATACATGCACACATTGGGATGAATACCTTGCAAATAATCAATTCTCCAACTTATAGCAGATTTATGCTTTCTTAACACCCTTAAAAGTTTCTCTTCCTTAACAATGGTAAGTTCATTGCTTACAATTACAAGATTAAGCATTTGCTCATCTAAGAACCTATTTTTAAGGTGGGAAGGAAGTAGTTTCAATTCTACCTTGGATGTCTCTTCTCCTCCACTCTCACTCTTATTTAGGTCTTTTAATCTTCTTGTGGAATTGAATAATGGCTTGAGGACTTCTAATTGATTGGCACACTTCACCACCTCTTCATCACTCACTGCCTCACTCAACTCCTTTGCTTCCATTCCTGGCAACAAAGTTCTCTCTAATAAATTGATGTAAAATAAAATAAGGTGCATAATTTTAAACAATAAAGTAAGCAAACCCAAGAAAAATCCCCAATGGACATTAACATAGTTGCCTATCTAGATGTGAAGGTTCATTTCCAAGGATTGTGGAGGGAGGAGGAGATGGAATGAAACTAGAAAAGAATAAAGACAAGGGCTGGAAAAATGGACCAACCCCTTGGATAAATAAATGGAGTGAAAAATAAAAAAGAAAAGATGAAGAGAAAAGAAGTATGGTGGTGGTGGAGTGTTGGCACGCCACTAGGGGATGAGCCACCCTAAATAAGTGGTGGTTGCTGCCACTTGAACCAAGGTTCAAGATAAGACATTCAAAGAAATGAAACACTCTAAGAAACCTCACAAACTTGTCATAAATGTTCAACCTAATTACATGAGGGGAAACCTTCTATTTATAGGCATTTGGGGGAGGAACGTAGATGGAATTACAAAAGGAGACATAAACTTAACTTAAACCTAAAGAATAGAGTGCCCATGGTCCAAATATGTTAAATTCATCCTAGCCCATCAAAAATACCTCTAAGGGTGTGGAGAATATGAAAAAGGAGGTGAGATCCTCTATGGGTTGTCTAAAGCCAATCAAACCCATAATCCAAGCTTTTTCATCTTCAAAAAGGGGTGTAGGACATGAAAAAGGAGTGTCCTACACACCTTTGGGCTGCCCACACATGTATCCTATGTATCCAAGTCCTCTTTTCCAACAAAAAGAGGTGGTATTCTTCAAAAAGGAGGTGTAGAAAGTGAGCCTAAAAAAGGAAAGAGAAAATAAGTCAAAAACATAGGAAAAGAAAATAATAAGTAAATTAAAAATGAAAGGTGAGGAGGAAGCCTCCATTTTAGTCATGCTCCTAGTGATCCTCCTAGGGATGACCTCTTCCGTCTTTGGGGCAACTAGGGACTCATCATCCTCCCCGCCTTGGAGAGAATTCGTCCACGAATTTTCAAAACCTTTTTAATCCCCTTGTCTTTCTTTTCTTTCTTCTCTCTCTCCTTTTTTTTCACTTTTTTTCTTGTTTTCCATTCATCTCTTTCTTTAATCCTTATCTGATTATGACCGCTCTTCAAATCAATCTTGGAAAATATGGTAGCACTTTTTATCTCACCAAGCAAGTCATCAAGTTCAGGGATGGGCTGCCTATACTTTACGTTGTTGATAGACCTACAATTTTGCACCCATCGTTTTTCTATCAATCCCTTTACTTGCCTTTGAATCTCTTTAGATTCCTCCGGGTTTATTCTATAAGTCGGAGGATTAGGTATGAATGAACCAAGTATAAAGTTAATTTGATGTTCGATTTCACTTAGAGGTGAAAACCCTTTAAGAGGTTCTTGGAAAACATCATGAAATTCATCCAAAACTAACTCTAGACTTTTAGAAGAATTGGAGGGTTTCTCATGAAATGCGGAAGATGACCTCAGAGGAGGGTAAGCTAAGAATAAGGGTTTATGTGCTATTAATACCTTCTTAATTTGCTTGTGAGAGATCATGGTGCCCTTTGACTTTTTCTCTTTTTCTTTTTCTTCTTTTCATTTTTTTTTGCATTTTTGTTGGTCCTCACTAACCTCTTATGGGGATAGAGGTTTCATTGTAATCTTACTTGGAAGTTAAAAGAAAATGTGTTGGTATAGCCAACATGAAAAGTTTGTTTGTCAAATTTCCATGACCTACCTAGTAAAATATGTGAAGCTTCCAAAGGTATATCATCACAAAGAACCTCGTCCTTGTATTTTCCTATCGCAAAGTTAATGAGGACTTGTTTATTTACCTCAATCGCACGGTTTTCACTAAGCCAAGAAAGCTTGTAAGGCTTGACATGAGGAGTAGTAGGTAGACCAAACTTGTCTACTACCCTCGTACTAGCCAGGTTCACACAATTTCCTCCATAAATGATTAGAAAACACAACTTGTTATTAATGAGGCAGCAAGTAAGAAAAATGTTTTCTCTTTGAGAATTGTCAAGGTCCTTTTAGACTTGACCCAACATCCGCCTCACTATTAACAAATATCCTTCACAAGGTTTCATCTCTTCATCACTAGAGGAAGAGTGCTCAGAGGAGTTCTCTCTAGATGGGGAGGGGGGGGGAGAAGAATGCTCACTCTCGACGTCTCCGCTTTGATCAAAATCATAGTTCTGTGCCCATACCCTAAGCATTTAAAACATTTAATTAAACTAGACCTTTGAGGAACGACAACGTTAGGAGTGGGGTTCCTAGACGTGTTACCCTTAGGGGGTGGCTCTTGAAGTGACTTGGAAGCATTCTTATCATTTTTTTTTCATACTCTTGCCCTTCCAATAAGAACTATAGTTGTCAATGTTTGAATAACTTCTCCTTGATTCATCCTTTCTTTTCAATTTAACTTCAATTTTTAAGGAAAGGTGTAAAACATTTTCAATAAAGGAGTCTTCATATAATTCTACTAAGTCTTTGATGTCTCTCCTCAAACCACTAACAAACCTAGCTACCTTAGACTCATTAGTTTCATCATGCATATCGGCCCTAAGCAGCAAAGATTCTAGCATCTTAAAGTAATTATTCACACACATGTTTCCTTGATGAAGCCATTGGAACTTCAGCAAGAGCTCCCTCCTATAGTAGGAAAGAACGAATTTAGCGCGCATTAAAATTTTAATGTCCATCCAAGAAGTCGTAGGTGACCCTTGGTAATTATCGTTACAGATCTTATGCCACCATGTCATGGCATATCCTTCAAATTCAACTACCACAAAGTCTACTTGTTCTTGGTCCCCTTTTGGGTTTACATTGAAAATTTGGTCTACTTTAGCTTCCTAGTCCAAGTATACTTTTTGATCATTGTCTCCATGAAACTTTGGAATCTTGATGTTGTTTTTTCTTGGAGTGTTAGTGCGCCTAGAATGCTTCCTTCCATGGTATCTCCTATCTTCTTCTTCTTGGGAACTTGGTGAGTATGAACACCTTCTCTCTCTTTGGGACTTCTCTGCTTCTAGTATATGGATTGTCTCCCTCAAATGTCTTTCACTTTCCTTCCGGGACAATTCCATCTCCCTAATAAATTCCACTAGAGCTTGCTCTGTTGGGCCTTTCATCTGTCATTCATTAGACCAACCCACGTTGCTTTCCTTTTCTTAAGAAGAGTTTGACATTTCTATAAAACAATTAAACTAAGGCAAAAACAACTATAAAGTTAAAGTTAGATAATAAAATAATTGAATCCCCTCAAGTGTTTGGCCTTTCACACAAGTTCAAGGTTAAGATCACTCCACTCTTCAAGTAAATTTTTTCCAAGTGTCCAAAAAACTCTCTCTTTAAGGCCTTAATTTTTTTTTTCTTGAAAAATGGCAATCAAGTGGAAATATCTACGTCAACCAAGAACACTTAAGAGTTCCAATAATGACAACTATCAAAGACAAAACTTTTAAGGAAGCCTAAGACAAGCAATAAAAACACAAAATCAAGGAAGGTATACTAAGAGGGAAATTTAGACAAATTTTTACAAGACTAAAACAAGTAAAGCTAGAAAGAAATTTGAGAAACACTTAAAACATGCAATCAAAATTTTTAGCCAAGCACACACATAAAGAAGAGTAAGGTTCCTATAATGTTAGAACTAATTTGCCAAATTTTAATCATGCAACCAAGATTTATGACAAGTCTAGAACCAAATCATGTAAGTGTCAAACTTTTTTTTGAACAATTTAAACAAGTGTCTCGGCCTATAGGATCTCTTTAACCAAATGTTACTTCTTCTTCTTTTTTTGTCTCGACCAAGAACTTTCTTAAAGGCAATAATTTGTTTTGATTCTTTTGGTTCTAGATTTGCCAAAATTTAATTAAAGTTGCTAGAAAAAAATTTGAACACTTAGACCCTATGTTTAGGATCCTAGATCAATTCATCATGCATGTGAAAGTGATGAAGATCTTATTGAAATACTCTGGTAAAGATCTTATTGATTTGATGAAGTCAAAGATAAAGTCAAAGTCAACTTTTTAGCGGTCAACAGTCACTTAGATAAAAGAATAGAGGGATTAGTGTGTCCGCAGCTATGCTTAGGTATAATCATTTTTATCTTTTCTACTGCATGAGGTTTCTTCACTTAAAAGATTTTGCAAAATGCCTCTAAAAACGTTTAAGCAGTTTTCTTAAACAAGTTTTTAACTGATATAATTTCGAAATAACCGGTTGTTTTCATTAAAGAAAGTTTTGAAAACCTTCTGTCAGTGTTTTAACTGATAAAGCTTCGAAATAATCGATTAAAATCACTTAAAATGTTAAGAGAAGTGTTTTTGCAGTATTTTAATCGATACAACTTGGTTTTAATCGATTAAATCCACTTAGTGTTCAGGATGATCGATCAGAATGCAATTATGACCGATCAGAATCAGATATGATCAATCAGAATTGAGTTATGACCGATCAGAGCTTTTTCAATCGATTAAAACACGTTTCAATCGATTAAAACAACTTAGAAAATTTCTACACAGCATTTTAATCGATTAAAACTTATTTTTATCAGTTAAAATCACTTGAAAATTTTACAATAAAGTTTTGCAGTATATAAATCGATTGAATCACGAAACAATCGATTAAAACAAATTAGAAGATTTTTTGTAAAGAGTTTTAATTGATATAAACGTTGTCGTATCAGTTAAAACAAATCGTTAAATAATCAAGAATGTTTTAATGGATTAAAAGAAGTTTTAACAGATTAAAACTACACTTTTAACAGATTAAAAGATTATTTTAACAGATTGATTAAACCAATAGCTTTGAAAATCTTCTATAAAAACAGATTGGCTTGAACTTTTTAAATATCATCGAATATCAATCTTTTACATATCCTTTAGCAATCAAGCAAGCAAACTTTAATACTCTTTCAAGAAAGATTCGCGCTAGTTTTTGTGAAGTTCTTTGAAATTCTTTCTTGAGGCAAATTGCTTTCTTTTGGAGAAGAAACACTTACTGCAGAATTGCATAAAACTGGTTTGAGCATTCTAGTTTCTTCTTTTCATTTCTTTTCATTCTTTTACTGTATTGTTTGGTGCCTGGAATTGTGGGCACTGGTTTCTCTGCAGCTGGAATTTGGTTGTAGAGGTTGTCAAGAACTGGAATTTGGTTCTTGGTGAAAGGTTAGGTGTTGGTGCCTGGAATTGTGGGCACTGGTTTCTCTGCAGCTGGAATTTGGTTGTAGAGATTGTCAAGAACTGGAATTTGGTTCTTGGTGAAAGGTTAGGTGCAGGAACTGGAATTGTGGTTCTTGTGGTAGATTAAGTGTAAGATTGTAATCTGTAAAACATTTGATCTAGTGGAACCTAATTGGAATTTGGCTGGAGACACCGGTGAACCAGTATAAACACCGGTGATATCTTTCTAAACCTTTCTCCTTTTTTAATTCTGTTGCTGCGTTTATTGTTGATTGATTGCTTTGTGATTCAAGAACAGATCTGAAATCTTATTTTTACAAATAGATAATCTGTTAATTGTGAAAATCTTTCAAAGATCAATTCATCCCCCCTCTTGATCTCAGCCTTCTTTTCTAACAGCATGGACTTAACTAATTAATTCATCATGCAATTTCAAGTGTTGGAAGCCAATAAAAGAAAACTTCAACAAGAGATACTAGACATATAACTCAAAAACAAATGCTAGGCACATTTAAAAATACATTAAACTTAGAAGAATATGTAACTTAATCAAGTGCCTATTTTTTTTTTTTTTTGCTAGGCATTTTATCAAACATCATACATGTCATAAAAAGAAACTTAGGTGAGTGTAGTATTGAACCAACCTCATGCCCAAACTTTTGAGTGCAGCACCGTAAACCAAAAATGGCCACAAAAACACAAGTTAGAGCACAAAACGCAACCTACAAAAGGAATAAAGTCAAAGGAACAATAAGAATACCTTACTAGAAATAACCTAAGCTCTGAATACCAAATTATGTAAAATAAAGTAAGGTGCAGAGTTTTAAAAAGATAAGGTGAAAATTTTTAAGCAATAAAGTAAGCAAACCCAAGGAAAATTCCCACTGGACATTAAGATCGTTGTCTATATAGATGTGAAGGTTCATTTTCAAGGATTGTGGAGGGAGGAGGAGATGGAATGAAATTAGAAAAGAATAAATACAAGGGTTGGAAAATGGACCAGCCCCTTGGATAAATAAATGGAGTGAAGAAATAAAGAAGAAAAGATGAAGAGGAGAGAAATATAGGTGATGAGCCACCCTAGATAAGTGGTGGTTGCTGCCACTTGAACCAAGGTTCAAATAAGACACTCAAAGAGATGAAACACTCTTAGAAACCTCACAAACTTGTTATAAATGTTCAACCTAATTACATGAAGGGAAGCCTTCTATTTATAGACTTTTGGGGGAGGGACTTAGATAGAATTACAAAAAGAGACATAAACTTAATTTAAACCTAAAGCCTAGAGTCCCCATGTCCTAATATGTTAAATTCATCCTAGCCCATCAAAAATACCTCTAAGGGTGTGGAGAATATGAAAAAGGAGGTGATATCCTCTATGGGTTGTCTAAAGCCAATCAAACCTGCAAGCCAAGTTTTTTCCCCTTCAAAAAGGGGTGTAGGACATGAAAAAGGAGTTGTCCTACACCTATAGGCTGCCCACACATGTATCCTATGTATCCAAGCCCTCTTTTTCAACAAAAAGAGGTGGTATTCTTCAAAAAGAGGTGTAAAAAGTGAGCCTACAAAAGGAAAGTAAAAATAAGTCAAAAATATAGGAAAAGAAAATACTAAGTAAATTAAAAGTGAAAGGTGAGGTGGAAGTCTCTCTTTTAGTCATGCTCTTAGTGATCTTCCTAGGGATGACCTCTTCCGTCTCCGGAGCAACTAGGAACTCATCATAAACTCTTCCTCACATGATTATCTATCTCCTTTAACACAAGAGACTAAATTATTTCGGACCAGAAAAAATCTTCCTTGTCTAGAAACAATCTATCGCCTTATTGTACATCTATTTGTGCACTTCCTATGGCTAAAAATGGTCTTCCCAATATAATTGGGACTTTAGAATCTTCCTCCATGTCAAGAACCACAAAATCAGTTGGAAAGATAAATTTATCCACCTTTACTAAGACATCCTCCATTATTCCATAAGGATAAGTCATTGAATGATCTGCTATTTGTAAAGTTATCATAGTACGTTTCACTTATCCAATACCCAACCTTTTAAAAATGGACAAGGGCATTAGTTGATGCTTGCTTTAAGGTCACACAATGCCTTGCTCACCATTATATTTCCAATCTCACATGGAATGACAAAGCTTCTTGGATCTTTCAACTTGGGAGGTAATTTTTGTTGAATTATTGTAGTGCACTCCTTTATAAGCATTATTGTTTCATCTTCTTGAAGCTTCCTTTTTCTAGACAATAAGTCCTTCATGAATTTAGGATGGGTTGGCATTTTCTTCAATGCTTTAGTGTATGGAATATTAATGTGGAGGTTCTTAAAGACATCAAGGAATCTTGCAAATTGCTTCTCTTGTTCTTTCTTCTTCAGCCCTTGAGGGAATGGAATAGTAGGGACACATTATCTTGTTTTATCATTCTCACTCTCTTGACTTTTATCTCCCTCATTCTTCTCTTCACAATTTTTCTCATCTTAACTTTCTTCACTCTCTTCCACAATCTCATCTCCTCTTTGTTTTTTCTCTCTTTCCATCTCACTCCTTTTTTTCATTCTCTAACAACCTTCCACTCCTTAGTTGAATTGCCTTGCATTATTCCCTTGATTGTTAAGTTGTGCTTGATATTGATAGGAAGGTCTTGCTTGATTATATTGGATTGGACCACTCCAAGGTCTCATTGGTGGGCTCTTCTAATTTGCATTATAGTTGGTAGAAAGCTAATTTTGTTGTTGTCTCATTGCATTCACCTGCGCCTTTTGTTGAGTGACCTGACATTCACTATTTTTATGCATTTTTCCACAAAAGTCACACACCAAAGATGTTGTATTGACATTATTTGTCATTAACTCAAGAGTCTCCAAAGTTTCCTCTGGTGTTTTCAGATTAAAAGATCTTCCACATGTTGCATCCAAAATTGCTTTAACAGAGGGTGAAGGACCATTATCCATAAAAATCACACTCCAGAAATGTTGTATTGACAACTTTTGCTTGCATATTACCCAACTGCTGAGTCACATTAGTAATTTGTTGTGTTAACAACTTGTTTTGGGCTAGGATAACATCCAAAGTATTAACCTCCAACAATCCACCCTTTCTAATCTAGCAGTCAAATTGCATATTCAGTATATTATTTGTCATTAACTCAGGAGTCTCCAAAGTTTCCTCTAATGTTTTCAAATTAAAAGATCTTCCACATGTTTCATCCACAATTGCTTTAGCAGAGGGTGAAGGACCATTATCCATAAAAATCACACACCAAAGATGTTGTATTAACAACTTTTGCTTGCATATTACCCAATTACCGAGTCAAATCAATAATTTGTTATGTTAACAACTATTTTTGGGCTAGGATAGCATCCAAAGTATTAACTTCCAACAATCCACCTTTTCTATTCTGGCGATCAAACTGCATATTCACTGTATTACTTGCCATTAACTAAAAAGTCTCCAAAGCTTCCTCTGGTGTTTTAAGATTACAGGATCTTCCTCTTGTTGCATCCAGAATTTCTTTAAAAGAGGGCAAAGTACTATTATAGAATATTTGTACCTGTAGTCAGTTTGGTAACGCATGATGTAGAAATTTCCTAATTAGCTCCTTGTATCTTCCCCATGACTCATAAGGATTCAGGTTTTTGCTGCACAAAAGTAGTTATCTCATTTTTCATTCTAGCCAACTTGGATGGAGGGAAATTTATTTTTAGCTTTATCCTATAATGATAAAGGAAAAAGTCTCAAGCAAATTGTGTCATCTGAAACTCCATTAATTTTCAAGGTGTCACAAATTGCCAGAAAATTTTCCAAGTGAGAATTGGGATCCTCTGAAACTACACCTCCAAACTGATTCTATTGGATGACTTGCATTAATGCAAGCTTGATTTCAAAATTATTGACTTGGATAGGAGGTCTCAGAATGCTCCCTTGGTCATTTTTAGGATCTGACATAGAATATTCACGAAGAGTCCTCCTTTTGTTCTTCCATCGTTGATGTCTGCTCTTTTTTATCAAGTGATGTTTGTGTTTATCTTCTTTCTCTTCTTCTTTCCCTACTCCTGATTCTTCTAACAGTGCGTTCAACCAAATTTACATGATAAAAAAAATAAAATCAAATAAGGAAAATTAAAATAGAAAGAAAGAATTAGAAACAAAATAGTTTTGACTCCCTAAAATCTACAAATCAAATCTTAAGTCAATTAGATCACTAGTATCAACAACAAATCTATCCCCAACAACAACGCCAAAAACTTGTTGCACATTTGGCAAGTTTACCAATTGTTACTATAGTATCAATTTTGTCCTCTGGTATTGAATTCATTGAGTACTAAATTACTAATTTACGTAATTTTGAGCAATTGGAAGTTGGATAAAATGATGAACATAAAAAGATAACAAAAATTCAATCAATATAAGAAATGTTAGAGAATTGATTTCATACCCTTTCTTATAGATTCCTACCATTTTCAATCAAAGCAAGAATTGTAATTATCCACTTGAGTTTATTGAGAGCTTATTTACCCTTAATTCCTTAGATAGGTAAACCTATTCATTGAATTCTAACCTCTAATCCCTTAGGTCAGTTACAAAATTCAATAGAGTCATGAAGAGAAATTATCGTCTTAACTACAAACTAATTAGATATGCCCAATTTTCCAATTGTGACAAAACCTAATCTTTTCTATTTATAATCGCAAACAATCCACAATATCTCAACTGTGAATTTGCTCATAGAATGAACATGCAAATAATGAATAGAAATATGAGATAATTAAAATTAACTAACCATCAATTGTCAAGGTTCAGAAATTTGTTCGTCTCTCCTTTAAGATCTCCATCTCCTCTTTTTGATGGGTTCCCCCTCTTGAGTGGGTGGTTACTCCTCTTGAATGGGTGGTTACACCTATTTGATAACTGTAATCCACATAAAATTAACAATTAATAACTGCTCATGAAAAAATCCACAAGTTGTGAAGAAATCAACAACTCACTTATGGAACTTTCTAGTTTTTTCCCTTCATTCTTGACATTAACTATTTCCAAAATGTGATTTCAACATCTAAAAACACCTGATGAAATCATTCAAATAATGTAAGAATATATGAAAATGACCTAAACTAAGATATGAATGCATAAACATTTTATTCACACGTAAAAAAATATTGGCTCAATAACACTCGTGTTACCGAGCTCTCAAGTTTGACATCTAATCGTATTGACTCACTATTAAACCTCAACGTCTTCAACTCATGGTTTAGAGGGTATATGGTGTTATATCACATAACGATCATTTGAGTGATACCATGTATTAGTCATGTAACTTACCTCTTTGAGTTGACTCATACACTATCAAGCCCTAGTGTTCTCGGAGACTGAGAGGTTGTGTGATGTTATATTACATATGACTGACATCTTGTCTCAGTTACATAATCAACTTTTATTATTAATGTGACCCACAATCACCATGTAAATAAAAATATGCCAAGAATTATAAAGATACCAAGTAGTAAATAGTACTTAACCACAATCCGCTAGGGAGAACATTTAACTCGCTCCACACACACTAGGATACTAGGAAATGTGGGATTGCATGAAGACCTTTGGTTTATTTGAAAAAAAATTAATTTTTAAAAATTTGTAACTTATTCAACTCAACTAAATCAAAATCAATCAAAGATGAGTTGAGTTAGATTGAGTCTAGGGATGACAACTAAACTCGTATCCACAGGGACCGATCCGTCCCCACCCTGAGTTTGACATGAAAAAACCAAGTTGATCGGGGGCAGGGACGGGGATGGGTAGTACAATCCCCACCCCAACCTCATCTTCATCCCCGTCCCCGCCCCAATTTTATGTTTAAATTTAGATTTTAAAATATTAATATTTTAAAAGTATTTAATTTTCTTTTTTCATTCATATAAGGTAATTTTTTATATTTTACCATTATTACTTTTCTTCTACCCACTTTTTAATTATTTTATCTTTTTTAATCTTTTATATTAATTAGTTCATTACATTATTCTCTTTCTCTTGCCTTTCACTTTTCTATATTTCCTTAATCTCTCCAATTAATTTATTTTTTTCAATATTTTCAACCAATTTGATGAACACAAAGTTAATTTTTCTTATTCTTTATCTTTTTTTTTCTAAATATTTTACATAAATATTAGTAGTAACTAATATTATTTTATTTATAATTTATCTTTATTAAGTTTTATTATGTCATATTTTTTGGAGCTTATATTCTTATTTGTCACATCAAATTTTGTCTTAATAAAATAATTGTATTTTAAGGGACTAAAACAAATTGATAATTTAAATTTTTATTACTTTGAACTAATTAAACTACAACAGAAAAGACATGTAATAGCGGTTCCGCATGCTCTATAATAGCGAGTTAAAAACTCTATTAAATGAGGCGCTAATAAAGGAATGACGTTTAGATAGCGGTGAACTAACCACTATCATAAATAAGATATACTATCGGTTAACATGGAATCGCTATGCAAAGTTGTTTTTATAATAGTGGTTGGAATGATGAACCGCTCTGAAAAATGACACATATAATAGCGATTAAAACGATAACCGTTATCTAAAATATATTTTTAATAGCGGTTAGTTCTAGAACTACTCTCTTTTAGTATGTTTAGATAGTGATTCTGGGAACCGCTATCTAAAGTCCCAATTTAAAAAAAATTATTTAAATTTTAAAATCCAAAATTTATTCCTAATAATTTGTACCTGATAGACCACAATTTCAGGGTATATATCAAATTAATCCAACAATATCCAGCCAACATACAATATATATTCACAGAATCATAGAAAAACAATTCAAAATTTGATAAATTAAAACTAAAATTTGCATGAAACAAAATTGGTACATATACATCAATTGAAATGATTAAAAAGAATCCCTAAGAGTCTATGGGGTTGATTTTGTCCTTAAAAAATGTATGATACAAATATGCACATCATTCCTTTTGTAGCTGCTCAATTCTAAGGTTCAGAAAGGTAGCAAAGCAAGATTCTGGAAAATACTACACACATAGATAGAAAAGAATCACTAAAGTTAAATTCCAAATTAGATAAATAATGACAATACATTATTCTTTCATATAAACATAGTCATAATGCAAAAATGGTTCTTAGGTTAACTGGAATAGTAATTTGTCCATGGTGCAGTGCATCTCCAATGAACAAGGCTACGTAATATCTACAATCATCTGAGTTCATTATACTGTATACTTAATAAAATTTTGGCAGCATTTCGCATCAGTCTCTTAGTCCACAACTTGAATTTGGTAAAATTAACCTCATTCAACCATGCACCAAGAGACAATGACACAAATAACAAATCAAAATTTTACCAACTATAACAAATAACAGTTTAATCAACTACCTAGATAATTATTGGCCAAGGAAAACTTTTTTCCCAAACTGTCCAAATTGGGACAATTTGAGTTTCAAAATATTGATCCTAAATAATTATTTAGAGACTCAAATGGGAAACTAAAGGTTCACTTAAGTTCATATATAATAATACCATTTAACAAGCATCTAAAATTACTAAAACTATCAGCAAAAACATCATACATAATCTTTAATACAAAATATTCCAGGGTCAAACTAAACCATGTATATATCCTAGCCAGCCTATATTCTATTTCAAAACATAATTTCAGGATCACAATGTAGGTAAAAATAAACAATTCAGACCAAACTAAGATATTAATCAATCCAAATACTAATTTTAAATTGTAATTTCTAATTCACACTCACCCTAAAATTTAACTAAATGTATCAGAATCAAAATAGGGGTGCAAATTGTATCCAACAAATAACTATACTATAATAAATCAAATAAAAGCCTAAAAAATATATAATGCATTAACCTATTGTAGACCTCCCAATAAGCACGTCCTACAACAACAATGGCGAATGGAGACTAGAACGCGACACAAGTATGCTTTAATGGAGTTATAATACCCAACTGAGTAGTGAGAGCAAGAGAATGAGAGAGATTGAAGACACAGAGGGAAATGGAGAGAACCCAGAGCAAGTGGGAGAGCACAAAGTGAGCGAGAAGGAGAGAATATACCTTTAGTTTAATGGAAGACGTAGAGAGCGACAAAAAACGCAGAAACAAAGAGCGCGAGGTTGAGGAAAGGGGATTAGGGTTTTTAAAAATTTGACTTTAGATAGTGGTTCGCCAAATAACCGCTATCCAAACTACACTTATTATGGCGGTTCCACGAAGTAACCGCTATCTAAAGTTATGATAGCGGTTTCACGTGTCAACTGCTCTTTAAAGGTATGACATTAGATATCGGTTATCACACAACCGCTATTATAAATTACTTTAAAAAGCGGTTTTTCTGAACCGCTATTAAAACATACTTTAGAGAGCATTTTACTCCTAACCGCTATATAAAGTGTCGTCCCGAAAACCACTTTCTGTTGTAGTGTTAAATAAGAAATAGCTTATTAAATATTTTCTTATAAACTATATACTTCATATTTTTAAATGATAACTTATAAAGGGATTAACTTATATATATAATTAAATATTTGAATACAATATTATAATCATAATAATGATATAAGTATTCAAATATTTGAATACAATATTATAATAATAATAATAATAATAATAATAATAATATTATTATTATTATTATTATTATTATTATTATAAGTATTTCACATTTGGGTAATACAATCCCCACACCTGCCTCGACCCCGTCCCTCATCCCCGCCCCAACTTTGTATTTAAATTAAAATGTTAAAATATTAATATTTTAAAAGTATTTCCTTTTCTTTTTTCATTACATATAAGGTAATTTTTTTATATTTTACCATTATTACTTTTCTTCTACCCACTTTTGATTTTTTTTTCTTTTTTAATCTTTTATATTAATTAGTTCATTACATATTTTTCTTTCTCTTATCTTTCATTTTTCTACATTTCCTTAATCTCTCCAATTAATTTATTTTTTTCAATATTTTCAACCAATTTGATGAATACAAAGTTAATTTTCTTATTCTTAATTTTTTTTCTAAATATGTTACATAAATATTAGTAGTAACTAATATTATTTTATTTATAATTTATCTTTATTAGGTTTTATTATGCCATATTTTTTGGATCTTATTATTCTTATTTGTCACATATCCAATTTTATCTTAATAAATTAATTGTATTTTAAATGACTAAAAAAAATTGATAATTTAAATTTTTATTACTTTGAACTAATTAAATAAGAACCAACTTATTAAATATTTTCTTATAAATTATATATTTTATATTTTTAAATGATAACTTAAAAAGGAATTAACTTTTATATATAATCAAATGTTTCAATACAGTATTATAATCATAATAATGATATATGTATTCAAATATTTGAATATAATAATAATAATAATAATAATAATAATAATAATAATATAAGTATTTTACATATGTATAAAGAAAAAATAATTAAATGTTTCTTTACATACATATTTTAATATAAATATAATAAATTAAAATATATAGATATATATATTTAATTAATAATAGTTACAAATTATAAAATTATAAATATTTATTTATTTAAAAAAATACATAAAAATAGTAACATTAATTTATTATAAATATAATTATTAAAAAAATAATAATAATATAGATGGAAGATGAGAAAGGGCTAGAGAAACCTAAAACCCAATAGGAATGGTGATAAGGACTTAATTTATAACATGAAGGATCAAGAATAATTAAAAAAGTTGGGGACATAGATCGATGAGGCAAAACACGCCCGCCACGTTGCCATACCCAATTGAGTCGAATAAAAAAATATATAAAAACCTTATTCAACTCAATCCAAGATTTTTTGTATTGAGTTGGGTGATGGATTTAATTAAAATGGACCCAATCAACCCATTTACACCCTAGAGCTAGGCATTTCATCACGAGTATTAATATGAGTATACTATCGCGAGTCAACCTGACTCATTATTGTTTTGAGTATTGAATTGAATTTTTTTTTAAAATATTAATAGTGAAATTTAATTTTGTCTGACGTAACAAAGTTTGATTTAGGTTGGTGATGGTTTAACCTATTTTTCTAATTTTTACTGATTTAAAAAGATAAAAGATAATTAAAAGATATACAAATTTAAATGAGGCAATTAACTAGACCTACCAACCAACTTTGGTGAACCAACTAGCCTAATAAACTAACTCACTTTAACCCCATAATGTTGATTGTACTTAAATGTCATAAAACTGAAGTTGTTTTAATCATGATATCATTTATGAGATGGGGAGACCCTTGTACTTCCTTCAAATAATTGGGTTATTGGAATTGGAATTAATGCTATTCTTATATATAACACGAACCTTTGTTTCTTCTTATTCAAGTCAGATTGTACTAGTTAAAACCATGAAATATGTTAGTGTTTTAATCTGAATGGAGTGGAAATCCAGACCTATGTCACCAAGAAGAAGAATACAATCGACCATGCTCTACAATCATTTTCGCATCCCTCGGATTCTGAACAAGTGAGGGTTAGTGGGATCGATGAAGTTCGGATCGTGTGGGTATTTTCATTTATAAATGCTTATGAGTAAGTTTGGGTATCTGTAATTAAAATTAGAGATTCTATTTTCATTATTCTATTAAAACCAAATTCTGTAATTTTCTCTTTCTGAGTTGATAAGAGTGAATTCCACCTTGAAAGTCTGGTTGTGATAACTTTTTTTTTTCTTTATCTCGGTTTAAAGTCAAATTAATTTGTTATCACATCTTTTAAAAAAATTATAATTAATTTTTGATAGAGGCTAATTTTTAGTTTATTTTCTTACAATTTTCTTCATTTATTAGGTTGATGTTATCACTACTACAGAATGATCTTTCAACGTCGGGTGTAGAAGGCATTCAACGTCGGTTCTAATGACTTCATTGAATCAGGCATCGTTGAATGTCAAAGGATTCTACGTTGGTTCAGAAAACCCGTTATTAAAAGTGCTAGAAATCTACGTCGGTTAACCAAATGTTCATCGTATAAACGAGTAAATTCTACGTCGGTTATTGAACTAACCGACGTTGAAAGTTATATATACAACGTCGGTTAGTTCTATGACTGACGTTGAGAGGTATATACTACGTCGGTTAATGCAATAACCGACGTTGTATATTCCTTACAACGTTTTTTATTGCATTAACCGACGTAGAATATCCCTTTTTTTTAAATAATGCTCTGCTTTTTAGTGCCACCAACAGTATAACGACCTGCTATAATCTCAGCTCATTGACAAGATATATATTTCAGCTAATCACTATATATTATTATATATAAAATGATAGGTATATATGTCAAAATCAGCCAAATTATGTACAAAATACAAAAAAATTGTCAATCAATCCTATTCCTAACTACTCGGGACAAACTTTTCTACCCATTTGTTTCTAACCATGTCTATAGTTTCCGTAGGCAAAGGTTCTATATCTTTAAATGCCTATAAGAAGTTTACAAATAGAATGGTAAACCCTAAGCAATTAAAATAAAGGAATTGAATATAATAGCAAATGTCAACTTACCTCATTCCAACTATCCTAAATGCTACAAAAAATGATGAGCCACATCCAATACATTACATAGTAGCCGCACTCGTATCCTCCATTTTGTTTGTTACACTAAAAATGACTAAATATGTTAAAAATAACTATTAAATTTGAACATAAAATAGATAGTATAATATATATATATATATATATATATATATATATAAGGCTAGTTACTTTGATAAAATTCCAATTTGAGTCGTGCTTTTACTTGTGTGTTTTCCATCTAATGTACTGCAAACCTTTAAAACACTATATATTGAAAAGAAGGGGCTTAAAAATAGAATAATCAAGATGTTTAGACATAATATAAGAAATACTTACTCGTTTACAATGTTTTTTAGCTCCATGTCAGGTTTTTTTCCCAATGAGCAGAACCAACACACAAGATTCTGCTTTGGACAAATAACTAATAGCTGCCAATGGTTTCTGTATATACACATGATTAGAATATATTAAAAAAACTTGTGTAAAACCAGAAGAGGCTAGGATAACTTACGAATGATGGTATGCTCCAAGGTAAATATCTCTCTTAGAATCAGTCATCCAATTCTACATGTAATTGAGAATTTGATCACGCTTATTCCCAGACTTTTGTATGGATTGAGGCTAGAATAATCCATACACATGACCAATGACCTGCTCCACTATCATTTCATGCATCATCCTAAAATATGCCAATTTAAGTGAACTTATACCTTATATATTTAATAAAATGAAAAGAGTCATGAAAGATATGAATGTAAAACAGCTATATTTAGATATTGATTGTCCATCCCAATCTCCAGGGCATCAGTGTGGGAAACGTATAGGGAGATATTGCTAGAAGGCATCCCAAATAATGTAGAATCCCATAGAACTTAGAATGAATGCATATACAAATGTGGGAAAAGAGACAAGAGATCAAAAATTGGATTTGGAGAAGTCCCCACAACTGGTGTCTTCTCCTTAGATCCAGAAGGAGTGGTAATAACTTTACCCAAGTCTATTGGCTGCTGAACATCCTACATATTTTATAAAATATAATTATAAACAATAAATCAATTTATTTATGTGTTAGATGTATTATAACCATACATATATAGACCTTTGCCATGATTGGCCTAACTAAATGTCGGGGCCAAGTAATGAAGGTCTGAAGGGCTTGCCCCACTGTCTGCACCTCTTCAGTGGGGATAGGGACACTAGCCTCAGCGTGAACCACCTTTTCAACCACTACTTTGACCAAGTTAGGATCCAAAGGCACATTGTGGATGGTTGAAGCCCTTTCATGAATTGATCCATGGGCCACTAGTCTTAGACCTTCATCTACCTCAACCCACAAGCCATATCATCCTTTGTGGATTCAGGATGAATAGATGCCACCTCAGGTGTGATCTCGATAGTGGCTTCAGCACAACTGTCCTTTTGCTAACTCTTGGACCTACAAATAGAGTAAATTCCAATAAGGAGTAAGATTTTAGAAACACAAGTCAAGTACCAATTTGTGGCTGAAAATGCACCTGATGGAGGATGAACATCAGCAAATGAAGTACCCATGGAGGTCATACGCAAGAACTACTCCTGCACACGTGCAGTGATGGCCTCCTCAAGTCGTGCGCTGATGGCAGGAGTCAACTCTTCCTCCAATTTTGCCTTGATGGCTGGTGTCAATTTATCTGTGAGAGCCATCTCCAAGGCAACAATATCTTCTTGGCTCAGGGATGTGGAGGTGCGGATATCCTGTGATGGTGGTCCAAAATACTGTCGGATACCCACACCTTGGCCAACAGCTCGAACACGACCTGGATGTTCTGGTCGTCCAATAGCAGTGGTCAAGATATCCTGACGACCAGAAGGGATGAAAGTTCCCTGTGTACACTGCTCCTCCAAGGCATCCTACATTATAATTTAATTTTATTAATGAACATGTTACATATAACTAATTCAAAGTAAATTAACTTCTTTTACTTACAATCCGAGCAGCAATTTCTTGGGCTTCCTCCGATGTCATGTCACCAGAAGGCTTTGTATGAGCCCTCTTCCACTTCTGGTGACGTTTTGGAGGAGATGGTGGAGGAATCTGCTCTTCGCTTAAACCGAAGAGGCTAACTCCGACCGTTGAAGTCTAATCTTCTCCTCCATCATCTTCTTACTCAATAGGTCGTACCCACCACGAGACGAGACGGTGGGGGCGACATTCTTGCTTTGAATGTATTTTACTTTTTGTCTTCTTTCCTGCAACATAATTGAAAACAATATTAGATACACAACTCATTATAAAATGTTCAAGTCAATTAAGCACTTAACATTACCTCCCACTCTGGACCAGTCCTACTATGTACAAACTTCTTCCAAATGTCCTCATCTATGCCATATCTTTGGCAAGGGGTTAATCCCTTCCTAACTTTGTCCTCAACATACACCCACTTAGTGGTCAATGTGGACTTGAACTGTCTCCACATTTTTGCTATGACTGTCATTATCTTCCTCCTCACATCCTCAGAATTGACTATATCAAAGTGTTCCTACAGTAGCAAACAAGTTTTAGTTAACCAATTGATAATAATGTATAAACAATATAAATAACTAAATACACATACTTACAAGAAGATCTTGCCATAATAAGTTCTTGACAGTTTCCTCCACATGATCCCAAGTAGGATGGAGAATAGATATCTACACAACATAAACAACATAAGTATCAACAATATATTTGAAATGAAATTCACTTTGAAATAGAATAAATACCTTCTCTCTAGCTAGTTTACCCAAGTAGCTATTAAATTGGGTACCAAAGGGACCTGACACCTTGCCAGTCCTAGGATCAACAAACACAGATAACTTCTGTCCAGGTATGTGTCTAACGGTCAAGCCTTTCAACCGTGTAGCTTGTCGACTCCTCTTACTGGAAAATGTCTTTCCATATGCCTGAAGAGATGGTGGTGGAGATGGTGGAGGACATGCCATTTACCTGTAATGAAAAAAACATAGAATTATATCAATACACATGCAAAGTCTCCTCAATTACATGTTAAAAATAAAAAATAAATAGAAACATAACTTAAATTGTATTAATATTTTCCCATATGCCTTCATCATGGTCATTGCGAGTAGCATGAACAAAGTCCTCTTCCAATTGGGATATAGCAATAGGCAAGCGTGGTGATTTTTGAATGTTAATAAAATCATCTAATTCTTCTCCATTCTCATTTGTGACATCAATCATTTTTCCTTTGAGGACAACTGACCACCTACCATTTGATGGATTAGTGACATAAAACACTTGTTTTGCCTGGTATGCCATTATGAAGGGTTCTTCCTTATGACCAATCTTGTTTATATCAATCAAAGTAAATCCCATTTGGTCTCTTTGGACACCAGTATTGCTATCAACCCATTTACATTTAAATAAAGGCACTTTGAATTTAGTATAGTCGACCTCCCAAATCTCCTCAATGAATCCAAAGTAACTAATTGATGCCATGATGGGGTTTTTGTCCTTTGAACTAGAAAAGTGCATAGATGTGGCCTCAATAGATACTCCACTATTCTGGACCGTACTTTTGTCATCTTGTGCCTTCGTATAGAATGAGTATTTGTTAATGTCATACCCTTGCCAAGTTATAACATTATATCTAGGACCATGTGCTAGCCATTTCAGTGTATTAGAGGCATTGTCACTTGAAAATATTATGCTTTGAAACCAATTGATAAAGTTGTTGTTATGCTCTTTCATCAACCACCTTTCACCCATTTTGGGGTTTAGGTCCTTTAACATTGCTTTATGCGCATCTATGTAAGGAATAACCTCTTCTGTATTGTTCAAAATATACAAGTGGGCGGTGCTCAACTCAACATGATCTTTTGTTTGAATTCTAATACCACGAGTTCCCTTACCATTTAGCCTATCATCATGACAATTTCTAGGTACACCCACAACTACGATTCTTGCCAATTAATCTATACAAAATTCTATGGCTTCTTCTGCAATATATCGCTCAACAATTGAAGCTTCAGGTCTGTATGGATTTTTAGAATACCCTTTGAAGATCTTCATGTATCGCTCAATTGGGTACATCCACCTCAAATAAACTGACCCACAAATTCGTATCTCCCTCACAACATGAACTATTAAGTGAATCATTATATCAAAGAATGATGGAGAAAAATACATCTCCAATTGACATAGCACAACCGCAACCTCATTTTCCAACTCATGTAGTGATTTTTCATCAATAACCTTGTCACAAATAGAATTGAAGAAAAAACATAGTCGCATAATGACATGTCTAACATTCTTAGGCAATATGTTACGTATAGCCACGGGTAACAACTGTTGCATCAAAACGTGACAATCATGAGACTTTAATCCTACTAACTTCAGATCTTTCATGGATACAAGAATCTTAATATTTGAAGAGTATCCTTGTGGAACTTTAATACCTTGAAGACAATGACATAAACTACTTTTCTCCTTCTTTGACAAGGTGTGACATGCTGGTGGTAGATATGTTCTATTGCCTTCAGGCCTTGGATGTAATTCAGGACGTATTCCCATCTCACAAAGGTCTTGATGTTCTTTGATCCCATCCTTTGACTTTCCTTGAATGTTTAACAATGTGCCAATGTGACTATCACATACATTCTTCTCCACATGCATAACATCAATACAATGTCGTACTTCTAAATGGCTCCAATATGGAAGATTAAAGAAAATTGATCTCTTCTTCCACATGTTCTTATCAGAAGACCTTTTTTGGGTCTTTCCAAATGTAATGCTTATGTTCTTCACTCGATCGTAAACTTGTAAAATAGTCAATGGTTCTCTGGAAATTTCATCCTCCTGTATGCCATTAAAAGCTTTCATCAGTCTACGATATGGATGGTCATGCGGGAGAAATTTTCTGTACCTGTTATAAACTGTCTTCTTTCCATGTTTCAATTGTAGATAACTGGTCTCTTCTTCACAAATAGGACAAGCATAATGCCCCTTCACACTATACCCACTCAAGTTTCCATAGGCAGGGAAGTCATTAATGGTACAAAATAACATTGCATGCAACTTGAACTTCTGCTGCTGATACCCATCAAACGCATCTACTCCTTCCTCCCATAATAGTGTTAAGTCTTCTATCAAAGGACTCAAATACACATCTATGTCATTTCCTGGCTGTCTTGGACCTGCAATCATCATACATAGCATGACATATTTGCGCTTCATGCATAACCATGGTGGAAGATTGTAAATCATCAATAAAACGGGCCATGAACTATGGTTACTACTTAAATTTCCAAAAGGATTCATCCCATCTGTTGCTAATCCAAGTCTAAGGTTTCTTGCATCACTACCAAAACCTGGAAATAGACGGTCAAAGTTCTTCCATTGGGGAGAATCAGATGGATGTCACATTTTCCCATCACAGGTTTTTCTCTTTGAATGCCAAATTAAATTTTCAGCATCTTCGTGAGCATACAACCGCCTAAATCTTGGAATTATTGGAAGATACCATAAAACTTTTGCAAGAGGACGTTTTTTATCACTCTCCTGACTACAATCATCACCATCCTTCGCTTTGTAACGTGATACACCACATCTTGGACATTGGTCTAAAGATGAAAATTCTTTCTTGTATAACACACAGTCATTAGGGCAAGCATGTATCTTCCTATATTCTAAACCCATCGGACAAAGTATCTTCTTCGCTTCATACATACGGTCCGGTAAGGTGTTATTGTCTGGGAGCATCTCCTTCAAAAGTTGGAGTAATTCATTAAAACTTGTATCACTCCAACCAAATTTTGCTTTTAGATTGACCAATCTTAACACAGATGACAACCGTGTGAAATTTGTACATCCGGGATACAAAGGTGTCTCTGAATCGGTCCTCAATGTATCATATATAGATGCATGTGCTTCAAGAAAGCTCTCTTGACCCACATCACAAAGCATGTCCTCTATTCGATCTTCACAGGTTACATCATCCTCAATAGTTTGTGATACTGTTGGAATATCAACCACTTCACCGTGCCATGTCCATATGGTATAATTCTTCATCATCCCATCGCAAATAAAATGTTCCCGCATTGTATCCATCTCTTGTACTCTGCCATTTACACAATTAACGCATGGGCAATGGATTTTTACATTCGTTTTGGGAGCATTTTTTTCGGCAAATTTCAAAAAGGAGTCAACTCCATTCTCGTACTCTTCTGACATGCGACTTGCATTGACCCAACTTCGATCCATCTAACTACACAAAAGGGCTTTGCTAGATATTGAAGGTTTATTGGAAAAGGTTTAGCAAAACAATACAAAAAAAAGAAGATAACAAACAAGTTGCTCATAATGATAATCTGATTTCCCATGTAAAGAATGGGAAAATAACCCCAAAAACAGTCACAGTCAAACATGTACATCTAATTGAAAGAGTATATACCACTTCAAAATCGAAAACAAACTTCCAAAGCCTAAAGGAACCTAGATCAAATCAAACCATACAAAATCATCCATAATCTTTCCACTGTTCATATGCAGGAAATGCTCTAAATCATCCATATTTATGTTAAATGCATGCTGTAAATCATCCATACCACTTAATCTAACCTGATGAGAAGGGGTTTCCTTAGGGAAACGAGGGGTACCACGCACACGACAATAGTGACGATGCAACGACCTCTAAGAGCACGACAAGGAGCAACTAGGGGGCGGCGAGGGGGCAGCGTTACCATGTCAAACAAGGAACGAAGAAGAAGCAGAGAATTGAGGTAGCAGAGAACGAAGATGCAGGGCACTAAAGGGTGGGCTGATACAACATGGCGATGAGGACTGAGGTAGCAGATCACGAAGAAGAAGCAGATGAAGAACTGCGCGCTTTCGAATTAGGTATAAAAAATATGTTAGGACATTCGACGTCAGTTATTCAAAAACCCGACGTGGATAATGCTTTTGACGTCGGTTAAATCATGGAACCTACGTTGATTTTGGGATTTCAACGTCGGTTATACATAACCGACATTAAATTTAAACATTTAACGTCATCTGTTATCTAACCGACGTTATTTATCCATTCCTACGTCGGTTTTATTATAACCGATGTTAAATATTGTTTCATAATTACAAATTTGCCATCACGTCTTGTACAACGTCAGTCTTCATAAAAATCGACGTCGAATTGTGTCGTAGTAAGTGTTTTCTGTAGTAGTGTATTTTGGAATCGAAAAATTGTGATTAGTAATTAAGTGGACATAAGAGTATGGTTAAAAAAATTGTAATTAAAATGACATTTTAACCTTTTAATTAACAAATAAATAATTTTTCCTAAATCGATATATTGCATTTGAAAATGGAAGGGATGCTATATAAATATTTAAAATTTAAAATTGAAAATAAAAAAAATATATGAGATTATTTTTTAATATTTTGAAAAGGTAAACATACATAATTATCTTTCAATATTTTTTTTAATATTTTTTAGTTAACCATGATATATTTACTAATATTTTAAAGATGAGAATTTACCTTTTTTTATTTTAAAGTAATTTATGATTTTAGAGACATAACTATTAAATTTAGAATATTTGTCCACTGAACGAGAAACCAATCTAAAAATAAAATCGATAATTATTTTTTTAATTACAAAATTATTTAAAAATAAAATAAAAATTATTTTTTAATTAAAAAATTGAAAAATTAATTTGGTTTTTAATTTAACAATAACAAATTAAAATATAAAATAATATTTATCATGATTAACCAATTATTTTCTTTTAATTAAGACATATGTTATTATTATTTAAATTAAATATAAAAATATATAAAAATAAATTAAAATTATAAATATTACAATTAATTGTATATGATAATTTTATGATATTTTTTATTTAATAATTATTTTACTATAACATATTCAATAATTTTGTAAAACAAAAATTACAAAGTCATAACCCAAACTGAAAAATATTAATTTTCTTTTTTTTCGAATTTTGTTAAAATTAAAATCAAACCAAATAGAAATGTGAAAACACATTAAATTTTAAAGTTGATTTAAATACACTTTTTATTATAAAACCCAACCAAAGCACAACAACATCCTTTTTATGAGATTGGCTTAGTCCCTTGAGCACTATAGTTTGAATATTGAGTGGCTTATGCCAGCAAATGTTCGCAATCCTAAGCCCAGTGAAGCTCACAAGTGGTAAATGCCAGAGCTCTGTATTTGGCCTTGGCAAAAGAGCGAGATATAGTAGATTGTTTCTTTGTTTTCTAGGAAACTAAAGAGTTTCCAATGAAGAAGCAATAACCATAGATAAAATGATGGGTATCGACACATGTACACTACTACAATATATGCTTTCAACGTCGCCATTTAACGTCGGTTAAAGCTGAGCCGACGTTAAATACACTTTCAACGTCGGTTGGTTAAAAAACGACGTTGAAAGTTGAATGTTGGACACTTTTAACGTCGGTTCCAAGTCAACCGACGTAGAAAGTACATTCAACGTCGGTTCTAGATGAACCGACGTTGAATGTGTCTTCACCAAAAATTCTTTTAAGTTTGAGAATTGTCACCGACAAGGTTCGAACCCAAGTACTTTAGAGTTGAAAGTTGATACTCCAACCACTAAACTACTGTAATTTTCTGATAATAACTTACAAATTAATTATATTTATATACAAATAAATATATATTCCGTGTAAATATATATTTATTTATATTTTCTCGGAAAGTGATTTTATTTTTTTTCAACCAAAAATTCACTTAAGTTAGAGAATTGTCACCGACAGATTTGAACCAAGTATTTTAGAATTGAAAGCTAATACTCCAACCACTAAACTACTGTAATTTTCTCGATAATAACTTACAAATAAATTATATTTATATACAAATAAATATCCGTGTAAATATATATTTATTTATATATATATTTTCTGGAAAGTGTTTTTATTTTTTTCAGTAAAAAATTCACTTAAGTTAGAGAATTGTCACCGATAGGATTCGAATATAGTATTTTATAGAGTTGAAAATTGATACTCCAACCACTAAACTACTATAATTTTTTGATAATAATTTACAAATAAATTATATTTATATACAAATAAATATATATCCGTGTAAATATATAAATATAGAATATATAAATACAAATATATTTATATATTTTGATATATTTATATATTTTTATGTTGGATGTGAGGGCGCGATCGAGGGTGAAAGTGAGATTGACTCTCGCTTAAGTGAAAATACGTTAAAGCTCACAGTAAATTCACTCGCTCAAGCCTAGCTTGAGCGAAAATTGGTATTTTTCGCTTGAGCGAATGTGTCACTTGAGCGAATGATGCGTTTCCCAAATTTATTTTATATCATTATATAAATAAATTATAAATATTATATTCTGTCATTAAATTACAAACCCATATAAAGAGACTCGCTCACAAATTTGGCATCAAATTTTGAAAACCCACTCGACACACACTTTCACCTTCGAGCGTGCCCTCACATCCAATATATAAATATATAATTATTTAAATATATCAAAATATATAAATATATTTGTATTTATATATTTACACTGATATATATTTATTTGTATATAAATATAATTTATTTGTAAGTTACTATAAAAAAATTCGAGTAGTTTAGTGGTTGGAGTATCAGCCTCCAACACTAAGGTACTGGGTTCGAATCCTGTCAGTGACAAAAAAATAATTTGGTAATGCTTTAAACTTTAAAAAAATATGATAAATAATAAAAATATAATATAAAAGAGAGAGGGACCTAATAAAAATATAATATAAAAGAGAGGGGGGATTTCTAGATAAATAGAGGGGTTGGAAATAAATAAAAAAATTTGATTTGAAAAATAAGACTTTCAACGTCGCCTGATACAACGTCGGTTCTGGAACCGACGTTGAAGGCCTTCTAGAATCGACGTTGAAGGCCTTATTTGTAGTAGTGGTAGCTCAATTGGCATCACTAAAACAAAGTAAATGGAAAGAAGATGACCTATAAAGAAAAGGCCCTTGCCAAGACATGATTTAAGATAATGAACAACTCGTTTTGCAACCTGAAAATGAGAGTGATTAGGTGCAGCCTTTAATTGACTAAGTTGTTAAATGGAAAAAGTAATATCGAGACGAGTATTGGTGAGGTAAATTAGATGGCCAACCAGGCGTCTATAAGGAAGTGGTGTTGGATCTTTCGAGGGAGATTTACTGAGGAGAACAACACCAATGAGACAAGAGTCCAACCCACATAAGATATTGACACCATCCTCAACCCAAAACCTTAAAGCATTGGGTTATGGGTCATACTTCCTTATATGTTACTCAACTTTCTCATTCTTACTCAATGTGAGACCTAACTCACACTTGGATTACCCAACAATCTCCCCCTCAAGTGTGAGTCCTTTCACATTGGTACACCCCTCTCGAGCACACTAGTGGTCCTTCCATGTACCGTTGTTCACCCTAACTGGACACGCTTACCTGAATCACTATCAGGAAGACTTTCAATACAAAGACCACTCTCAAACTGTCGATCAACCTTCGACTCTGATACCACTTGTTAGGTCTTTCGAGGGAGGATTTACTAGGGAGAACAACACCAGCACCAATGAGACATGAGCCCAACCCACATAAGAATTGACACCACTCTTAACCCAAAACCTTCAAGCATTAGGTTATAGGTTGTGGACCCCTAATCTTGTCCGGCCTCATAATAAAGTTCAGAAATCATCCATTTCAAAGATGGACAAGGCTTCATTAGGCCCCTAGTAGTGTTTTCTAGGCTCCATTTAAGAAAAGGAGGGTTTTCTTATAAAATAAAAATTAGGATTTTTGTTAGAAGGCTAGGACGACCGTCCCAAATTCCAGACGGTCGTCCTAACCCCCTTGGTGGCTTGGGACGGCCGTCCCAAATCTCATATGACCGCTCACCCATTTTTGTAGCCTGGGAGGACCGTCCCAAATTCTAGACAACTGTCCCACTTGACAAAATCTAGGACGGTCGTCCCAACCTCCTGGATCTGCTAGCCTATAAATAGGAGCTCATTTCTCCCATTTTCACACACACTTGGTTGAGATCTCTCTTCTCTCTCCTACTCTAAAACTTTTTCGGGCATTTTTTGCTTTGTTTCAGAGTCTGAGTAGTCTTTTTGATTATCATTTTTGGATAAAATTGGTTACAGAAGTCTCTTTTTGAGACATCCGACGCTCGGTAGTATATTAATTTTATTGTTCGTGGGAGGAGTGCTCTTATAGAGGGAGGGGACTACCAAAAAGCATCCTCAAGTTTCAAGATATATAAAAAGCTCGCTTCGGAGGTTCTTTTTCTATTCCTTCTCTTTTATCATTTTCCCTTTATCGATTTCCTTCATGTGCATTAGAAGTTAGGGTAGTGTAGATATTAATTACTCTAAGTAGATGAATAAATAGGTAAAAGCATAATTTCTATATCTTTATTTTAGAATTAATCCATCATAGGGAATCCGAAAGGGGCATCGTGGGGTGCTAACACCTTCCCCACACATAACTAACTCCCTTACTCAACTCTAGTTATAATGGTCAAAGTTGGTTTTCTTAAAACCAACACCTTTTCTTTTTCTTCCTTTTTCAATGTTTATGGTTAAAACATTTA
Source organism: Sphenostylis stenocarpa (assembly GCA_963425845.1). Classification (NCBI taxonomy): domain Eukaryota; kingdom Viridiplantae; phylum Streptophyta; class Magnoliopsida; order Fabales; family Fabaceae; genus Sphenostylis; species Sphenostylis stenocarpa. Next base: position 61,524,364 of record OY731404.1, read on the forward strand.
TGGCAACTCCTTAGAACCCTTTTATGAAAATCTCACTTTTAAGGGTAGCTCGATTATCGAGCATCCTAAAAGTTATGATCATTTATTTTACGAAAACGCGAGTCACAAACCATCGCGTCGCGATCGATCGCCTTTTTTGGTTCTCCCTCCCTTAGTGGTTGGGGACGGCGGCGACAGATGGCGAATCCACTGGGGAACCCTAGAGTGTTGATCCCATTTAGTGATGGATTAATTCAGCATAAAATAAAAGATTTGAAATTATGCATTTACCCTTTCTTGTTTGTATAACATGATTTATCTATTTGACTTTAATAACTGTTGTATGTTTATTTTTTGCACTTGTCTAAAATAAAAATTGTACACAACCTTTGCACACAACAGTCCCTCTATACTCGGGGGCAAGAGCGAATAACCATAGGGAGTGGGTGGCATGTACGGCCGACCGTGGTAATGGCCTTAGTGCTAGCAGGTCATTGTTGGAAACCACTACTCAAGGTGATTACCCTCCTCTCTCAATCTATAAGACGTCGACAAGGCCTTGAGCCACACATGGTTTGAGGGCTGAGAGACCGTGGGAACCCTATAATGGGGGTACCTTGGGGACCTGGCCTTTGTGAGGATAGTTAGTACCTACCTTTGCCAATGCACTTTTCTGCAGGATACCCTTACCTCGTAATTAAACGTCGTCACTCTGTTCGTGGTTTAGTGAATTGTTTGTGCACATGTTTGTTGCATAGCATAATCATACAATAGCTAAAATTCTTAAAAACACACAAAACACATATATACAAAAACTTTTTGTCGTTATGACCAACCTTATTTCGAACAGTCTTCATTTAAGCTAGCCTGGTTTCAGGTTCTTTGAAAGCTAAGTAGCCACATTGACCTACAAAAGAGATAAGGGGTTATAAAAACAAACAAAACTTTTTTTACTATAAACAACTTTATCTTGGATAATCTTCATTTAAGCTAGCCTGGTTGAAAGTTCTTTAAAAGCTAAGTAGTCACGTTGACCAACAGAAGAGATAAAGGGGTTACAAAAAATAATAAAGACAAAATAAAATATAATAAAACGATTTGACAAAGTCAAACCATTCATACCCTCATCATTCCAAGAGTGGTAAAAATAAGAGAGAAAATAAAGACATAAGGAAAGTATGCATACACATCATCCTAATAAAGTCTCTCATGCATAAATACATTCATGCTAGGGGGTATTAGATATCCTTAAGACAAAGGTGAAAGAGACCCAAGTGCGTTTGAAACCTTCGTTATACTTGTAAATCTATGACAAGAGGGGGCAAGTGTGTTAAGGTGTGGTAACCTTCGTTATACTTGTCAATCCATGATGGGGAAGGAACCATTACACCAAAATGGGTGTGGTGCTCTGTGAAGCGTAAGCTTCAAGGAGATTACCAAGGTCATTGTCTTAAGGAATATCTGTCCCACACTAATAATTCATTTCAAATAAAATCCTTTAATTCATGTGCATTCTAGAAAGTGGTTGGTATTCTTCCTGTCTTTACCCGTGCGCAAAAGGCCAAGAGGATGGAGCACTTGGAGGAACAAAATCGTAAGCTCACTGCGGAGCTTAACTCCATGAAGGAGCAGATGGCACAACTAATGGAGCTGATGCGCCAACAACACTTGAACAAAGAGGGGCCTCACAATGATCATGCCTCCCACAACGAGGAAGCAGAGGAACCCATCCATGAGCAGGAACAGGGAGTTCATGTATAGCCCGATAGCAGGGCAATCCTCATCCATTCCCCAAGGTCTCCAATAAACAATTTTCTGCCCTTGAGGAGAGACTAAGGGCTATGGAGGGACATAGTTTTCACATGAAAGAGGCGGCCGACATGTGCCTGGTCAAGAACATCCAATTCCCTCCAAAATTTAAGGTTCCGGATTTCCCCAAGTACATGGGGATGACTTGTTCCAAGAGCCATCTTACAATGTACTGTCGTACGATGGCTCCATATGCCGATAACGAGGAACTCCTAATCCACTATTTTCAGGAAAGCTTGACCGATTCGGCCTCGAACTGGTATATGCAACTGGAAGGGGGACAAGTCCAAACCTCGAAACAACTGGCAGACGTCTTCCTTCGTCTCTATAAATATAACATTGACCTAACTCCGGATAGGTCGGATTTACAAGCCTTGAGCAAGAGAGGCGATGAATCCTTCAAAGCGTATGCTCAACATTGGAGGGAGTTGGCCGCCCAAGTAGAGCCCCGCTGTCGGACAAGGAAACCGTGTCCATGTTAATTAATTCATTAACAGGTCCCTATTATGATAAGATGATAGGGAATACGTCAACCCTTTTGCGAATGTGGTAACCATTGGGGAGAGATTGGAGCAAGGGCTGAAGAGTGGAAGGATCACACAACCTTCCTCATCCAACGCATCATTCAAGAAGCCTTTCAGCAAGAAGAAGGAGGGAAGCGTACATGCCATTAACCTTGCTACTCCTTCTTCCTCTCCACAACCAGCTAGGGAACAACGCAAAAAGGAGAGGAAATTTACTCCCCTCGCAACCTCTTACGGGAGTCTGCTGCCGAAGCTGATAGAGGCCAAGTTCCTGGTGCATGTTCCTCCAAGAAAGATGGAGCCACCCTACACTGAGTGGTATAAGCCTAATGAGAAATGTGATTACCACTTAGGCACTCTTGGGAATTTGGTTGAGAATTGCTTGACCTTAAAATATAAGAAGGTTCAAGAGCTGTTGGGTGCCGGGTGGATCACCTTTGATGCTCCTACTCCTAGCGTGGATGCCAAGCCTCTATCACAACCAGAGTAGTGAGGCTTGGACAAGAGAATACCAGCTGAATAGGGCTCCTCTTGTTTCCTTTGTTTTTAAAGCTTCTTGTGTATCTCTCGTGGTCCCCGCCCGTGGCCGCGAGATCGCTGATTAAAAGGGCTTTGTAAATATTTATTTTTCATTAATATAATGAGGCATTTTTCATAGCATTCATATTCTTTTTCATTCTTTTCTCCCTTATTATTCTTTCAAAATAATTGATAATAAAATCTGAACCTAAATAGAACCTAAATAAACAATCATGTCTGTGATTGATGAATCTCTGTGGGATCCGAAAGCCGAAGGCGAATGAATTGGGTTTGGCAGTGAGGAGGGGACTATCTCCCCGATATGCAGAGGCTGCTAGAAAAAGAAGCTCGATCTATACGACCCTATCAGGAAGAAATTGAGGCCATTAATTTGGGGCAAGGAGATGATAAGAGGGAAATAAGTATTGGTACCCAAATCAATGATAACATTAGAGAAAAATTGGTACAATTATTAAGGGAATATGTGGATGTATTTGCATGGTCCTACCATGACATGTTAGGGCTTGATACAAGCATTGTAGAGCATCGATTACCATTGAAAGAGGGATTTCGGCCGATAAATCAGAAACTCAGAAGAGTAAAACCCGAGTGGTCCTTAAAGATTAAGGAGGAAGTGCAAAAATAGTTGGACGCCAACTTCTTAATTGTATCCAAATACCCCTGAGTGGCTGACCAACATTGTGTCATTCATTAAAAAGAACGGAAAGATCAAAGTGTGTGTGGATTATAGGGATTTAAACCGTGCAAGCCCAAAGGATGATTTCCCCTTAACACATATTGATATGTTGGTAGATCACACTGCCACAAAGACACTCTATTCTTTCATGGATGGATATGCAGGGTACAACCAAATTAAGTTGGTTGTCGAAGACAGAGAAAAGACCTCCTTTATCACACCATGGGGGACATTTTTTTATAGAGTAATGCCTTTTGGGCTCAAGAATGCGGGGGCTACCTATCAGAGAGCCATGGTAACGTTATTCCACGATATGATCCACAAAGAGATTGAAGTGTACATGGATGACATGATTACCAAGTCCAAGAATGAGATGGACCACATTCAATATTTGAGGAAGCTATTCAATCGACTTCAAAAGTATCAGCTTAAGCTAAACCCGGCTAAGTGTACTTTCGGAGTACGGTCGGGTAAACTTCAGGGGTTCATCATCAGTAAAAAAGGAATCGAGGTAGACCCCGATAAAACAAAGGCAATTTTGGAAATGCCCCCACCAAAAAGAAAAAAGGAAATCAGAGGGTTTTTGGGTCGAATAAACTACATAGCCAGGTTCATTGCACAACTAACAAACAAGTGTGCACCCATTTTCAAGCTATTGTGCAAAAATCAACCAATAGTTTGGAATGAAGAGTGCCCACAAGCTTTTGAAAAGATTAAAGTGTGCTTGACCAATCCACCAATCTTGGTGTTGCCTGTTGAAGGATAACCTCTGATCCTTTACCTGTTAGTACTCGAAGAGTCTATCGGATGTGTGTTCGGTCAGCAAGATGAGATGGGAAAAAAGGAGAAAGCCATATAATATCTCAGTAAGAAATTCTTAGACTATGAGACCTGTTATACACCACTTAAAAAGACATGCTGTGCATTGGTGTGGGCAACTCAGTGTCTTCGACAATATATGGTTAGGCATATGACTTGGTTGGTTTCCAAAATGGACCCAATCAAGTATCTATTCGAAAAGCCCATCTTGACTGGAAGGATAGTTAGGTGGCAAGATCTCCTTTCAGAATTTGACATCGTTCATGTCACTCAGAAAGGTATCAAAGGTAGTCCTCTAGCATATTACCTAGCACATGGTTCAACAGATGAATATCAATCCCTATAAGACGACTTTCTAGATGAGCATATCATGCATATTCAACACGAAGAACCCAGAGATGATGCATGGATCATGTTCTTCGATGGAGCCTCAAACATGCTTGGACACGGGATTGGAGCTGTTTTAATATCTCCCAAAAAGATATATATCCCGATAACGACCAGGCTAAACTTCAATTGCACAAATAATATGGCTGAGTATGAAGCCTGTGCCTTGGGTATCCAAGCAACTCTAGATCACGGGGTAACCAAACTCAAAGTATTCGGTGACTCATCCCTTGTTATCTACCAACTCAAGGGTGAATGGGAAACCAGGAATTCCAAATTGATCCCATATCTAGAGTATATTCATAATTTGATTTCGAGGATGGAAAGCATCATTTTCAAGTACATCCCTCGGGAAGACAACCAGTTTGCAGACGCCCTTGCTACTTTGTTATCTATGTTCGCCTTGGATCAAGAACATGAAATGCCTATCATACACATTAGGCTGCATGATAAACAAGCATGTTGCATGGCAGTAGATAGCAAGGAAGATAAATCCCCTTGGTATGATGACATCAGGCGATACCTTATGAAGGGTGAATATCCCGAGGGAATTAGTGACAACAATAAAAGGACCATTCAGAAGAGGGTCGTGGGATTCACACTGATTGGAGAAACCCTCTACAAGAAAAACTTTGATTCCACCCTATTAAGGTGTGTGCACTAGGAAGAAGCTCAAACGCTAATGAGAGAAGTCCATGAAGGAACCTTCGGGACTCATATGCCAGGGCATGTCATGGTAAAGAAAATCCTCAGGACGGGATACTTTTGGTCCATGATGGAAGGTGATTGTTATCAATATGTCAAAAGATGTCACAAGTGCCAAGTCTACACCGACAATGTTCATGTCCCACCAACACCTCTTAAAATTTTGGTTGTGCCATGGCCATTTGATATGTGGGGCATGGATGTTTGGACCTATAGAGCCTAAAGCGTCCAATGGTCATCGCTTCATCTTGGTGGCCATTGACTACTTTACTACATGGGTAGAAGCGGCGTCTTATTCTCATGTGACCAAGAAAGTGGTAACCACCTTCATCAAGAGGAATATCCTATGTCGATATGACATCATCTCATTACTGATAATGGGACCAATTTGAATAATAAGATGATGGAAAAATTATGCCAAGACTTCAGGATTCAGCATCACAATTCCTCTCCCTACCGACCTAAAATGAATTTTGTATTAGAGGCAGCCAATAAGAACATCAAGAAGATCATCCAAAAGATGGTCAAAACCTATAAGGATTGACATGAAATCTTGCCCTTTGCCCAACTTTCGTGCGGAACTCCACAAGAGCTACTCCATTCTCCCTTGTATATTGCACGGAGGTCGTACTTCCGATAGAGGTCAAAATACCATCCCTGCGAGTTATTATGGAAGCAAAATTGACAGAAGTTGAATGGGTCCAAAACTGATACGACCAGTTGAACCTAATCGAAGAAAAACGGTTGGACATCATATGTCGTGGCCAAGCCTATGAAAAGAAGATCAAAAGGGCTTACGACATAAAAGGTCAACCCCCATACTTACCATGAGGGGGATTTAGTAGTGAAGAAATTGCTTCCGGTCCAGAAGGACAAAGTTGGAAAATGGGCGGCAAACTATGAAGGGCCCTTCGTGGTCAAGCAAGCTTTCTCGGGAGGAACTCTTATCCTTGTTAGAATCGCGCAGCGGAATGTTCGCGTGGTCGGACAAAAACCAAGAGGGGGGGTGAATTGGTTTCTTAATAAAAATTAGGTTTTCAAAATTTTCCCCAAATTTTACTGATTAAAAACTGTGTAAATGTAAATAGAGAAAGGGATAGAGTCTTACACAAGAAATTTATACTGGTTCGGATCAAAAGACCCTACGTCCAGTTGCTAATCACTCAACAGAGGATTAACGTTGTCACTATAAACAAATTGTTACAATACAAATTACAATGGAAGAGATAAAGTAAAAGATGACACCTCTCTTGAAACCCACAAGAGATGAAGAACAACTTTCCCCAGAGACGGCAAAACACACAATCCACTAAGAACTCCACTTAGTGATTCTTATTGCTTCTAGCCCACACCAGGTTCCAAAAGCCCCCTTTCCTTGCAACAAACAGTTCTCTGGCACTTACAACACTTAACTTTTGTATGGAAAAGGTTGTTCTTCTTTTTCAGAGTGCCAAAGGAGAGTTTAAGTAGGGAAATTAGGGTTTAGAAATTGGGAATTTCGAAACTAGGGTTCTTGGTAATTGGGTTTTCGAAAATAGGGTTAATTTGAAATTTAAAATAAAAAACAGACTAAAATAATCAATTAAATGGAGTTATAATCGATTAAAACAGAGCCAAAAACAACAGAACCCAAAACCTCTCTGTTTTAATCGATTATTAGGTGTTTTAATCGATTATCAGACGTAATAATCGATTATTTTGAAGTTTAATCGATTAAAACAGTGAGTTTATACAGAAAATGGTTTTCTCACTGTTTTAATCGATTATTTCCCTATATAATCGATTAAATCCGAGCCTGGATGATATATTTGGGCTTTTTGAAGCTTCTAAGTTGCAGACTATGTACCGGCTATCTCAAACTCTAAAATTACAGACTCAATCTAATTAAAACAGAGTTATTATACTACAAAAACAAGTCTTCAACACTCTAAGTCTTTGAGTTCTTGAATCATCATCAAAATCAATAATCTTCATGTTCATCAAGTGCAACATCAAGTCCTTGAATGTTCAACAATCTCCCCCTTTTTGATGATGATCAAAATTATCTTTTAAAGCCCTTGTAATAACTTGTTTTATCTGTCATACTAACAAACACATCAAACATACCAGATAATATTTAAATGCAATTCATAAGAGGCTTTAAATTTTTCTCCCCCTATTTTGATTATAATCAAAAAGAACTCTGCAATAACAATCATAAGAGCTCCCCCTCAATCAAAGCAATAACAAAACATCATATTTTATTTCAAAAATGATTATTCATTACAATCACAAAGCAATAACAATAGAAAATACTCAACAAAATTTAAAATTCCTCACTATCATCATCATTAAAGTGTTCATTAAATCTATTTTCTAAACGACACACTTTATCATCTATATTAGATATACGGCGGATTATTTCCTCATGCCGTACTCCAGAAAGAGTGAAGAATGATTGCATCCTCTGATTCATGTCAGATAACATATCTTCCATGGATTGTCTTGGTTCATGATGAGTATAGGAAGTTCCAGCATCTTGTATTTGGTCAGAGGGAAACTCAGCAGCTGGAGGCATATCTTCATCAGAATCGTCATTAGCATCCTCTTGATTAGGAACGTCATCTTTGTGAACATAAATATCATTGACTCGCACCATTTGAAGTTGAGTCAATGTGCTGTCCAGCATGCGGTTTAAGTTGTTTGTTCTAACTGCTTGCTCACCTTCAACATTCACTCCTTTATATTCAAGAATACGGGATACAAGAAGGGCATATGGAATTTTGAAGGTAGGATGGCGTTTTGCTTTTAACATGGTCATTGTGACAAGAACCCCCCAATCTAAAGGTTCATTATTCATTATGGCATGAATAATTCGAAGATCAATGGATGAGCATTGGGCATGATTCGTAGCCCGGGGACATAAGATCCATACAAGTAAATGTAGAAGCATGTGTTCTTCCTTCTTTAAAGGTCTAGCATGAAGGATACGTCCAATCTCCATTGAGGGATTCCGCAGAAAAGAGCGATAAGCTAGGAACCTGTCAAAGTCATCTAGCTCACCATATACGTTAATAGCATCTTCTCTAATTGGAAAGTGAGCAACATTCTCCCAAATATCATCATCAAGAATTATTGTAACCCCTTTTACACGGGATGTAGCAATTTGATCTCTAAATTTGAATCTAGAGTAGAATACCCTAAGTCAGGATAGTACGTACCTTGCATTTGGATAAACGGGAGAACTCCTTGAATTTCAAGAAGATTAGGAAAATTGAATCCCCTATGAACTAGAGGTCTTTATTTATAGCAAAATCATGTCCAACGTTCATATAGAAGAGAATGGAGGCCAAAAGATCCGTTGGCAACGGCTAGAAGGCTAAACTGGTCGGGTTTAATCGATTAAAATTCAGAATAATCGATTAAACCAGTATCAGTTACATTTAATCGATTATTTTTAGCTGATAATCGATTATCAGCTGGTTTTAATCGATTATTTTGCGAAATAATCGATTATTCCAGAGACAAATACCCTGTTTTGGATGTTTTGAGTGAAAATAATCGATTATAATTCCCAGTAATCGATTATTCCAGAGAGGAATGCCCTGTTTTGAGTGTTTTAACACATGATAACCTATGAACATCCTAACCCACGAATTATAACATTATAATTATCCAAAAACAGTCAGATTAAGCAGAATTTAAGCTATTTCTAATATCCCTAAGTCTCTTCTAAGATCATAGAATCTATCCTTGGGTAGAAGCTTAGTAAATATATCTGCTAATTGACGTTTGGTATCTACATACTCTATTTTACAGTTTCCTTTGCTGATATGATCTCTTAAAAAGTGATGTCTTATTTCTATATGTTTAGTCCTAGAGTGCATTACTGGATTCTTAGTTAGATTTATTGCACTCGTATTATCACACATCAAAGGTATGTCATTTAAAAAGATACTATAATCTTCTAACTATTGTTTCATCCATAGAATTTGAGCACAACAACTACCAGCTGCAATATATTCAGCTTCAGTGGTAGATAAAGCAACACATGCCTGTTTCTTAGAATGCCAAGATATTAAGGATGAACCTAACAAATGACATGTCCCACTAGTACTTTTCCTATCAATTTTACATCCACCATAATCGAGCATCGAATATCCTATTAAACTAATACAAGCATCAGACGGATACCACAAACCAAAACCAGTAGTTCCTTTTAAGTATTTTAAAATATGTTTTACTTGCAATTAGATGAGATTCTTTAGGACAAGCCTGGAATCTAGCATACACACAGGCATGTAATGCATAATATCAGGTCTACTTGCAGTTAAGTATAATAGTGATCCTATCATACCTCTATACATAGTTTGATTAACTTCCAAACCTGATTCATCCTTGTCTAGATAGCATGAAGTTCCCATGGGTGTGTTAGCTTCCTTTGAGGTGTCCATACCAAACTTTTTGAGGATCTCTTTGCAGTATTTGGTTTGAGAGATGAAAATGCCATCTTTAAGTTGCTTGATTTGTAGTCGAAGGAAGAATGTCAATTCTCCCATCATAGACATTTCAAACTCTCCCTGCATTATCTTAGCAAATTCTACACATAACGAATTATCAGTTGATCCAAAAATGATATCATCAACATATACCTGGACCAATAAGATATGTTCTTTAACTTTCTTTATAAATAGTGTAGAATCAATTTTTCCTCTTGAAAAATCATTTGCAGTTAGGAAACTACTTAATCTTTCATACCAAGATCTAGGAGCTTGTTTCAACCCATATAATGCTTTCTTTAATTTGAAAATATGATTAGGATAATTAAAATCCTCAAATCCAGGGGGTTGCTCTACATACACTTCTTCTTTAATAAAACCATTTAAAAATGCACTCTTTACATCCATTTGATATAATTTAAATTTCATCATAGATGCATAAGCAAGAAGTAGGCGTATAGCCTCTAACCTGGCAACAGGAGCATAAGTTTCATCATAATCTATACCTTCCTCCTGACAATAGCCTTTTGCAACAAGTCTGGCTTTATTCTTTGTTATGTTTCCATCTTCATCAAGCTTATTTCTAAATACCCATTTGGTTCCAATAACTTGATATGATTCTTCCCTTGGGATTAATTCCCAGACTTGATTTCTTTCAAATTGGTTAAGTTCTTCTTGCATGGCTATGCACCATTGTTCATCTTTAAGTGCTTCCTCAACGTTTTTAGGTTCAATCTGTGACACAAAAGCTACAGACATACAAAAATTAGTCATATTTCTTGTTCTTACCCCTTTTGAGATGTCATCTATGATGTTGTCCATTGAGAGTCCTCTAGGTGATTGCCATTCTTTTGCTAATTGAGGAGTTTGAGAAGGCTCATTATTTTCCAAGTATAATTCATCAAGGGCCTCTCTTATGTATTCATCATCACCTGCAAGTTCTTTATTTGACTCAAGAGGATTTTCCCCAAGGTCTACAATCTCATCAAAGGTAACATGTATAGATTCTTCTATATTCAAAGTTCTCCTATTAAACACCCTATAAGCCTTGCTAGTTAATGAATAACCTAAGAAAATGCCCTCATCAGCTTTAGAGTCAAATTTTCCTAAGTTATCCTTTCCATTATTCAATACAAAACACTTACATCCAAAGATTTTCAAATGGGCAACATTAGGCTTTCTACCATTAAACAATTCATATGGAGTAGATTTAATAATAGACCTAATAAGCATTCTATTCAAAACATAACAAGCAGTATTAACTGCATCAGCCCAAAAATATTTAGGAACATTAGATTCATTTAACATGGTCCTAGCAAGTTCTTCTAATGACCTATTTTTCCTTTCAACAACACCATTTTGTTGGGGAGTCCTAGGAGCAGAAAAGTTATGTAATATACCATTTTCTTCACAATAATTCTCAAACTTTTCATTTTGAAACTCACCACCATGGTCACTTCTTAAAACTTTAATTCTTAGGTCTTTCTCATTTTGAATTTGTTTAGCAAACTTTCTAAAGACCTTAAAAGCTTCACTTTTCATAGTTAGGAAAAATGTCCAAGTATATCTAGAGTAATCATCAACAATTACAAGTCCATAATAATTTCCACCAAAGCTTTTTATCATAGAAGGTCCAAATAAGTCTAAATGTAATAATTCTAGGGGTTTTGAAGTGGAAATAACATTCTTTGATTTAAATGATGATTTTACTTGTTTACCCTTTTGACATGCATCACACAATCTATCTTTTTCAAATTTTAACTTAGGCAATCCAATAACTAAGTCTTTTGAGATCAATTTGTTCAAATGATGCATATTTATATGAGCCGCTCTCTTATGCCATAACCAAGGGTTCTCTTCCTTAGCAACTAAACATGTTATACTTGACTCATGCAAACAATCCAAATCAATCAAATATATGTTGTTATGCCTAATGCCTTTCAATGCTATATTTTCGGAATCTATCAAGTGAATGGTGCAAAATTTGCTTTCAAAGATTACCTTGAATCCTTTGTCACATAATTGGCTTATGCTAAGGAGATTATGCTTAAGTCCATCAACAAGTAGCACATCCTTGATCTCCAAAGTGTTTGCACCACCAATGTTTCCAATTCCAAGGATCTTCCCTTTGTTGTTGTCCCCATAAGTTACATATCCTTGTTCCTTAGCCTTGAAACTTACAAATTTAGATTTATCTCCGGTCATATGTTTTGAGCATCCGCTATCAAGATACCACATAGACTTCTTTGATTTGGAAGTTTCCTACAAAACAAGAATATAGTAAACTTAGGTCCCCACAACTTTTGGGTCCTAGGGGTTAGAGACAAACAAAATTATTTATCAATTGGAATCCAAATGTATTTACCTTTAGGAACACCAAAATGTTTAATTTTACATCTATTTGAGGTATGACCTTGTTTCATGCAATAAAAACATGATTTTGATGTAGTTATGGAATAAGATGCATTATTTACCAAACATGCTCTAGATCCTTTTTCTACCCATACTCTTTTCTTTTTAGTTTTACCCTTTTTCAAAGGAACTCGTTGATTTACATTATTTTGTGCAAAAATAGTTTTATCCTTCTTAAGATCACTTATTTCCATTTCGGCTTTATCAAGTAGATGATTAAGGATATCTATGTCATATTCATGCTCTTTACAATTTGCACATGCTAAGTTTTTATCCTCATCTAAACATACAATTTTCGTATTAGCTACCTCCTTTTCTTCTAAACATGCAATTTTCAATTTTAAGGACTCATTTTCCTTTTCGGATCTACTTAGATTCTTCTTTACAACTTTATATTCATCTTTCAAATTCTTAAAAGCAATAAATAATTCATTGTAAGCATTTTGCAATTCATCATGGTCATTTTCATCACTAGAAGATGAGTCGGAATCACTAACCTCAAAATCCGAAGATATGTTGTCATTTGCCATTAAGCAAATGTTTGCTTCTATTTCCGAGTCACTTGATTCTGAACTTGAGTCACTATTGTCCCAAGCAATATAGGCTTTCTTCTTGAATTGCTTTTTGCCCTTGTTTTCATCATTTTTCTTGTTTGGGCATTCGATCTTTACATGCCCTGCTTCACCACAACCATAACATTTTATATTTACGGAAGTACTTTCTCTTACCTTTCCTTTACCTTTGAAGGGATGTCTTCCTTTTGCTTTCATGAATTTGGTGAACTTTCTTATAATAAGACTCAACTCTTCTTCATCATTTTCTGAGTCTTCTTCTTCTTCCTTCTTATTTTTACCTTTTGAAATTTCTGTTTTGAAGGCAAGGTTCTTCTTTTGGTATTGACCTTCTTCCTCATTTAGCCTTCCAAGATCAAGCTCATGCTCTCTAAGCTTTCCAAATAACGCCGCCATAGACATAGTGGCAAGATTTTGTGACTCCGAGATGGCCGTCACCTTAGGTTGCCATTTCCTATCCAGAGATTTCAAAATTTTAACATTTAATTCATCAACGTCAAAAATTTTACCTAGTCCGGTGAGATGGTTCACGATATGAGTGAAACGCTTTTGTACGTCAAATATCGTTTCGCCTGGTTGCATCCGGAACATCTCGTATTCTTGGATTAAGGAATTTTTACGTGCTCTTTTAACGTCGTCAGTTCCTTCGTGGGTCACCCTTAGCATTTCCCACATTTCCTGTGCACTTTTACAAACTGAAATTCTATAAAACTCGTCAAGTGTTAGAGCAGATGAAATAATATTTCTAGCCCTAACGTCAAATTGGGCTTTCCTATTTTCTTCTGCAGTCCATCTAGAAAAAGATTTAAGAACGTCAACACCGTTCTCAGTAGTTTTAGGAACAAATGGACCGTTTAAAATAGCGTCCCAAACGCCTCTATCAACAGACTCTAAGAATATTTGCATACGTACCTTCCAGAAAGGATAATTTTGACCCGCAAAAAGTGGTGGTCTGTTGATAGACGCACCTTCGGCAAAAGTTTGATTTTGTCCGGCCATTTTTGAAAATTTGAATAACTATCAAAGCAAGCTCTGATACCACTTGTTAGAATCGCGCAACGGAATGTTCGCGTGGTCGGACAAAAACCAAGAGAGGGGGTGAATTGGTTTCTTAATAAAAATTAGGTTTTCAAAATTTTCCCCAAATTTTACCGATTAAAAATTGTGTAAATGTAAATAGAGAAAGGGATAGAGTCTTACACAGGAAATTTATACTGGTTCGGATCAAAAGACCCTACGTCCAGTTGCTAATCATTCAACAGAGGATTAACGCTGTCACTATAAACAAATTGTTACAATACAAATTACAATGGAAGAGATAAAGTAAAAGATGACACCTCTCTTGAAACCCACAAGAGATGAAGAACAGCTTTCCCCAGAGACGGCACAACACACAATCCACTAAGAACTCCACTTAGTGATTCTTATCGCTTCTAGCCCACACCAGGTTCCAAAAGCCCCCTTTCCTTGCAACAAACAGTTCTCTGGCACTTACAACACTTAACTTTTGTATGGAAAATGTTGTTCTTCTTTTTCAGAGTGCCAAAGGAGAGTTTAAGTAGGGAAATTAGGGTTTAGAAATTGGAGATTTCGAAACTAGTGTTCTTGGTAATTGGGTTTTCGAAAATAGGGTTAATTTGAAATTTAAAATCAAAAACAGACTGAAATAATCGATTAAATGGAGTTATAATCGATTAAAACAGAGCCAAAAACAACAAAACCCAAAACCTCTCTGTTTTAATCGATTATTAGGCATTTTAATCGATTATCAGACGTAATAATCAATTATTTTGAAGTTTAATCGATTAAAACAGTGAGTTTATACAGAAAATGGTTTTCTCACTGTTTTAATTGATTATTTCCCTATATAATCGATTAAATCCGAGCCTGGATGATATATTTGGGCTTTTTGAAGCTTCTAAGTTGCAGACTATGTACCGACTATCTCAAACTCTAAAATTACAGACTCAATCTAATTAAAACAGAGTTATTACACTACAAAAACAAGTCTTCAAAACTCTAAGTCTTTGAGTTCTTGAATCATCATCAAAATCAACAATCTTCATGTTCATCAAGTGCAACATCAAGTCCTTGAATGTTCAACAATCCTCACCAACATGGATGGAGAAGAACTTCGACACATGGTCAATTCTAATGCGGTGAAGAAGTATCATACTTGAAGGCATTGCTCAAGAACCGCCAAAATGAAAACTCGTAAAGGGCATTCTGGGCAAAAATTAGGGTCTAGGAAAAAGTTAAGGCACTCGTAAAAAAGGAAAAAGTCCGCTAAGATATCCTAGGCAAAAATTAAGGCAGTCTGCTAGATTTAAAATCCAAAAAGGGCGATCTAGGCAAAAGTTATGGCTAAACCAAAAAGGAGAACAAAAAGAGGAACCCATCAACATAGTCATAAAAGTCCAACAGGAGAATGTATGCCACTTTTCTAGATGCATCAAATAAAAGAATAGATTGCATTTAGGGCATCTACACACCAGTAGTTGCACAATACGACTCTATCAAAATAAAAAAACAAAAAAATAAAAATCTTCATAAGTAAATAACAAAAAACAAGATTCATGCATATAAGGAGACAAGGCTCCATGTTTGTGATTAAAAACAGGATCACCAAGACCCAGTCTCCAAATAATGCTCCCCCTCAAGAAAAGGAGCCAGTCGTCATTAATCAAGCGACTCAAGGCCAAATAAGAGCTTCCAGAAGCCCAAGCACCAACCATCATCCTTCCACCCAAAAAGAGAGAAGGCATCAACAAAGAAAAAGCCGATGGAAAGGCTTGATCATCCCCAGAGGATCTTTGCCTATTCCAATGGCAAAACAAAGAATATTACCCTAAGATTCAGCATCGTCACCACATGAGTCATCGAGCAAATTTAACCAAGTCTCTGCCACATTTCCCAATGGAGAATAAAGGCTTCATAAAAGCCTTTCACCAAAAAGTCGAGGAGCCAAACTTCCATGCCCTCATGGGCCCAACAGAAAGAAGAAGAAAAGAAAAAACCTTCATCCCCAGTGGATAACCAAAAAGAAAAAAGACCATAACAATGGAAGGCCAAATAACTCCCCAAGTGAGTCACAGAAAAAGGGAATCAAATACCCAAACCAAGGAATAAAAAATTTCATTCCCCCAACCGAATAAGAGCTTTACAAAGCTAGCGCTCAACATCATCAATCAAATAGCCAAGACTCTATCCAAAGGGAAAATAAAAATCAGATCCCCAGGAAGTCAACCATTTCCCTGGTGGATCAACAAAAAGAGAAGTATATCCCCAGTGAGCCTACTGCAAAGGCGATCTCTTGACTCTTATCCCCAGAGAGTCGTTTACCTAGGCATAGGCAAGACCTGGCAAGCAAAGAGCCAACATCCCCAAAGGGAACATCAGTATATTTAGAGGCAAAGCAATACAATCAAGAGTCTTCACTTCCAGATGAAGCATCTGCCTATTCAAGAGGCATCACCAGAATTAACTAATCCACAGCGGATTCTTGCCTACCTAAGAGGCACTTATCAAAAAATCCCTAGAAATCAAGAAGTTGGATGGCTAGTGTAAAAGCCAAAAATCAAAGAATCCCCAACACACCGGATGATTACACCAGAAATGTCAAAAACAAATTTCAAGCAGAACTACTCCCCATGGAGTCAGTGCGTGACCAAGATCAGTAAGCTGCTACCACACAGTTTAGTCCAAGGAAAGGACTCAAACTAGATGGGGGTTCGTACTCATCTAGTCTTACTAAAGGGGACTGCAAACCAGATGGGGGTTCATACTGATGGATTCGAACCTTACAAAAAGGGGATTCGAACCCCATCGAATCTTACAAAAGGGGATTTGAACCAAACTTACAAAAGGGGACTGCAAACCAGATGGGGGTCCGTACTCATCAAGTCTTACAAACGGGGACTTGAAACCATATGGGGGTTCGTACTCATCCAATCTTACAAAAGGGGATTGCAAACCAAATGGGGGTTTGTACACATCCAGTCTTACAAAGGGGACTGCAAACCGATGGGGGTTCATACTCATCAACCACGAGAACAGCTACTGCACCAAATAGAGCATCCTAAAGACGAGTCTTACAGAAGGGGACTCAAACCAGATGGGGGTTGGTACTCATCAAACCAGATGGGGGTTCATACTCATCACCACAGGGTCAAAGGGAACGCCATGTGGTCAACTTTGAAGAATACATCAACATTTATCGTCTGAAGGGTTAGCTATCGAGCCAAAGGAGCATCCGAAGGACAACCGGGCAAGAGGGTGAAGTCCTTCACCCGCTAGCCAGTTTTTTGGTACATCAGCCAACAATCGGTCAATCGGCTGAAGAGGGCAGCTGTAGACCCCTAATCTTGCCTGACCTCATAATAAAGTTTAGAAATCCTCCATTTCGAAGATGGACAAGGCTTCATTAGGCCCCTAGCAGTGTTTTCTAAGCTCCATTTAAGAAAAGGAGGGTTTTCTTAGAAAATAACAATTACAATTTTTGTCAGAAGGTTGGGACGGCCGTCCCAGATTCCAGACGGTTGTCCCAACCCCCTTGGTGGCCTAGGATGGCCGTCCCAAATCTCAGACGACCATCTCACCCATTTTTGTAGTCTGGGACGGTCGTGCCGGCCTCCTGGATCTGTGAGCCTATAAATAGGAGCTCATTTCTCCCATTTTCACACACACTTGGCTGAGAGCTCTCTTCTCTCTCATACTCTGAAACTTTTCCAGAAATTTTTTGCTTTGTTTCAGAGTCTGAATAGTCTTTCCGATTATCCTTTTTGGAGAAAATCAGTTAAGGAAGTATCTTTTTGAGACATCCGGCGCTCCGTAGTATAATAATTTTATTGTTCGTGGGAGGAGTGCTCTTGTAGAGGGAGGGGACTACCAAAAATTTTCCTTAAGTTTTGAAATATATAAAAAAACTCGCTTTGGAGGTTCCTTTTTTATTCCTTCTCTTTTATCGCTTTCCTTCATGTGCATTAGAAGTTAGGGACATGTAGATGAATAAATAGGATAAAAGCATAATTTATGTATCTTTATTTTAGAATTAATCCATCATAGGGAACCCGAAAAGGGGCGTCGTGCGGTGCTAACACCTTCCTCACACGTAACTAACTCCCTTACTCAACTCTGATTATAATGGCCAAAGTTGGTTTTCTTAAAACCAACACCTTTTCTTTTTCTTCCTTTTTCAATGTTTACGGTTAAAACATTGATGACGACTCCTTAGAACCTTTTTACGAAAATCTCACTTTTAAGGGTAGCTCAGTTATCGAGCATCCTAAAAGTGATGACCATTTATTTTACAAAAATGTGAGTCGCAAACCATCGCGTCGCGACCAATCGCCTTTTTTGGTTCCCCCTCCCTTAGCGGTTGGGGACGACGATGGCATAGGTCTTTCTTTCTTATTTATTATTCAATTTCCTCATTCTTACACAATGTGGGACTTAGAATCACACTTGGATTACCCAACAATCTCCCCCTCAAATGTGAATTCCTCTACATTGGTACATCCCCCTCAAGCCCATTAGTAGCCCTTTCATGTACCACCATTAATCATAACGGGACATGCTTACATGCTCCATTGTTAGGAAGACTTTCGATACAAAGACCACTCTCAAATTGTCGATCAACCTTCAGCTCTGATACCACTTGTTGGGTCTTTCGAGGGGGATTTACTTAGGAGAACAACACCAATGAGACAAGAACCCAACCCACATAAGATATTGACATCACTGTCGCCACCTCCCCGAAGAGGGTGGTCGGAGCGACGCGATGGTTTTTCGACCCTCTTTATTTTCGCGTTTTTTATCGGTGGTTACAACGCCTTTAGGTTGTCCGATAACCGGGCTAACCTAGGGGCGAGGTTTTCGAAAGTATCCCTGGGTTGTCCGATAACCGGGTTAACCCAGGGACTTATTTAATTTGGGTTCTATGGAGTCGTCACCGATATTTTTACCATAAACATCGGAAAAGGGGTTTTAAAAAGGCATTGGTTTTCGAAAACCAACTTTGGTCATTAGAACCAGAGTTGGGTAAAGGAGTTAGTTACGTGTAAAGGAAGTGTTAGTTCCTTTACGACGCCCCTTTCGGGTTCCCTATGATAGGCCAGCTACCTTGAATAAATAATTAAACTGGAAAAAATGCGCTTTTACCCTTTTATTATGCGGAATTTAAGTTTATGACTACATGGCCCTGACTTCTATTGCGTAATTTAAATGGCAGTAATAAAAATAGAGAGGGAGAATATGCACCTCCAAAGCAAGCTTTTATATTTCTTTAAAGAGAGGGTGCGTTTTGGCAACCCTTCACTCTACAACTCTCAGAAACTCCGGAAATGCCTCGGAGGGATTCTAAAGAAGATTTAGAACGCTCAGTGTATGCCTAGAGACACTCAGAAACTCCAGAAATGCCTCGGAGGGATTCTTAGAGAGAGAAAGTCTAGAGAGAAGGGAGAGCTATGTTGTTTCTGTGTGGAAAAGGGAGAAATGACGCCCCTATTTATAGTTTTTCGCGCCTGACAGGTCGAGACCGCCGTCTCCTCTGGCAGGGCCGAGACCACCGTTTAGAAAATCCAGACCGCCATCTCGTTCATGGCAGAGGGTCGAGACCGCCGTCTGGATAATCCAGACCGCCGTCTCAACTAGGCAGGAATCGAGACCGCCATCTGGGAAACCCAGACCACCGTCTCGACTGGGCAGGAATCGAGACCGCCGTCTGGGAAACCCAGACCGCCGTCTCGACTTTGCAGGTGATGAGACCGCCGTCTGGACAATCGAGACGACGGTCTCGTCCTGGCGTTGAAACGAGACGGCGGTCTGGTCCTTCCAGACGGCGGTCTCGTTCCTTCAGGGCGAGAAACTTTATTTTCGGGCCAAAAAACCTTCCTATCTTGGTACGGGAGCCTAATAGTCTCTCGTAATGACTTGTTAAGCTTCGGCTGTCTTCCAATAGGACGCTTTCTGGCTTTATTTGGAGGCCGGGCAAGATTTGGGGTTTACAGCTGCCCCCCCTTTACCCGACCAGTCGACTGCTAGCCTTTTGTGCTGAGGTGATCGACTGGAGGGTAAAGGAGTTGACCCTCTTGCCCGGTTTCCCATCAGATACTCCGTCTCTGTGGCGGATGACCTTCTAGGGAGATGTGTTGTGCGCTTTCGGGATGCTCCTTCGACGCGGTAGCTGACCCCTTCGGCTGATGAGTACGAACCCTCATCTGGTTTGACGAGTACTAACCCCCGCCCGGTAAGCCCCCTTTTGTAAGGCCTGATGAGTTTACACCCCCATCTGGTGTTTGACGAGTACTAACCCCCGCCCGGTAAGCCCCCTTTTGTAAGGCTTGATGAGTTTACACCCCCATCTGGTGTTTGACCTCCGGATGCTCCATCTTGCGGTAGCTGATCCTTTGGTTGACGAGTACGAACCCTCGTCTGGTTTGGTGCCTCTGGATGCCCCTTCTTGCGGTAGCTGATCCTTTGGCGATGGTGGCGGCTTACTGATTCTGATCATGCGCCGTCTCCCTGGGGAGTGATTTCTGTGTTCGTGCACTTCCAGGATACTACTTCTGACGTAGCCGATCCCTTCGGTGGACACGTGGTAAAACCTCGGGATACTCCTTCTGACGGTAGCCGATCCTTCGGTTGATGGGTATAAACCCCCCATCAGGCTGGTAGTTGCAGTCCGTTGTGTGGGACTGGATGGGTATGAACCCCCCATCAGGCTGGTAAATGCAGTCCGTTGTGTGGGACTGGATGGGTATGAATCCCCCATCAGGGTGGTAAATGCAGTCCGTTGTTGAGATGTGTTCTGTCTTTGTTTTTTGTCTTTTCTGGGAATTGTTGTCCGGTCTGTGCCGGGGATTCTGTTGGTGTTCGTCCAGCTTGTTGATTGCTGGGGATTCTTTGTTTTTGATCTTTTGTGGTGGTCATCCGACTTTGCTGGTTGTCGGGGATTTTTTGATAAGTGCCTCTTAGGTAGGCAGGAATCCTCTGGGGATTTGTTGATCTTGGTGACGCCTCTTGAGTAGGCGGATATCCATTGAGTTTTTGGTAATGCCTCTGAGTAGGCAGATGTTCCGTTTGGAGGTGAAGACTTTTGGTTTTGCTTTTTTCTTTGCCTCTGAATAGGCTAATGTTGCTTTTTTGCTTGCAAGGTTTTGCCTATGCGTTCCACTAGGGATATCCATGTTAGGTGATATAGGCAAGTAACTTTCTGAGGATATGCGTTTGAAGTTTTGCCTTTGCAATAGGCTCTCTGGGGGTAAGTTTTTTGGCGATCCACCAGGGAATTGGTCGACTCCTTGGGGATCTAATTTTGGTCGCCCTTTGGGGAATGGAGTTGTGACTCCTTGTTTGGTGTTGATGAGAGCTGGTTTCTTCAGGCTCTTATTCCTCTGGGGAAATGGAGTTTTTTTTTGTTTTTTGTTTACTGTGCCTCTGAGTAGGCGGATGCTTCATTGGCGAAGACTTTATACTTTGCTTGCCTCCGAATAGGTTGATGTCCCTTTCTGGGGAAATGGGCTCTCGCTTGCCAGATCTTGCCTATGCCTAGGCAAATGACTCTTCTAAGGATGTGAGTCTGAAATTTGCCTTTGTCGTAGGCTCACTAGAGATGATTTTTCTCTTTTTGATGATCTGCCGGGGATTTGATTGTTTACCCAGAGATCTATTTTGTCTTGCCCCTTAGGGAGAAATGGAGTTTTTGACTCCTTGTTGAATGCTGTTGTTTTGAGCTGGCTTTGCCTATGCTCTTATTCCGCTGGGGATGATCAAGCCTTTCCGTTGGCTTTTTCTGGTGTACCTTCGTTTATTGGTGTAGAAGGTTAGAGCTATTTTCCTTGAAGCTCTTTATTCTACTGCAATGGTTTTGATTTCGCCTTTTTTCCGCGATTTATCTCTTTTTTATCGCGATTTTGAAATCTGGCTTTTGTGGGGATAATGCGTAAGCCTTTTTACTTTTTAGTCTCTTTTTATTACGCTGGCTTTTTCCTTTCTTTTTGGGGAAGGTCCACTAGGGATGACGTTTTATTTCTTTAGTGATCCACCAGGGAATTAGTTGACTTCCTGGGGATCTGATTTTTCTTTTCTAGGAATGGAGTCTTGGCTCCTTGATTGATGTTGATGCGAGTTATACTTGTGAAGCTCTTATTCCATTGGAGAGTGGGAATTTCTGATTCTTTTTTTGTTGAATTTTTTGGAGATCCACTTGAGGATTTTTTATTCGGCCTTCTCTGTCATGGCCTTTTTGGACATCCGCTGGGGATGCCAGGGTTTTCTTCTTTTTTCCTTTTTTTGTTGAGCCCTTGTTGGTATGGAGACTGGACTCTTTTGATTGTTGATGATGGTGGGCTCTTGAAGCCTTTATTCTCCATTGGGGAGTGTGGAGGCAACTTTGGGTGAGTGTGCTCGATGACTCATGAGGTGATGCAGCTGAGTCGTGAGGAAATCTTTTTGTTTTGCCTCTGGAGTAGGCAAGGATCCTTTTGGGGATGACTAAGCCTTTGTGTCGGCTTTTATGATGTCTGATTATTGTGCCCTCTTTTATTGGGTGATGATTAAAGCTTTGACTTCTGGAAGCTTCTTATGACAACTCGCTCTTCTTTCTTGAGGGAGAGCGATGTTTGGAGACTTATTAATTTCTTGTGCCTTCTTTTCTGGGTAGAAGGATGGTAGCTGGAGCTCTTGATTTTCAGAAGCTCTTATTCCGCTGAGTCGCTTGATTGACGACTTGCTCCGTTTTCTTGAAGGCTTTATTTGGAGACTCAGTCTCAGTGATCCTGTTTTCAATCACAAACATGGAGCTATTCTCCTTATATGCATGAATGCTTTTCGTTTTTGTTTTTTATTTGAAGTGATTTTTTTATTTTTTTACCTTGACAAAGTCGTTTTGTGCGACTACTTGTGTGTGGATGCTTTAAATGCAATCTTTTCTTGATGATTGATGCATCTGGAAAAGGGACTGGCATTCTCCTGCTGGACTCTCATGATTATGATGAAGGACCCCTCTCTTTTATTCATTTTTTGGTTTAGCCCTATCTTTTGCCTAGACCGCCCTTTTGGGGTTTTCGGTCTAGCGGGCTGCCTTAATTTTTGCCTAGGATATCTTAGCGGGCTTTTTCCTTTTTTATGAACGCCCTAACTTTTGCCTAGACCTCCCTTTGCGGGTTTTCGATCTAGCAGGCTACCCTAACTTTTGCCTAAGAATCTCCTAGCAGGCATTATTCTTTTTATTGTCATTTCTTTTTTCTCTTCTTTTTTTTTTTTTTTTTTTGAGAGATAGGAGTCTATCATATGCATGCAATGTTTGTGATATGCATCCTATAATACTATTTCAATTAATTTTCAAAAGGATTAACCAATGTGCTTTTATTTCTGATGAGCTTCTGACGTCATGTGCTTTCGTCGACAGGGATAGGCTGTACCAATTTTGCCGTCT
Organism: Sphenostylis stenocarpa; assembly: GCA_963425845.1. Lineage (NCBI taxonomy): Eukaryota > Viridiplantae > Streptophyta > Magnoliopsida > Fabales > Fabaceae > Sphenostylis > Sphenostylis stenocarpa. The sequence continues at coordinate 61,547,700 of OY731404.1, forward strand.
TGATTTTGTCGTGACCGAAGAATGATTGTGTTAATTGTAGAGCGACTTGCCATGTTAGTGCGCCCCTCCCTTTCCTTGGGGATGTCGATCCTCCTATTGATTACTATCTCCACATTTCCCTACTAATTACTTGAATGTCGTAGTGGTAAGGGTCAAGAGAAAAGAAGGAAGAGGATATTTAATTCAAAGGCTTGTGTTTTAGAATTGTTTTATTTTGACCAAAATGGTTTCTGTAAGCACGGCTAGCCAAGGTTGGTTAGAGTGTTTAGGCTAGTTTAGACAAACGTTTTGTTTATGGAGTGACGTCTTATTCTATGGCGCTTGTTATGACTGATTGACTTCCCTAGTCTGCCCTTTGGGTTTTCAGTCTAGGATGTTGTGTTTTGTTTTGTCCTAACCTTTGTCTAGGTTTCTTTTTTTGTTGCTTTGGGAAACCTAGTGGACTTTACTTTGTAACCCTAGTTTTTGCCTAGGCTACCCTTTATGGTTGTTCGGGTTTCCTAGCGGGTTTACCCTAACTTTTGCGTAGCCCCCTTTGGTGGGTTTCCTACTGGGTATCTTGCCCTCACTTTTTTGGCCTTTGGCTTCTTATGGGCTTCTTTTGATTTTTGTTTTCTTTTTGTACAACATTGGCGAAACACGACTTTATTTATGATGAGGTAAAACTTTATTTTGTGTTTCTAGTCAATCAGTAGTGATGGATTTGACTTTTATTTTGGTCAATGGCGCATTTTGATTACTTTGACGCATTTTGAAAATGTTTGCTTAAACATGGTTATTAATGAGGTTTAGACATGAATAGCAAGAAGAGAAGCAAATAGTAAGAATGACATTCTTTGTAATTAATAGGGAAATATGTGCCCTAAAATGCTCGGGGGTCGGGCTAGCCCCGAGGAGTAATCTCTAATAGTCATCGGATTTACAAATCCTAAGAATTAGAAGGAGAACACCTAATGACTAAATTCGCTTTTGATTTGACGCTTGAACCCCTCTATATGGGAAAATCTGATTTGAGGTGCAGGGGGGAAACTTCCCTTTTCTCTATGTAACTTGATCTTTTGTAGGGTAAAGCTCTAAGCCATGCTCTTTAAAATCTGGTGGCTCCCTTATTCCTTGAGAGTTTCTAATGAGCCCTTGGTTTGGGCGATATGCATATTATGTGGGTCACCTTCATATTGTTGGGGCAAAAGATATTTCAAATGTCCTTTTCAGCCGCATCCATTCAAGGTAGGGCAAACGACTCGCTGATCTGAATGTCGTCTCTAGCTCAAACTGTGACTAGCTTGTCGCCTACCCTGAGTTTGTCTCTTTGGCGGAGCGTCATGAATTGCCTCAGCGTCGTGAATCCAAAGTCTCTTCAATTTCCTTTTTGGATTATGTTTTTCTTCGGTCTTTTTATTTTCCTTTATTTGTAGGAGCGTCGTCTTGTAGCTCCTCGGGGGAGTAGATTCTACTTCTAATCCTGCCCCCCAATGCCGGCTATGCTGGAGATATCCTTGTTAATGGGCGATGTTTTTGGTATCTCCATGGTACCTCCTTATTCGATTCGAGGCGTGAACAAAATGTAATGGCATCCTTGCCCCCTTTTCCTTATTTACTCAGATGGCCAACGGTTGAGGCTTATTATCCTCCTTAGGCGGATCAACCGTTGGGAATAACTTGATGACAAAATGTTTTCTCTTCATCTTATTCCGATTCGTGAAAAGCACATCGATTAATCCTCTCTTTTTATTATCTTATTTTTACTAAAGTGAGAATGAATGTAATTTGTGAATGCAATTTATGAATGCAATAGACGATTGAAGAGATGATGAAAACAAACAATTTTATTTATTTCATCCAGACAGTGTACATTCCTCAATTTAATGTTTCGAAGTACATTTTTTTTTGGAGAAGCCTAAATGAACCCATAGGCGGGTAAATATTTTTATTTATTTTCTTTTTGACTTCCCGCGAATGCCCTGATCCTCTTTTCATAGTATTGAGGAATGTCCACTTCTTCAATTGTCTATTTTTAGATGCATGTTATGAGGATGAAGTTTGGTGGATGCATGTATGCAAGTGTTTGTTTATTATCATGTTTTATTTTCTGACATGATGTATGATAGTGTTTGGGATTTTTGTGTGTTTTTTTTTTATGCAGATGAGGACATGAAGAATACCAGCCGTGTGCTTTTTTTTTGTGTGTTTTTTTTATGCAGATGTGTGTTTTTTTGAGTGTTTGACAAGTATAATGGCAATCACCATCACATCTTAGTACACTTGTCCCTTCCTTGTCGCGAAGGTAAAAAATGTGCTCGGGGCCTTTCGCCATTGTCTTAGGGCTATCTAGTGCTCCCTAAAATGAATGCATTTATGCATGCACCAGTACAAAAAGGCAGTAGATGTTCAAAGTGGCATAACTTTTGACTGGGTTGTCCGATTTGGACACACAACATGTCAAAACGAAGAGAAAAGGGTGAAGAACCAAGTTGCAATTGCAAATTGCTGAAGGCGATTTGGCCCAGTAATTTTCCCAAAAAATGTCTCTAAGACCCATTTTTTAGGGGTTTATTAAAATGATGCATATGCATACTTTCCTTATGCATTCATTTTCTCTCTTGGTTTTTCCACTTATGATGCAATATGAATGATACGACTTTGTCAACATTATTTTTATAAACGTTTTTATTTTGTCATTATTATTTTATTTATTTTGGATTTTTTTTATAGCCTTTTATCTCTTCTGTCGGACTGCGTGGCTACTTAGCTTACAAAGAACCTGAAACCAGGCTAGCTAAAAGGCAGACTGTCCGAGATAAAATGTGGCTTTATGTGAAAGAATATTTAGCGTCCCTTATCTCTTCTGTCGGAACTGCGTGGCTACTTAGCTTACAAAGAACCTGAAACCAGGCTAGCTAAAAGGCAGACTGTCCGAGATAAGGGTGTTTATTTGTGAAAGTATTTTTTTGTGATTTTTGTTCTGTTGTTTGTTTATGCTATGCAATCAAATGCAACAAACAAATGCACATACAATTCACTCATCCGCGAACAAGCGAGAAGTCGTTTTAATTACGAGGTAGGGTTTTCCTGCAGAAAAGTGCATTGGCGAGGGTTGGTTCTAACTATTCTCACCAGGCTAAGGCCCCCAAGGTGCCCCCATTATAGGGTCCCCACTCTCCAGCCGTCCGACCATGCTCAACACTAAGGCCAGAGTCGGTCTTGTTGCCAAAAGAGGAAGGTTATCACCTTGAGTGGTGGTTTCCGATCACACTGATGGGCACAAGGCCCTGACTACAGCGAACCGTACCTGCCACCCGCTCCCTATGGTTATCTCACTTGCCCCCGGGTATAGAGGGAACTGTAGTGTGCAAGGGTTTGTGTGCAGTTTATATTTCAATCAATTGCGTAAGTATAAACAAGCAACAATTATTTGAAAGCCAAACAATAAAGCATGTTATAATACAAGGCAGGGTAAAAGCGCTATTTTCTTGGTTTAATTATTTTTAAGCCAACCCATCACTAAATGGGATCAACTCTCTAGGCTTCCCCAGTGCAGTCGCCATCTATCGCCGCCTCCCCGAAGAGGGCGGTCGGAGCGACGCGATGGTTTTTCGACCCTCTTTATTTTCGCGTTTTTTATCGGTGGTTACAACGCCTTTAGGTTGTCCGATAACCGGGCTAACCTAGGGGCGAGGTTTTCGAAAGTATCCCTGGGTTGTCCGATAACCGGGCTAACCCAGGGACTTATTTAATTTGGGTTCTATGGAGTCGCTACCGATATTTTTACCATACACATCGGAAAAGGGGTTTTAAAAAGGCGTTGGTTTTCGAAAACCAACTTTGGTCATTAGAACCAGAGTTGGGTAAGGGAATTAGTTACGTGTAAAGGAAGTGTTAGTTCCTTTACGACGCCCCTTTCGGGTTCCCTATGATAGGCCAGCTACCTTGAATAAATAATTAAACTGGAAAAAATGCGCTTTTACCCTTTTATTATGCGGAATTTAAGTTTATGACTACATGACCCTGACTTCTATTGCGTAATTTAAATGGCAGTAATAAAAATAGAGAGGGAGAATATGCACCTCCAAAGCAAGCTTTTATATTTCTTTAAAGAAAGGGTGCGTTTTGGCAACCCTTCACTCTACAACTCTCAGAAACTCCGGAAATGCCTCGGAGGGATTCTAAAGAAGATTTAGAACGCTCAGTGTATGCCTAGAGACACTCAGAAACTCCAGAAATGCCTCGGAGGGATTCTTAGAGAGAGAAAGTCTAGAGAGAAGGGAGAGCTATGTTGTTTCTGTGTGGAAAAGGGAGAAATGACGCCCCTATTTATAGTTTTTCGCGCCTGACAGGTCGAGACCGCCGTCTCCTCTGGCAGGGTCGAGACCGCCGTCTCGTTCATGGCAGAGGGTCGAGACCGCCGTCTGGATAATCGAGACCGCCGTCTCGACTGGGCAGGAATCGAGACCGCCGTCTGGGAAACCCAGACTGCCGTCTCAACTTTTGCAGGAATCGAGACTGCCGTCTGGGAAACCCAGACCGCCGTCTCGACTGGGCAGGAATCGAGACCGCCGTCTGGGAAACCCAGACCGCCATCTCGACTTTTGCAGGAATCGAGACTGCCGTCTGGGAAACCCAGACCGCCGTCTCGACTTTGCAGGTGACGAGACCGCCGTCTGGACAATCAAGACGGCGGTCTCGTCCTGGCGTTGAAACGAGACGGCGGTCTGGTCCTTCCAGACGGCGGTCTCGTTCCTTCAGGGCGAGAAACTTTATTTTCGGGCCAAAAAACCTTCCTATCTTGGTACGGGAGCCTAATAGTCTCTCCTAATGACTTGTTAAGCTTCGGCCGTCTTCAAATAGGACGCTTTCTGGCTTTATTTGGAGTCCGGGCAAGATTTGGGGTCTACAATCACTCTCAACCTAAAACCTTAAAGCATTGGGTTATGGGTCATACTTCCTTATATGTTGCTAAAATTTATCATTCTTACTCAATGTGAGACTTAACTCAGACTTGGATTACCCAATAAGAGGATCATGAAGAGGAGCACTAGAATCTTGATGAAGATGCAATGAAGGATCCATGGTGCAGAATATGACTTAGAATTAAGAAAAGCAGCATTCGAGATTAAGTCCAAGTAATGTTTCTGCTGATAAAGATAAATACTTGAAGATGAGTGAGCAACCTCTAATCCTAAAAAATACTTCAATTTGCCAAAGTCTCTTATATGAAAGTGAGAACGCAAAGAAGTTTTAAGATGATCAATTTTAGTAAGTGAATTGTCAGCTAGAACAATGTCATCAACATAAACAATCAAAGTTGTAAATGAAGAACATGTTGCCTTCGTAAATAGACTATGATCAACATGGACTTGCGTATATCCAAATGAAAGTAATAAAATAGAAAGTTTGGCAAACCATTAACGACTAGCTTGCTTCAAGCTATATAAATATTTATTCAAATTACAACACTGAGAAGATGAGCAACCATGAAGACCTTGAGGGATAGTCATGTAGACGTCTTCTGTGAGATTGCCATAAAGGAAAGCATTACTAACGTCAAGTTGTTGCAAGTGCCAATTGTTGATGGAAGCAATAGCTAGAAACGGCATAGATGGTGGTCATTTTAACAACAAGGGAGAGAGAATATCCAAATAATCAATGCCCTCAATCTAGGAGCACCCTTTGCCTACTAATCGTGTCTTGTATCATTGAATGTTACCATCAGGGTCATGCTTGATTTTGTAAATTCATTTGTAACTAATGAGTTGTGTAGTTTAAGGAGCTTGAACAATATCCTAGGTGTGGTTTGAAACTAAGGCTTGTATCTCAACATTCATAGCCTCTTACCAATAGGGTTGGGTAGTAGCCTTGTAGTAGGTGTAGTAGGTGGTGGGCTCGTGCTCAGTGGATAGATTCATGAGATAATGAGAATAAGAGGAGGAAAGACGGGAATAATCAAGAGAGTCATGAATAGGATAAGATACTTTTGAAGAAGATTGGTGGGATGGTGTTGAAGAAAAGATGACATTATTGGGACAAGTGTGACACTCATAGTCAATAAGGTAAGAAGGGAGGAGATGAGGGCGATGAGAATGATGGAGAGGTTGGGTTGGTGGGGAGGACTAGGAATTGGCTTAAGTAGGGGAAGGAGATGGTGAAGGAGATGACAGTGGACAAGGTGTAGGAGACGTTGGAGAGGATGAAGTGGACAAGGTAGACATCAGTTGGTATTATTGCGTTGAAAGTTGGGGTTGATATGATTAAAATAAGGGGTGTCAAAAGAATTAGGTTGAGGAAAGGAAGGAATAATGGGTTGTGTATTAACGGAATGGTGAGTAGAATTGATTTTTGTAAATGGAAAGACTTTTTCATTGAACAAAACATTTCAAGAGACAAAAATATCTCTATTATTTAGATCAAGAATGAGATATCCTTTGGCTCCTGTTTGATATCCTAATAAAACACCACATTTTGCACGAACATCAAATATTTAATGAGGAAGATTTGTTGAAGCATAGCTAAGACAACCAAAAACCTTTAAAATAAAAAATTCTAGATGGTGTTTGTGTAATAATTCAAAAGGAATGTTATTATCAATGGTGGGGGATGAAGTGCATTTTATTAAATAGACAGTGTGTTTAACAACATATGACCAATAATGTTTTGGAAGTTGAGATTGAAACATAAGAGTCTTAACAACATTAAGAATGTACTGATGTTTTCTCTCAACTCTACCATTTTTGTGAGGAGTATAAACACAACTTGTTTGATGAAAAATTCCTTTAGATGCAAAAAAATCTTTTTGAAGAAATTCAGGACCATTACCTGAGCGTATGCATTTGATGGAAAGATTGAATTGGTTTTCAATTAAAAAAAATAAAATTTTGAACGTGTATGTGAACACCCATTTTAATTATCCATATATAACGACTAAAACCATCCACAATAGTAAAAAAATATTTGTGACCATGGATAGAAGTTTGAGAAAAAGGATCCGAAATATCTATATGAACCAAATAAAAAAAAATTGAAGCTATATTAGAACTTTGAGAATATGATAATTTCTTTTGTTTAGCTAGGTGGCAAATATTACAATTCTCATCAACATGTCTGGAAATAAAAGGAAATTTAGCATGAAGACTTTTAAGGCGATTTTGAAGAGATGACCAAGTCTAAAGTACCAAAGGTTAGTGTTGGTCACAGGTGGAGTGGAGAAATTATTGATGAAGGTGGTTTTGGGAAAAGTATGTTTGTAACTGGTGTGCGTCTCCAAGTAATATAATTCATGATTCAAATTAGTCAAACCAATCATCCTCAATAACTTCTTTTCTTGTATTTGACATTGAAAATTAGAAAAAAGAGGTATGTAATCAGAAGAAGTCAGGATTTTATAAATTTAAAGCAAATTGAATTGAAATTATACACATAAAGAACATCACGAATGGTGAGTTGAGGAGACAATTGAACAGTGCCTAAAATATGAGCAATAACTATAGAGCCATTACGTAGGTTAATACGTATGGGCTTAATTTTAGAAAAATTTAGGAAGTTATCAAAAGAACAAGTGATGTAATCAATGGCCCTTGAGTCAATGATCTAATGGGTGTTGTTTGATGGGTGTTGTAAACCCCAAATTTTGTCTGACTTCTCAATAAAGACCAAAAAACCTCCGTTCGAAGATGGACAAGGCTCCATTGGGTCCCTAGTCATGTTCACTAGGCTCTATGTAAGGATAGGAGCGCTTTCTGTACGTGAAAAATAAGAAAAAAATAGGAAAAACTTGATAGGAGGCTCAAGATGGTCGTCCCGTTTGGCCAGACGATCGTCTCACTTTCCCTGAAGCACGAGACGGTCGTCTTGTTTGGCCAGACGACCATCTCACCTTCCTTGAAGGTCGGGACGATCGTCTCGTTTGGCGAGACAGTCGTCTCGCCTTTCTCTGAGCCTGAGACGACCATCTCGATATCCCAGACGACCATCTCGCTTGTCAGAAGTCTAGACGCTCGTCCCGGCCTGCTTGGCCCGAATTCCTATAAATAGCAGCCTCCCCCTGCCCCCTCATTTCACACACCTTTCCACTCCTACACTCTCTAAGGAAGTCTCCTTTTGAGACGTCTAACACTCAGTAATGTGGTATTCTTATTTTTTGTTCAAGGAAGGAGTGTCTCTGTAGAGTGCGGGGACTGCCAAAAAGCATCCTCAAGTTCAAGATTTATAAAAGCTCGCTTCAGAGGTTCTCCTTCATATCTCTTCTCTTTTACTGCTTTCTTTTACCGCTTTCCTTGTATGCATTAGATATTAGGATCATGTAGACATTTAAATTATGTCAGTAGATAAATAAATAGGGTAGAAGCATAATTTCTCTTAATCTTTATTTTATGAATTAGTCCATCATAGGGAACCCGAAAGGGGCATTGTGGGGGTGCTAACACCTTCCCTAACTAACTCCCTTATCCAACTCTGGTTATAATGACCAAAGTTGGTTTATCTACAAACCAACGCCTTCTTTTTACCCTTTTCCAGTGTTTAAGGTTAAAACACTGGTGGTGACTCCATAGAACCCATTTACAAAAACCTTGCTTTTAGGTTCATCTCGGTTATCAGACAACCTAAAAGCGTTGACTACATAATTTTACAAAAACATAGGAGTTTAGTCATCCATCGCAACCATTCGCAAATATCGAAATCCTCGTGCCGACAGATGACGACTCTACTGGGGAAGCTAGAGAGTTAATCCCATTTAGTGATGGACTAAGTCAAATAATAAAGACTTGAAAGTATGCTTTTACCCTTCTCTGTATATAACATGTTTTATCTGTATGGCTTTAATAATTGTTATATGTTTATTTTCTGCAATTGTTTTAAATAACAACTGTACACAAACCTTTGCACACAATAGTTCCCTTTATACCCAGGAGCATGTAGGATGTAGACCCCAAATCGTGTCCGACCTCACAATAAAGGCCAGAGATCCTCCGTTCGAAGATGGACAAGGCTTCATTGGGCTCCTAGTATTGTTCACTAGGTTCTATGTGAGGATAGGAGAGCTTTATGGACTCAAAATAATAAGAAAAAGGTAGGAAAATCCTGTCAGGGAGCTTGGGACGGCCATCCCACTTCCCAGACGGTTGTCCCAACCCATTTTTAAACTTGGGACGGTCGTCCCACTTCCCAGACGACCGTCTCGACTGTTCCAGACGACCGTCTCGAGGTTCTGGCAGCGAAAAACTATAAATAGAAGCCTTATCTTTAGTTTTTTCACACAATTTCACTTCTCTCTACTCTCATACACTTCTAGTTCTCGAATGATCTTTATGATTGCCTATAAGGTAACAATCGGTTAAGGAAATCTCTTTTGAGATATCCGGCATTCGATAAGTCTAAAATTCTTTTCTTGTATTCTAGAGAGGAGAGTCCTTGTAGTGCGGGAGGATAGCCAAAAAGCATCCTCAGAGTTGAATATTTGTAATAAAAGCTTGCTTCAGAGGTTCTTTTCACTACTCTTCTCTTTTATTGCTTTATTTATTGCTTTCTATGTGTAATAGAAAATAAGATCATGTAGATAATCATTTTAATAGTAGAATAAAATAGGATAATAACGTAATTTCTCTTAATCTTTATTTTATGAATTAAACCGTCATAGGGAACTCGAAAGGGGCGTTGTGGGGGTGATAATACCTTCCCCACACGTAACTAACTCCCTTACCTAACTCTGGTTATAATGGCCAAGTTTGGTTTTTCTTAAAATCAACACCTTTTTTTATCCTTTTCCAATGTTTATGGTAAAAACATTGGTGGCAACTCCATAGAACTCTTTTTATGAAAACCTTGCTTTTATTAGAGGTTAGTTCAGTTGTTGAGCACCTCATCATATTTTTAACAAAAACGTGAGTCTAAACCATCATATCACAACCACTCGCATTAAACGTTCGTAACGTCTCGAGGCGTCGGAACGGACGACGGCGACATATGGCGACTTCACTGAGGAAGCTAGAGAGTTGATCCCATTTAGTGATGGATAAATTCAAACTAAATAAAAATTTAAAATTACGCCTTTACCCTTCCTTGTATTTATAACATGTTTTATTGTATGGATTTGATAATTGTTGTATGATTACTTTCTGCAAATTGTTTGAAATACAAATTGTACACAAAAACCCTTGCACACAACAATCCCTCTATACCTGGGGGCAAGAGTGATTACCCATAGGGAATGGGTGGCAGATACAACTGGTTTGTTGGCACACGTGGCTACATCCGTTGTCGAAAAACCACCAACTCAAGGTGATAACTCTCTTCTTTTGGTCCAAGGATGTTGACACGAAGTTCCATGCATGATTTGAAGATCGAGAGATTGAGAGGTCCTTATAATGGAGGCACCTTGGGGACCTTTGGCCTTGGTGAGAACAGTTTAGAACCACCTTAATCATGCACTTTCCAGCAGGAAAACTCCACATCGTGATTAAACAGCGTGGCCCTGCTCATGGATGGGTGAATTAGGTGTGCATTCGTTTATTGCATTTGTTTGATGCATTTGTATAGAATAATCATACAACAATTAAAACAAAAAAAATTCATAAAAACCATAAAAATAAAGGAAATAAGAATAAGCCAACTTTATCTCAGACAGTCTTCATTTAAGCTAGCCTGGTTTCAGGTTCTTTTTAAGCTAAGTAGCCACGTTGACCAAAAGGGTTATAAAAAATAAAAACAATTTAAACCAATAAAAATACCTCTTACAATAAAAAGATTCTTGACAAAGTCGTATCATTCATACCACATCATCCAATAAGTGGTAAAACTACGAGAGAAAATAAATGCATTAAGAAAAGTATGCATAAGCATCATCCTAATAAAATATCTCATACATAAACACATTCATTCTAGGGGACATTAGATATCCTTAGACAAAAGCAAAAGAAACCCAAGTGCGTTCGTAATCTTCCCCAAAGAAGGACGAGTGTGCTAAGGTGTATTAGTGACCTCTAAAAGGAACTATCGCACCAAGGTGGGTATGGTATTTCCTAAAGCGTAAGTTTTCAGGAAAATACCAAAGCTATTGTCTAAGGCATATCTATCCCACACTAATCATTCATAATAATAAAAAGCTATAACAAAAATATTTAAATCATTTAGAAAGTGGCTGGGCTTCTTCCTGTCCTCACTCGCGCGCAAAAAGCTAAGAGGATGGAACAATTAGAAGAGCAGAATCGCAAGCTCACCGCTAAGCTTAACTCCACGAAAGAACAAATGGCGTAGTTAATGGAGTTAATGCGTCAGCAGAACTTACACAAGGAGGGTCCTCACAGTGAACATGCCTCCCATCATGAGGAAGAAAAGGAACCCATCTTCGAGCATGAACAGGGAGTTCATGTCCAGTCTAACAGGAGGGCAGTACACATCGATACTCCTGAAGTTTCCAAGCAACATATTACTGCCCTCGAAGAGAGGTTAAGGGCCATGGAGGGACATAATTTTGATATTAAAGAAGCGGCTGACATGTGCCTCGTAAAGAATATTCAATTCCCCCCAAAGTTCAGGGTTCCAGATTTCCAAAAGTACAGGGGAATGACTTGTCCCAAGAGCCATCTTACAATGTACCGCTGTAAGATGGCTCCATATGCCAATAATGAGAAACTCCTAATCCACTACTTTCAGGAAAGTTTGGCCAATTTGGCCTTGAGCTGGTATATGCAGTTGGAAGGGGGACAAGTCCAAGCCTGGAGATAGCTGGCAGATACCTTCCTTCGTCGTTACAAATACAACATCGATTTGACTCCGGATAGGTCAGATCTACAAGCTTCGAGTAAAAGAAACGACAAACCCTTCAAGGCATATGCTCAGCATTGGAGGGAGTTGGCCGCCCAAGTGGAGCCTTCACTATTAAATAAGGAAACCACGTCCATGTTTATCAATTCCTTGACTGGTCCCTATTACGATAAAATGATAGGGAGTACATCGACCCTCTTTGCGGACGTGGTGACCATAGGAGAAAGAGTGGAGCAAGGACTGAAAAGTGGAAGGGTTGTGCAACCTTCCTCATCTACTGCAACATTTAAGAAGTCCTTTGACCAGAAGAAGGAAGGAAGCGTGAACGCCATCAACCTTGCTACTCCTTCTTCCTCTTCTCCACCAACTGGGCAGTCACGCAAACAAGAGAAAAAATTCACTCTCATTCCAACCTCTTATGGGAGTCTGCTGCCAAAACTGTTAAAGGCCAAGCTCCTAACACGTATCCCTCTGAAGAAGAAGGATCCACCTTACCGCAAGTGGTACAAGCTCAACGAAAAATGTGATTACCACTCATGTGCTCTTGGACATTCCGTGGAAGATTTCATCAACTTGAAATATAGGGTTCAAGAATTGTTGAATGCCGGGTGGATCACCTTCTGTTAGAAAAAGAGGCTGAGATCAAGAGAGGCATGAATGGATCTTTAAAAGATTTTTGCAATTTACAGATTATCTATTTCAAAGATTAAGGGTTTTGATCAATTCTTGAACCAGGAAAATCAAGCTATTCAAAGTAAGACAACAACAGAATTAAAGAGAGTAAGGTTTAGAGAAATACAACCAAGATTTATACTGGTTCACCCAATCCCAGGGCTACGTCCAGTTCTTAGCCAAATTCCAGCTGAGTTCCACTAGATTGAATATTTTACAGATTACAAATTCCAATAACATCTAATCTATCATAAGACCCAAATTCCAGATCTTGCACCTAAACCTTCACAAAAAACCAAATTCCAGTTCTTGAACCAACCTGCAGCCAAATTCCAGCTACAACATTAGTGCCCAACAATTCCAGACACTCACCACCCAAGAACCAAGTTCCAGTTCTTGTACCAACCTGCAGCCAAATTCTAGCTACAGAACCAGTGCTCAACAGTTACAAACACTCACCACCCAAGAACCAAGTTCCAGTTCTTGTACCAACCTGCAGCCAAATTCCAACTACAGAACTAGTGCCCAACAATTCCAGACACCCACAATACAGTAAATAAATGTAAAGAAACAAAGAGAAGAAACTAGGACAATAAAACCCGAATTATGCAACTTTTACAGAATGAGTTTCTTCACCAAAGGAATGCAAAAATTGCCTCAAGAAAGAACTTTGAAAAACTCCACAAAACTTGCGTGATTCTTTCTTGAAAGTAGCTCTTATGATTGCTTGATTCATTGCTCAAAAGTGTATTTTAAAATGTTGAATCAAGTCTATTTATATAGAAAAGTTTTTCAACTTCTGGTTTAATTAATCTGTTAAACCGTTCTTTTAATCTGTTAAAAGTCTTTGATTAATCAGTTAAAATATTTTTTATTATTTTCTAGATTTATTTTAACTGATGTGACAACGTTTTAATCAATTAAAACAATTAACAAAAAGTCCCTTAATTTATTTTAATCGATTAATATTCTTCCAAAAACTTTCACAAAACTTTCTAAGTAATTTTAACTAATAAGAACAAGTTTAAATCGATTAAAACAGTTAGCAAAAAGTTCATTAAGTTGTTTTAATCGATTAATTCGATTTTACATCAATTAAAATTATTCTGATTGATCATTTTTGAGATTACATCGATTAAAACTTATTCTGATCGATCATATATGAGATTACATCGATTAAAAAGCTTTTCAAGTGGTTTTATATCAATTAAAATACTGCCAGCACACATTTTAAAACATCTTAAAAGATTTTAATCGATTATTTCGAATCTATATCAGTTAAAACACTGGCAAAAGGTTTTCTAAAACTCCTTTAATGAAAATAATCGATTAATTCGAAAGTGTATCAATTAAAACAGTTCCAGTGAATGTTTTAAATGGTTTTTAATCGATTATTTCGAAAACCTATCAGTTAAAAATCTGTCATGTAAGTTTTAAGAACATTTTAATTGATAAAGCTCATATAATATCAGTTAAATCAATTTCTTAAAAACATTTTAACCAAATGCTTTGGTTTTTAACAGATTAAAAGCATCTTTAGAGGCATTTTCAAATTCTTTCAAATGATGAAACCTCATGCAGTAGAGAGATATGAATGATTATACCTATGTATAGATGCATACTCACTAATCACTCTACCCTTTTAACCCAAGTAACCTTTGACTTCATCAGATTAGCCTTTGACTTCATCAAATCAACAAGATCTTCGTTTTATCAAATGATTCAATAAGATCTTCATCACTTTCAGTCTCCCCCTATTTGATGAAGACAAACACCTCTTTGAAAGATTTTGATCTGTAGAAGAAGTCACTTGGATATATAGATTAGTGAGTATTCAATATCAATTATTTCTCCCCCTAGATTAGTGAGTATTTGAAAAATTAATCATTTCTTCCCCTTTGACTTATTAAAGTTGAATTCAAACTTATCTTCGTTAACACATTTGTAATGAATACAATTGACATGTGTAAAGATAAGAGAACCTTGCTTTAGTAGCATGTTACAATAACAACCATTAACTAAAGCCTTCAATTTCCTTTGTAGAATAATCGATTAAAAATAGGACATAATCGATTAAATTGATCCTGTTAATGATTTTAATTGATACAAATAACATTTTAATCAATAAAACAGTACGAACAGTAGTATTATAAGTGAAATTAATCGATTAAAGCTAGTTTATGTCAATTAAAATAATCAATAATGAGAACTAAGTGATGTTTGATGCATCTAAAATGTCTAATACAATTTGGATTTTATAAAATCGATCACGAGCAATAGGTTTTGTGAATATATCAGGCAAATTGTTTTATTTTGATAAAATTTGTAAAGATTTTAAAGTCAAGTCAAATATTCTAAAATCCAATAGTTATATGATGTTAAGAAAAATCAGAGATCAAACTGCTGATGAATATTGAGAACCTATGAATAAGTGGAAAATTTGCACAATAACAGAATATGATATCACGGTTAGTGATTTTAATTGATGTAAATCATTTTTAGTCGACACAGTTCCACATCCTAGAACGTTTAATCGATTCTTTCACAGAATAATCGATTAAAAACAGAACATATAGCCTAGGTGAATTGTAAATGAAATTAATCGATTAGAAATCAAATTAATCGATTAAAACAGTACATATTGTTTATGTGAGTATGTCTGTGAATGGAATTAATTGATTAAAATGATTTTATATCGGCTAAAACTATCAGAATATGTATTGTTTGATCTATCTAAAGTCATTAACTCAATTTTTACTTTTAAAATTAAACACCTTTATCATATTAAAAGTAGTTCAGGGAGTATTTTTGGTCAAAGACCAGTTAATTGTACAAATCAACATAAACAAAACATCAAATAAAGAAAAGACAGCAAATGAAAAATAGAAAAAACTTATGATAGAAATGAACCTTCTTGATGAGATTAGTCATCCCAATTTCCCTGATTGAGTTGCATGTCCTCCATCTTAGTATAAAGATCAACAATCTGGTTTCCTAGGTTGATAAATTGAGAATTGGATTGTTGAAAATGCTGATAGGTCATCTGCATATGTCTCATTTGATTTTCTTGTAGTGAGGACATTTGGGAGAGCATGGTCCTTTCAAACTGGGAGAGAGGACCCCCACAGTTAGGTTGCTCTGTGTAGGGTATGATTTCCATATTCTCATAAGAGGTTTGACCACTAGTGGACTCAGGAACCTCGGCAGCAGCCGGAGAAGAAGGAATTTGACCTTGATCAGCTTCTTCTTCATCTTCCTCCTCATCTTCGGACATCCCAAAATCAATCTTTGAGATTTATTCTCTATCAATTTTGATAAATCCCATCTTCTGCAAAGTGGAATCATCAATATTATTGGAGGCCTTTGGAGTTTCTACATATTCTCCTGCAAGATCTACTTCAAAGTATCTAAAAAATTGATTAATCAACATAGCATATGGGAGTTTATAATCAACCAATCTTTTTGCTTTTATCATGTGATCTTTGAAAACAAAAATCCAGTTTACACGAATATTATTTTCAATGCAATACATGAGAGCTAAGTCACCCTCATTGAGTAAAACATGATTACTCCCCCTTGGAGTAAGCATCCAGGCAATGATGAAGGAAAGAATTCTTGGTTCAAGTTCCAACTTCCCAGTGTTAAGATTTTTATAGAATCATTTTGATTTTTGAGACAACTACAGAAAAATTGAATTTTGTTAAAATCAGGTAACTCTGCAGTGTTATTGTTAGAATCGCACAGTGGAATGTTTGCGTTTACGGACAAATACCAAGTGGGGGGGGGTGAATTGGTTTCTTAAACAAAAATTAGGCTTTTAAAACTTTCCCCAAATTTCACCGATTAAAATGTTGTGTAATGTAAATATATAAGGGATAGAAGATTACACAGTTGATTTATATTGGTTCGGATCAAAAGACCCTATGTCCAGTTGCTAATAACTCAAACAGAGGATTAACGCTGTCACTATAATCACAGTTTACAAACAGATTACAAATGAAAAGATAAGGTAAAGAAAACACCTCTCTTGAGTCACACAAGAGATGAACACCTCCTTTGAATCCACAAAGGATGAAGAACAACTTTTCCTAGAGACGGCACAACACACAATCCACCAAGAAACCCACTCAGTGATTCTTATCGCTTCTAGCCCACACTAGGTATTCAAAAGCCCTTTTTCTTCCCTACAAACAGTTCTCTAGTAGTCACAACTCTTAACTTTTGTATGAAAAAGGTTTGTTCAATTTGCAAAGAGCCTTAGAGAACCTTAAGTAGAGAGAATAGGGTCTGGGAATTGGGGATTTTCGAAACTTGATGAATTGGGAATAGGGTTTTTGAAACTTGGTCCAATTTTGAATTTCAAAACACATAACAGACCCAAATAGTCGATTATCTTAAGTGTTAATCGATTATTCTAGAGCCATTCTCACAGAAAAGCAATACAGGGCTAGATAATCGATTAACAACCCATTTAATCGATTAATCCAGTGAGCATATACTAAAAATGGTTTTCTTTCCATAATAATCGATTATCCTGTGGTTTAATCGATTATTCCAGTAACTTTTTGATAAAAAAGAGTTTTTAGAGCTTTTAAAGAGTGGTCTATGTGCTGGCTATCTTGGACTCTAATATTACAGACTCAAAAACATAAAAACAGAGTTATTACATAACATTACAAGTCTTCAAACCTTTAAGTCATTTATTCTTGAATCATCATCAAAATCTACAAGTTCATATCCTTGTATGTTCAACATTCATATCCTTGTATGTGTCAACAATCTCCCCCTTTTTGATGATGATCAAAATTTCCTTTAAAGCCCTTTGTAATAACCTGTTTTATCTGTCACAGCTAACAAAAACATTAAACATACCAGACAACATTTAAATTTAATAAACGTAAGAGGCTTTAAATAATTTCTCCCCCTATTTTGATTATGATAAAAAATGAAAGCTCCCCCTCAATAACTGCATAAGATAAAAAAATAGCTCCCCCTCAATGAATGCAAAGATTGATCAGTTAAGCAGAGTTTAGACTATTTCTAATATTCTTAAGTATCTTCTAAGTTCATAGAATCTATCATTTGGAAGAGGTTTGGTAAATATATCCGCTAACTGATGTTTTGTGTCTATATACTCAATTTGAAAATTTTCTTTAGATATATGATCTCTTAAAAAGTGATGCCTAATCTCAATATGTTTAGTTCTAGAATGCATAACAAGATTCTTTGTGAGATTGATGACACTTGTATTATCACACATTAAAGGAATATTACTTAGAAAGATACTATAGTCTTCTAATTGTTGCTTCATCCATAAGATTTGAGCATAACAATTACCAGTTGTAGTATATTCAGCTTCAGTTGTGGATAAAGCAACACATGCTTGTTTCTTAGAATGCCAAGATACTAAAGATGATCCTAACATATGACATGTTCCACTAGTACTCTTTTTATTAGTCTTACATCCACCATAATCAGCATCAGAATATCCTATTAAACTAGGAGAAGCTTCAGATGGATACCATAATCCAAATCCTGTAGTTGCTTTTAAATATTTCAGGATTCGTTTTACTGCAGTTAAATGAGATTCTTTTGGACATGCTTGAAATCTAGCACACACATAAACAAAATGCATAATATCAGGTCTACTTGCAGTTAAGTATAATAGTGAACCTATGATACCTCTATACATATATTGATTAATTTCCAAACCTGATTCATCCTTATCTAAATAGCATGATGTTCCCATGGGTGTGTTAGCTTCCTTTGAAGTGTCCATTCCAAATTTCTTGAGAATCTCTTTGCAGTATTTGGTTTGAGACACAAAAATGCCATCTTTAAGTTGTTTAATTTGAAGTCCAAGGAAGAATGTTAATTCTCCCATCATTGACATTTCAAATTCACCCTGCATTATCTTAGCAAATCCTGCACATAGAGAATTATCAATTGATCCAAAAATAATATCATCAACATATACTTGAACTAACAGAATATGTTCCTTAACCTTCTTAATAAACAGGGTGGAATCAATTTTTCCTCTAGAAAAGTCATTTGAAATTAGAAAACTACTTAATCTTTCATACCAAGACCTAGGAGCTTGTTTCAAACCATATAAAGCTTTCTTTAATTTAAAAATATGATTGGGATATTTAAAATCTTCAAATCCAGGGGGTTGTTCCACATATACTTCCTCTTTGATAAACCCATTCAAAAATGTACTTTTAACATCCATTTGATACAGTTTAAATTTCATCAATGAGGCATAAGCAAGAAGTAGGCGTATAGCCTCTAACCTGGCAACAGGAGCATAAGTTTCATCATAATCAATACCTTCCTTTTGACAGTAACCTTTGGCAACAATTCTGGCTTTGTTTTTTGTTATATTTCCATCTTCATCAAGTTTGTTTCTAAATACCCATTTTGTTCCAATCACTTGATGAGATTCTTCTCCTAGAATTAATTCCCAGACTTGATTCCTTTCAAATTGATTAAGTTCTTCTTGCATTGCTATGCACCATTGGTTATCTTTAAGAGCTTCCTCAACACTTTTGGGTTCAATTTGTGAAACAAAAGCTACAGACATACAGAAATTTGTCATATTTCTCGTTCTTACCTCTGTTGAGATATCACCAATTATATTGTCCATTGAAAGTCCTCTTGGTGATTGCCACTATTTTGCTAATTCAGTTGGTTGAGATGGCTCATTCTCATTCAAGTACATTTCTTCTAGAGTCTCTCTTATGTACTCATCATGACCTGCAAATTCTTTATTTGACTCAAGAGGATTTCCCTCAAGGTCTAAAATTTCATCAAAGGTGACATGTACAGATTCTTCAACATTTAAAGTTCTTCTATTGAACACTCTATATTCTTTTCTAGTTAGTGAATAACCTAAGAAAATTCCCTCATCGGCTTTTGAGTCAAATTTTCCTAAGTTATCTTTTCCATTATTTAAAACAAAGCATTTACATCCAAATATTTTTAAATGAGCAACATTAGGCTTTCTACCATTTAACAGTTCATAAGGAGTTGATTTTATAATTGGCCTAATAAGCATCTTATTCAATACATAACATGCAATACTTATAACATCAGCCCAAAAATACTTAGGAGCATTTGATTCATTCAACATTGTTCTAGCAAGTTCCTCTAGTGAACTATTTTTCCTTTCTACTACACCATTTTGTTGGGGAGTCCTAGGTGCAGAAAAATTATGCAAAATACCATTTTCCTCATAATAATTTTCAAAGCATTCATTTTGAAACACTCCACCATGGTCACTTCTTAACACCTTAATTCTTAAGTATTTCTCATTTTGGATTTGCTTGGCAAACTTCCTAAAGACCTTAAAAGCTTCACTTTTTAATGTTAAGAAAAAATGTCCAAGTATATCTAGAAAAATCATCAACAATTACAAGAGCATAATAATTTCCACCAAAAATTTTTATCCTAGATGGACCAAATAAATCTAAGTGTGATAGTTCTAAAGGTTTTGATGTGAAAATAACATTCTTAGATTTAAAGGATGATTTCACTTGTTTACCTTTTTGACATGCATCACATAATCTATCTTTTTCAAATTTTAACTTAGTCAAACCAACAACTAATTCCTTTGATATTATTTTGTTTAATTGATGCATGTTTATATGAGCCGCTCTCTTATGCTATAACCATGGATTTTCTTCCTTAGCAACTAAGCATGTTATACTAGTGTTAGATACACAATCCAAATCAATCATATAGATATTATTATGCCTAATGCCTTTCAATGCTATATTTTCAGAATCCTTTAAATGTATGGTACAAAATTTACTTTCAAAGATTGCCTTGAATCCTTTGTCACAAAGTTGACTTATACTTAGGAGATTATGCTTTAGCCCATCAACAAGAAGCACATCATTTATCTCCAAAGTATTTGCACCACCAATGTTTCCGATTCCAAATAATTTTCCTTTGTTGTTGTCCCCATAGGTTACATATCCTTGTTCTTTAGCTTTGAAACTCACAAATTTCGTTTTGTCTCCGGTCATATGTTTTGAACATCCACTGTCAAGATACCACATAGACTTCTTGGATTTGGAAGTTTCTTACAAAACAAGAACATAATAATCTTAGGTCCCCATAACTTTTGGGTCCTTGGGGTTAGAGATAATCAAATCATTTAACTATAGGAATCTAAACATATTTTCCTTTAGGAACACCAAAATGCTTAATTCTACACCTATTTGAAGTATGACCATGTTTCATACAATAAAAGCATGCATTAGATGTAATCTTTGAATATGGTACATTTCTAACTTTTGAAGTTTTAGTTCCTTTTTCAACCCATACTCTTCTATTTTTAATTTTAGGCTTTTTCAATGGAACATGACAATTTTCTCTATTTTGAACAATAGCTTTATCCTTATAATTATCACTTATTTCCTTCTTAGCTTTATCAAGCAAATGGATAAGTATATCAATATCATATTCATACTCTTTACATTATGCACATGCTATATTCTTATTATCTTTTTCCTCTAAACATACAATTTTCATTTTTAAGGACTCCACCTCTTTTTCGGATTTATTCAAACACTTTTTCACAGATTTATATTCTTTTTTCAAGTCCTTAAAAATAGTAAACAATTCTCCATATACATTTTGTAAAGCATCATAATCATTTTCATCATCACTTGAGGAAGATTCGGAATCACTAACCTCAAAGTCGGAAGAGATGTTGTCATTTGCCATCAAGCAAATGTTTGCTTCAATTTCTGAATCACTTGACTCCGAAATTGAGTCATTATCATCCCAAGCAATGTAGGCTTTCCTCTTGAAAAATTTCTTGCCTTTATGATCTTCATTTTTCTTATTTGGACAATCGGTTTTTACATATCATGTTTCACCACAACCATAACATTTAAAATTTGAGGAAGTACTTTCTCTTACCTTTCCCTTACCTTTGAAGGGTTGCTTCCCTTTGGCTTTCATGAACTTTGTAAATTTCTTTATCATGAGACTCAAATTTTCATCATCTTCATTCTCTGAGTCTTCTTCCTCCTTCTTGTTCTTACTCTTGGAAATTTCAGTTTTGAAGGCAAGGTTCCTCTTTTGGTGTTGACCTTCTTCATCATTTAGCCTTCCAAGTTGAAGTTCATGCTCTCTCAACTTTCCAAAGAGCGTCGCCATAGACATTGTTGCAAGATTTTGTGACTCCGTGATGGCCAACACCTTAGGTTGCCATTTCCTATCCAAATATTTAAGAATTTTTACATTTAACTCATCAATATCAAAAATTTTACCTAACCCAGTGAGATGGTTCACAATATGTGTGAAACGCTTTTGAACGTCAAAAATTGTTTCCTCTTGTTGCATCCGGAACATCTCATACTCTTGAATCAATGAGTTCTTTCTTGCTCTTTTAACGTCATCTGTACCTTCGTGGGTTACTTTTAGCATTTCCCACATTTCTTGAGCACTCTTACAAACCGATATCCTGTAAAAATCAAGTGTTAAAGCAGATGAAATTATATTTCTAGCCCTAACATCATATTGGGCTTTTCTATTTTCTTCAGTCGACCATCTAGAAAATGGTTTTGGTACCTCTTCTCTGTTTTCAGTAATTTTAGGAACAAAAGGTCCATTTAAAATTGCCTCCCAAACACCTTTATCAACAGACTCCAAAAATATTTGCATTCAAACTTTCCAAAAAGGATAATTTTGCCTCGCAAAAAGTGGGGGTCTATTGATAGAAGCACCCTCGACAAACGTTTGATTTTGTCCGACCATTTTCGAAAATTGAATGACTATCAAAGCAAGCTCTGATACCACTTGTTAGAATCGCGCAGTGGAATGTTTGTGTTTATGGACAAAAACCAAGAGGGGGGGGGGTGAATTGGTTTCTTAAACAAATATTAGGGTTTTAAAATTTTCCCCAAATTTCATCAATTAAAATTTTGTGTAATGTAAATAGATAAGGGATAGAAGATTACACAGTTGATTTATACTGGTTCGAATCAAAAGACCCTACGTCCAGTTGCTAATCACTCAAACAGAGGATTAACGTTGTCACTATAATCACAGTTTATAAATAGATTACAAATGAAAAGATAAGGTAAAGAAAACACCTCTCTTGAGTCACACAAGAGATGAACACCTCCTTTGAATCCACAAAGGATGAAGAACAAATTTTCCTAGAGATAGCACAACACACAATCCACCAAGAAACCCACTCAGTGATTCTTATCGCTTCTAGCCCACACTAGGTTTTCAAAAGCCCTTTTTCTTCCCTACAAACAGTTCTCTAGCAGTCACAGCTCTTAACTTTTGTATGAAAAAAGTTTGTTCAATTTGCAGAGAGCCTTAAAGAACCTTAAGTAGAGAGAATAGGGTATGGGAATTGGGGATTTTCGAAACTTGATGAATTGGGAATAGGGTTTTTGAAACTTGGTCCAATTTTGAATTTGAAAACACATAACAGACCCAAATAATCAATTATCTTAAGTGTTAATCAATTATTCCAGAGTCATTCTCGCAGAAAAGCAATACAGGGCCAGATAATCGATTAACAACCCATTTAATTGATTAATCCAGTGAGCATATACTAAAAATAGTTTTCTTTCTGTAATAATCGATTATCATGTGGTTTAATCGATTATTACAGTAACTTTTTGATAAAAATGAGTTTTTAGAGCTTTTAAAGAGTGGTCTATGTGCTGACTATCTTGGACTATAATATTACAGACTCAAAAACATAAAAACAGAGTTATTACATAACATTACAAGTCTTCAAATCTTTAAGTCCTTTATTCTTGAATCATCATCAAAATCTACAAGCTTCATATCCTTGTATGTTCAACATTCATATCCTTGTATGTTCAGAAGTTACCTTTGGATACATTTACACCAACATCATGAAGACCAGCCACTTCTTCCCATACTTCAGGAGTGATCACCAAATTTATACCTTTAACTACCTTAAAGTGGAGCCGCTGACTGTGAGGTTAGCATAGAAGACCCTCACAAGATCAGGTTGGATGTTACCGGTGTGCTCTAGAAACGTCTTTAACTTTTGTCTTTTCAATTTTCTTCTTATTGAGGTAAAGCCTTCTTCATCTAACCAAGCAAACTTAATGTATTTAGGAATCACTAGTTGCTTTTGGCTAAAGTTTGAAATAAAGTTTTTCATCTTGTCAATGTCTCCATTGAACCATGCTTCAACGTGTCCACCAACATTGCCTGCAGCTAAGGAAGATTTCCCCTTATGTTTCTTCCTTGATTTTGATCTTTCAAACATCTTGTATCAGAAATTTTGAGAAGAAATATAGAAAAGATATGAAGAGAGAAGAAGCAGCGAGATGGTTGAGTTTATACAGAACCTGGTTCCAAGAATGAAGGTCGGATTTCAAATTTTTGAATTACGAATGACAGACTTGCAATGTTTCAGTTTTAATTGAATGTGTTCCCTTGACCAAAGGTAGAGGTGCATACTTTGGATAGTGGGTACATCAGCTATTTTGTTAATTAGATAGACATTGACTTGGTCAAACAAACACAGTAAATACTTTTTACAGAAGTGATAAGAAAGAATCTTGAAAATTTAACTTTTGATTTGTTGAAAATTCTGTAATTAAACCATATTATAGTAATTTTCAAGAGCAAATTAATCGATTAATTATTAAATCAATCAATTAATTTGATCTGGAAACTTAGGTCAGAAGTAGGAATAGTGTAATAATCGATTAAAACAGAAAAGAATCGATTAAATTTGTACTGAATATGTTTAATGAAATGATCGCAAAATTTTAATCGATTAAGTCGAAAAAGAATCAATTAAATTTAACTCTTTAATGATTTTAACTGATGTAAATCATTTTTAATCGATTAAAACAGAGAGGATAAAACTATACTAAAATCCTAAGAACATTTTAATCGATTAATTCGTAGAGTAATTGATTAAAACTGTACAGACAACTTTTCTGGTATACTTTGTAAGTGAAATTAATCGATTAAAATAGTTTTATATCAATTAAAATACTCATTCCATGAATCCATAATCAATATTTGTTGATCAGGTACCAAAGAATTTCCATATTTTGTTCCTGTAAAACAGATTTAGCATATATTTGGTACCCTTAGAATTATAGGGTCCAATCAGGTTATATGAAATGAATTCTTGGGAATCCACTTCATTCTTCCTCTTGGTATAACATACTTCTTGATTCTACAAAATTTAACAGAATGACCTCTTTTCATACAATAAAAGCATTTAATAACAGATGATGAGTATGATTTCCTATTTTCAACAGTTTTTCTGGTTTTCTTGCTAGATGTAAATCCAATGCCAGATTTGTCAAAAATAAGTTTTTGTGACCCAAGAAGAACATAAAGATTAGCTTGACCTTGTGTAAATTTAGAAATAGTTTGTAACAAAACATCAATCTTCTTTTATAAATTTGAACAATTATTGCATGGTTTATTACATAAGCAATCAGAATTATTATGGATTAATTTTAAGTAATCAAGATCAGTTTCATCTTCAAGAATTTTATTTTCAAGAGAATCAACTCTATTTTCTAGCCAATTGTTCATGCCTTTTAGCCTATCATTTTCTCTTTTAAGTTTCTTGGTTTCTTCATGCATTTCATTAAATGCTTCTTGCAATGAGTTATAATTCACAAAATTAGAAGAAGAGTTAGAACTTACACTGCTGGTTTGATAATTCTGGTTAGCCATTAGACACAAGTTAGTTTCTTCATCATCAGAATTTTCTGTTGATGAGGTATCATTGTCATCCCATGCTATATATGCTCTTCTTTTGATCTTTTCTTCTTTCTTGTCATTGTGTTTATTCTTTTCTCGACACTCCATCCTTACATGGCCCCACTTACCACAACCATAAAACTTATAGTTAAAAGAATCAAATTTCTTTTCATACCTTTTGTGTTTTTCTTTATCTTGGATCTTTCTCTTGAGAAACTTGTTGAACTTTTTGACCAGAAGTCCAAGATTCTCACTTTCTTCTTCTGATTCTTGATCTTTCTCTTCAGCTTTGAGCACTATGCTTCTAACTTTCTTTTCAGAGATTTCTTGCTCATTGAATCTGTTAATTTCCATCTCATGATCTCCGAGTTTGCCAAATAAGGAGGTTGTTGTCATGATGGACAAGTCTTTTGACTCTGATATTGTTGTGACCTTAGGCTGCCATGACCTGTCAAGACATTTCAAAACTTATATATTCAATTCCTCTTTATCAAAGGTCTTACCGAGGCCCATTATATGATTGATGATGTGAGTGAATCATTTCTGCACATCTGCAATGCTTTCTCCAGTTTGCATCTTAAACAACTCATATTCTCTGATGAGAGTATGCTTCCTAGCTCTGTTCACATCAACAGTTCCCTCATGAGTAACCTCAAGAACCTCCCACATTTTTTGGGCAGATTTGCATTGAGAAACCCTGAAAAATTCATCCATATTTAGTGCAGAAGTAATTATGTTTTTAGCAGTACAATCACTTTGAACTTTTCTTTTATCTTCATCATTTAAGCTAGACCATTCTTTTTCTATAATTAATGGACCATTAACAATTACATCCCAAACATTTTTATCAATAGATTCAATAAAGATCTTCATCCTTATCTTCCAAAATGGATAAACTGTTCCACAAAATAGTGGAGGTCTACTAATAGAAGCACCCTCAAAAAAAGGTAATTTTGTTTTCAGCCATGAAAGATTTGGACTGAAAGTCTTGAGTATTTTTTAAGACCCTGCTCTGATACCAATTGTTAGAAAAAGAGGTTGAGATCAAGAGGGGGGGTGAATTGATCTTTAAAAGATTTTCTCAATTTACAGATTATCTATTTCAAAGATTAAGGGTTTTGACCAATTCTTGAACCAAGAAAATCAAGTTATTCAAAGTAAGACAACAACAGAATTAAAGAGAGTAAGGTTTAGAGAAATACAACCAAGATTTTTACTAGTTCACCCAATCCCAGGGCTACGTCCAATTCTCAGCCAAATTCCAGCTAAGTTCCACTAGATTGAATGTTTTACAGATTATAGATTCGAATCACACACCCAATCTATCACAAGACCCAAATTCCAGATCTTGCACCTAAACCTTCACCAATAACCAAATTCCATTTCTTGAACCAACCTGTAGCCAAACTCCAGCTACAGAGCCAGTGCTCAATAATTCCAGACACTCACAACCCAAGAACCAAGTTCCAGTTCTTGTACCAACCTGCAGCCAAATTCCAGCTACAGAACCAGTGCCCAACAATTCCAAACACTCACCACCCAAGAACCAAGTTCTAGTTCTTGTACCAACCTGCAGCCAAATTCCAGCTACATAACCAGTGCCCAAAAATTCTAGACACCCGCAATACATTAAAGAAATGTAAGGAAACAAAGAGAAGAAACTAGGACAATCAAATCCGAATTATGCAGCTTCTACAGAATGAGTTTCTTCACCAAAGGAATGCAAAAATTGCCTCAAGAAAGAACTTTGAAAAACTCCACAAAACTTGTGTGATTCTTTCTTAAAAGTAGCTCTTATGATTGCTTAATTGATTGCTCAAAAGTGTATTTTAAAATGTTGAATCAAGTTTGTTTATATAGAAAAGTTTTTCAACTTCTGGTTTAATTAATCTGTTAAACCGTTCTTTTAATCTGTTAAAAGTCTTTGATTAATCGGTTAAAACTTCTTTTAATCTGTTAAAATGTTCTTGATTATTTTCCATATTTACTTTAATTTATGCGACAACATTTTAATCGATTAAAACAATCAACAAAAAGTCCCTTAAGTTGTTTTAATCGATTAATTCACAATTTAATCGATTAATATTCAGCCAAAAACTTTCATAAAACTTTCTAAGTAATTTTAACTGATAACACCAAGTTTTAATCAATTAAGACAGTTAGCAAAAAGTTCATTAAGTTGTTTTAATCGATTAATTCAATTTTACATCAATTAAAATTATTATGATCAATAATTTTTTAGATTACATCGATTAAAACTTATTTTGATCAATCATATATGAGATTACATCAATTAAAAATATTTTCAAGTGGTTTTAATCGATTATTTCGAATCTATATCAGTTAAAATACTGGTAGAAGGTTTTCAAAAACTCCTTTAATGAAAATAATAGATTAATTCAAAAGTGTATCGATTAAAATAGTTCTAGTGAATGTTTTAAATGGTTTTTAACCGATTATTTCGAAAATCTATCAGTTAAAAATCTATCATGTAAGTTTTAAGAACATTTTAATTGATAAAGTTCATATAATATCAGTTAAATCAATTTCTTAAAAACATTTTAACTGATTGCTTTGGTTTTTAACGGATTAAAAACATCTTTAGAGGCTTTTTCATATTCTTTCAAATGATGAAACCTCATGCAGCAAAGAGATATGAATGATTATACCTATGTATAGATGCAGCGTCACAATCACTCTACCCTTTTAACTCAAGTAACCTTTGACTTCATCAGATTAGCCTTTGACTTCATTAAATCAACAAGATCTTCGTTTTATCAAATGATTCAATAAGATCTTCATCACTTTCACCTTCGACGCTCCCAACCCTAAGGTGGATGTCATGCCTCTATCTCAACCAGAATGAAAGGGAAGACCAGCTGATTAGGGCTCCTCATTAAAAAAAATAATAACATATATAAAAAAATAAATAATAAAAAAGCTCCCGATGTGTCTCTCGTGGTCCCTGTTTGTGGCCGTAAGATCTTTTGATTAAAAGGGCTTTGTACATATTTCTCTTTTCATCAATACAATGAGGTATTTTTCATAATATTCATATTCTTTTTATTCTTTTCTCTCTCATTCCAAAATAATTAAATAAAATCTAAACCCAAATAAGAACCATATAAACAAGTAATGTCTCGTGATTGAGGACTCTCTGTGGGATCCGAAAGTCAAAGGCGAATGGATCGGGTCAGACAGTGAGAAGGGGACCATTTTCCCAGGCATGCAGAAACTGTTGGAAAAAAAGTGAGCTCAATACATATAGCCCTACCAAGAAGAAATCGAGGCCATGGATTTAGGGCAAGGAGATTATTAGAAAGAAGTTTATTGAGAAGGGGTTTTCCTCTTTGGGTCAGAGGTAGTACCAATATTCCCTCCACCCCGTCCATCTTGGACGTGACTTTGGAAAGATTATTGGGGGGAAAGATTATTGATACCCAAATCAATGATAACGTCAGGGATGGGTTTAAAATTAAGGGAGTATATGGACGCATGCACATGGTCTTACCATGACATGCCAAGATATCAGAATCCAATATCATAAGTCCTCTCCCTACTGACCTAAGATGAATGGTGCAGTAGAGGCAGCCAATTAGAACATCAAGAAGATCATCCAGAAGATGGTCAAAACCTTCAAAGATTGGCATGAAATATTGCCCTTTACCCTTCATGGTTATCAAATTACCGTACGAACCTTCGGAGGAGCAACTTCATTCTCCCTTATATATGACATGGAGGTTGTACTTCCAAAAGGGGTCGAAATACTTTCCCTTGCAAATTATCATGGAAGCAAAATTGACAAAAAACTTAATGGGTCCAAAACCGATATGATCAGTTCAACCTTTTAAAAAAAAACAACAAAAAAAGAAAAAGAAAAAGTTGGATGCCATATGTCGTGAATAAGTCTATCAAAGGAAAATAAAAAAGGCTTACGAAAAAAAAGGGGTCAACCCCTATATTTACCATGAGGGGGATTTAATGGTAAATAAGTTGCTTCCGGCTCGAAAGGACAAAATATCGAAAGGACAAAATAGAAAAATGGGCGACAAATTGTGAAGGACCCTTTGTGGTCAAGCGAGCTTTCTTGGGAGGAGCTCTTATACTTGCCGATATGAATGGAAAGGAACTTTGTCACCCAATCAACTCCAATGCGGTGAAGAAGTATTATGCTTGAAGACATTGCTCAAGACCCGTCAAGAATGAAAACCCGCAAAGGACATCCCTGGGCAAAAGATAGGGTCCATATTCCTCGTTAGGATATGTCCTAGGCAAAAAGTATAAGTAAAAAAGAAAGAGAAGAAAAATTTAAGAGCAATGGTTGTCTTAGCCGAAAATCGAAAGACGGTTAAGGTAACATTCTTCCAGAAGCAAGCAGTCTATATAGTCGTCACTCTGAGCTCGGACATCTCAACTGAAGCAATTAGGAGAACCAGGGGACAAATATCATAGACATGACTGTTTAAGCCTAAACAGTATAGCCAACCCTAACCAGTCATTCTTCTAAACTCCCTTGAAATCCTTCTATAAAAGTAATAAAACTTTTGCTCATTTATCAATAA
The DNA here is from genome assembly GCA_963425845.1 of Sphenostylis stenocarpa. Lineage (NCBI taxonomy): Eukaryota > Viridiplantae > Streptophyta > Magnoliopsida > Fabales > Fabaceae > Sphenostylis > Sphenostylis stenocarpa. Next base: position 61,577,432 of record OY731404.1, read on the forward strand.
AATTACTTTTCATTTCCTTTCTCTTGAGCAAATATTATGGAAATGTCTCTTTATTGATAAATCATAAATATCCGCAAAGACCTTTTATCAAAGATCAAGCATGCATCTAAAAAGTGGAAGCATAAAAAATAAGAAAAGAATAAATGCATGCTAGGATATTCTTAGGTAAAAATCAAGGTAGCCTGCTAGATCGCAAACCCCAAAAGAATGGTCTACGCAAAAGTTAAGGCAAAAGATCCCTAAGATATTCTAGGCAAAAATTAAGGCAGCTCGCTAGATCAAAAACCCGTAAAGGGCGGTCTAGGCAAAAGATAGGGCTAAAACCAAAAGATAAAGAAAAGAGGGGCCCATCAGCATGGTCATAAAAGAGTAGCCCATCGGCATATTCATGAGAATCCAACAGGAGAATACCGGTCACTTTTCTAAGATGCATATAATAAATGAATAGATTGCATTTGGAACATTCACACACAAAATAGTTGCACAAAACGACTTTGTTAAAATCAAGAAAAAAATAATAATTTTCTTTAAATAAGAATAATATACATGCATATAAGGAGGCTAGGCTTCATACTTGTGATTGAAAACAGGAGGTGCTAGAACCAAATCTCCAAATAAAAGTTCCTTAAGAAAAGAGAGGCAGGTTATCTTCAAAACACTCCAGCGGAATAAAGAGCTTCAAGAAAACCAAAGCTCCAACCATTCTCCTTCTACCCCAATAAAAAGAAGGTACATCAAAGAAAGGCTGACAGAAAGGCTCGATCATCCCCAAGCGGATCCTTGCCTACTCCAAAGGAAAAACAAAAATTACCCCAAGGCTCAGCATCGCCACCACATGAGCCATCAAGCATAGTCATTTAAAACTCCAACCATTCTCCTTCTACCCCAATAAAAATAAGGTACATCAAAGAAAGGCCGATGGAAAGGCTCGATTATCCCCAAAGCGGATTCTTGCCTATTCCAAAGGCAGAACAAAAATTACCTCACGGCTTAGCGTCGTCACCACATGAGTCATCAAGCATACTCACCCAAAGTTTCCACCACATTTCCCAAAGGAGAATAAGGGCTACACGAAAGTCCCTCAAAGCAATTATGGAGTCAGAATCTCCATATCCCCAGAATTTCAACAGAAAAGAAAAAAGAAGAAAACCTTTCATCCCCAACGGATGACCAAAAAAATAAGGCCACGATAGAAAAGGCCGAATAAAAAACCCCATGCAAATCATCTCAGAAAAATCTACAAAAAGAAGGAAGCAAGAAAATTCCCATCCTCTAGTTGAATAAGAGCTTCACAAAGCCAGGAGCCAAGACTCCATCATCAAAAAATCAAATCAAAGTCAGATCCCTAGGAAGCTAATTAATTCCTTGATGGATCACCAAAAAGAGAAAAAGAAGAAAATCTTTCATCCCCAGTGGATACTCAAAAAGAAGAAAAAGTTTTCATGCATAAAAGAAATTAAAAAGTAAAAAGGTGCACGCATTATCCAAAAGAAAGAAGCTAAATTTCAAAATCACAGAAAAAAGAGATAAAACACGAGAAAAAGGCAAAATTAAATAATCACAAAGCTCATTTCCCAGTAAAATAAGAGCGTTGACAAAGCCTGCTCACACCAACATCCAACAAGGAGTCAAAAACTCTATTCCCTCAGGGGGCAAATCAAAATTAGATTCCCTGGAAGACAGTAAATCCCCCCAGTGGATCACCAAAAAGAGAAGAATTATCCCCAGTGAGCCTATTGCGAAGGCAAGCTTCAAATTCATATCCTCAAGAAGTTAATTGCCTATAACGCCCAATATGGATATCCCCAGTGGAATGCATAGGCAAGATCTGGCAAGCATTAAGCCTTCACCTCCAATGAAGCATCCGCCTATTCAGAGGCAAAACAATGCAAAACGTAAAGTCTTCATTACCAATGAAGCATCTACCTACTCAGAGGAATTATCAAGAGGCAACATCCCCAAGTGGAACATCAGCCTGTTCAGAGGCAAAAACAATGCAAGCATAAAAGTCTTCACCAGTATTGAAGCATCTGCCTAATCAAGAGGAACAATCAACAGAAATCAACAAATCCTCAATGGATTCCTGCCTAAATCAAGAGGCAATCATCAAGAATCCCTAACAGCCAATGAGTCGAATGGTTAAAGAAAAAACCAAAGATTAAGAATCCCCAGCAATCAACAAGCTGGATGGCTATAGAAAAAAAGTCAAAAATCAAGAATCCCCAGCAACCAATAAGTTGGACGACTATTGGAAAATCCAAAATCATCAAAAATCCCCAGCAATTAGCAAGCTGGATGGCTATAGAAAAAGCCCAAAAATAAAGAATCCCCGGCAAAACCAGATGATTAACTAGAAAAGTCAAAAACAAAGTTCTCCAAACAACTACTCCCCACGGAGTCGACATATGACCAGAAGCAGTAAGCCGCCAGCACACTTTTAGTCCAGAAGAAAGGACTCATAACCAGATGAGGATTCGTACTCATCAACCACGGGATCGACTACCTCACCAAAGGAGCATCCTGCAAACCGAAGGATCGACTACTTCACCAAAGGAACATCCTGCAAACCGAAGGAGCATCCTGCAAACCGAAGGATCGACTACCTCACCGAAGGAGCATCCTGCAAACCTAAGGATCGGCTACCTCACTGAAGGAGCATCCTGCAAACCGAAGGATCGTCTACCTCATCAAAGGAGCATCTTGAGGTTTCCCACTCGTCAGCTACGGGGTCAGCTACCGCATCGAAGGAGCATCCCAAAGCTACAACAACCAGATGGGGGTTCGTACTCATCAACCACGGGATCAGCTATCGCATCAAAGGGGCATCCTGGAGGTTCACATTCATTGCCCGAGGGGTCAGCTACCGCATCAAAGGATAATCCTAACGGAAAATTGTTAGAAAAAGAGGTTGAGATCAAGAGGGGGGGGTGAATTGATCTTTAAAAGATTTTCGCAATTTACAGATTATCTATTTCAAAAATTAAGAGTTTTGACCAATTCTTGAACCAAGTAAATCAAGCTATTCAAAGTAAAAAACAGCAGAATTAGAGAGTAAGGTTTAGAGAAATACAACCAAGATTTATACTGGTTCACCCAATCCTAGGGCTACGTCCAGTTCTCAGCCAAATTCTAGCTGAGTATCCACTAGATTGAATGTTTTACAGATTCCAATCACACACCCAATATACCACAAGACCCAAATTCCAGATCTTGCACCTAAACCTTCACCAAGAACCAAATTCCAGTTCTTGAACCAACCTGCAGCCAAATTCCAGCTACAGAACCAGTGCCCAACAATTCCAGACACTCACCACCCAAGAACCAAGTTCCAGTTCTTGTACCAACCTGCAGAAAAATTCCAGCTACAAAACCAGTGCTCAACAATTCCAAACACTCACAATATAGTAAAGAAATGTAAAGAAACAAAGAGAAGAAACTAGAACAATCAAACCCAGATTATGCAGCTCTGCAGAATGAGTTTCTTCACAAAAAGAATGCAAAAATTGCCTCAAGAAAGAACTTTGAAAAACTCCATAAAACTTGCGTGATTCTTTCTTGAAAGTAGCTCTTATGATTGCTTGATTGATTTCTCAAAAGTGTATTTTAAAATGTTGAATCAAGTCTGTTTATATAGAAAAGTTTTTCAACTTCTGGTTTAATTAATATGTTAAACCGTTCTTTTAATCTGTTAAAAGTCTTTGATTAATCGGTTAAAACTTCTTTTAATATGTTAAAATGTTCTTGATTATTTTCCAGATTTATTCTAACTAATGCGACATCATTTTAATCGATTAAAACAATTAACAAAAAGTCCCTTAAGTTGTTTTAATCGATTAATTCGCAATTTAATCAATTAAAATTCTACCAAAAACTTTCATAAAACTTTCTAAGTAATTTTAACTGATAACAACAAGTTTTAATCGATTAAAACAGTTAGCAAAAAGTTCATTAAGTTGTTTTAATCGCTTAACTCGATTTTACATCAATTAAAATTATTCTGATCGATCATATTTGAGATGACATCGATTATAACTTGTTCTGATCGGTCATATATGAGATTACATAGATTAAAAAAATTTCAAGTGGTTTTAATCGATTATTTCAAAGTTTAATCTATTAAAAAACTTCCAGAACACTTTTCAAAACATCTTAAGTGATTTTAATCGATTATTTCGAATCTATATCAGTTAAAACACTGGCAAAAGATTTTCAAAAACTCTTTTAGTGAAAATAACCGATTATTTTGAAAGCATATCAGTTAAAAATCTGTTATGTAAGTTTTAAAAACATTTTAATTGATAAAGCTCATATAATATCAATTAAAACAATTTCTTAAAAATCATTTAACCGATTACTTTGGTTTTTAATAGATTAAACATCTTTAGAGGAATTTTCAAATTCTTTTAAATGATGAAACCTCATGCAACAGAGAGATATGAATGATTATACCTATGTATATATGCAGACTCACTAATCACTCTACCCTTTTAACCCAAGTAACCTTTAACTTCATCAGATTAGCCTTTGACTTCATCAAATCAACTAGATCTTCGTTTTATCAAATGATTCAATAAGATCTTCATCACTTTCAGTCTCCCCCTATTTGATGAAGACAAACACCTCTTTGAAAGACTTTGATCTACAGAAGAAGTCACTTGGATATATAGATTAGTGAGTATTCAATATCAATTATTTCTCCGCCTAGATTATTGAGTATTTAAAAAATTAATCATTTCTCCCCCTTTGACTTCATCAAAAATAGGAAGAGAGGGATAAAACAAGCAATATTCATAGCATGTAACAAATTTATTTTTAAAACGGCACCAATATAATCATAGAAAAAAATATCAATAAGATGTATTATTCATTTAAGAATTAGTTAAAGTTGATTCAAACTTATCTTCGTTCACATGTTTGTAATGAATACAATAGACACGTGTAAAGATAAGGGAACCTTGCTTTAGTAGCATGTTACAAGAACAGACATTACTTAAAGCCTTTAATTTCCTTTGTAGAATAATAATCGATTAAAAACAGGACATAATCGATTAAATTGATCTTGTTAATGATTTTAATTGATATAGATAACATTTTAATCGATTAAAATAGGAATGACAGATGTACATTAAAATCTTGGTAGAATCTAATCAATTAAATCAAAATTTAATCGATTAAAATAGTACGAACAGTAGTATTATAAGTGAAATTAATCGATTAAAGCTATTTTATATTAATTAAAATAATCAGAATTGAGAACTAAGTGATGTTTGATGCATCTAAACTGCCTAACTCATTTCGAATTTTATAAAATCGATCATGAGCAAGAGTTTTGTGAATATATTGTTAGAATCGTGCAATAGAATGTTTGCGTTTACGGACAAAAACCAAGAGGGGGGTGAATTGGTTTCTTAAAGAAAAATTAGGGTTTTAAAATTTTCTCCAAATTTCACCGATTAAAATGCTGTGTAAAGTAAATATAGAAGGGATAGAAGATTACACAGTCAATTTATACTGGTTCGGATCAAAAGACCCTACGTCCAGTTGCTAATCACTCAAACAGAGGATTAACGCTCTCACTATAATCACAGTTATACAAACAGATTACAAATGAAAAGATAAGGTAAAGAATACACCTCTCTTGAGTCACACAAGAGATGAACACCTCCTTTGAATCCAAAAAGGATGAAGAACAACTTTCCCTAGAGACAGAACAACACACAATCCACCAAGAAAACCCACTCAGTGATTCTTATCGCTTCTAACCCACACTAGGTTTCAAAAGCCCCTTTTTCCTCCCAACAAACAGTTCTCTGGCAATCACAACTCTTAACTTTTGTTTGAAAAAGGTTGTTCTCTTTGCAGAAAGCCTTAGAGAACCTTAAGTAGAGAGATTAGGGTTTGGGAATTGGGGATTTTCGAAAACAGATGAATTTAGAATAGGGTTTTCGAAACTTGGTCCAATTTTAAATTTCAAAACACATATCTGACTGAAATAATTGATTATCTTGAGTTTTAATCGATTATTCCAGAGCCATTTTCACAGAGGACCAAAAACTACATCAATTAATCGATTAATAGGCCAGTTAATCGATTAACAGCCCAGTTAATCAATTAATAGGGCATTTAATCGATTATTCCAGAGAGCAAAGACTGAAAATGGTTTTCTTTCTATAATAATCAATTATCCTGCCATTTAATCGATTATTCCAGTATGTTTTTGATAAAAATGAGTTTTTAGAGCTTTTAAAGAGTGGTCTATGTGCTGGCTATCTTGGACTCTAATATTACAGACTCAAAAACATAAAAACAGAGTTATTACATAACATTACAAGTCTTCAAATCTTTAAGTCCTTTATTCTTGAATCATCATCAAAATCTACAAGCTTCATATCCATGTATGTTCAACATTCATATCCTTGTATGTTTCAACATATATCAGCTAATTGTTTTAATTCTTATGAAGAAAGATTAGGAATCATGCAGATGAGTATTGATAAATCAAGATTTAAGCTATAGCTGAAAAAGTAGCATAAAACCAGAATGTAACAACTTTGTAGATCATTTTTAATTGACGCAGATCCATAACCTTTATCTTTTAATCGATTAATTTATGAAATAATCTATTAAAATGGTACAAATTATCTATGTAAATATTCCTGTTAATGAATCTAATCGATTAAAATGATTTTTTTATCAACTAAAACTACCAGAACGAGTGATTTAGTCTATTTAGGGTCTCTAATTTAATTCTAATTTTAAATCTAAATACCTGCATCATATTTAAGGATGTTCAAGGAGTGTTTCTGGTCAATTACCAATTAATATTACAGACCAGCAAAGCAAAAAAAAATATATAACAGATAAAAGCAGCGATAAAGGAGAAGAAAAAAAAATAGAAAGGACCCTTCTTGATGAGACTTTAATCTTCCCAGTTTTCTTGATTGAGCTGCATGTCCTCCATCTTAGTGTAAAGATCCGCAATCTGGTTTCCTAGGTTGGTGAATTGAGTATTGGATTGTTGAAAATGTTGGTAGGTCATCTGCATATGTCTCCTTTGATTCTCTTGTAGTGAGGACATTTGGGAGAGCATGGTCCTTTCAAACTGGGAGAGAGGAGTCCCACGGTCAGGTTCCTCTGTGTAGGGTATGATCTCCATGTTCTCATAAGAAGTTTGACCACCAGTGGATTCAGGAACCTCAGCAGCAGTCGGAGAAAAGGAATTTGACCTTGATCAGCTTCTTTTTCTTCTTCATCTTCATCCTCATCTTCGGACATCCCAACATCAATCTTTGAGATCCAATCTCCATCAATTTTGATAAATCCCATCTTCCGCAAAGTGGAATCATCAATATTATTGGAGGCCTTTGGAGTTTCCACATATTCTCCTGCAAGATCTACTTCAAAGTATCTAAAAAATTGATTAATCAGCATAACATATGGCAGTTTATAATCAGCCAATCTTTTTGCTTTTATCATGTGATCCTTGATAACAAAAATCCAGTTTACACGGATATTATTTTCAATACAGTACATGAGAGCTAAATCACCCTCATTGAGTAAAGCATGATTACTCCCCCTTGGAGTAAGCATCCATGCAATGATAAAGGCGAGAATTCTTGGTTCAAGCTCCATCTTCCCAGCGTTAAGAGTTCTTACAGAATCATTTTGATTTTTGAGACAACTGCGGAAAAATTGAATTTTATTAAAATCAGGTAACTCTGTAGTGTTACCTCTGGATACCTTTACACCAACATCATGAAGACCAGCCACTTCTTCCCACACCTCAGGAGTGATCACCAAATTTATACCTTTGACTTGAGACCTTAAAGTGGAGCTGCTGACTGTGAGGTTAGCATAGAAGACCCTCACAAGATCAGGTTGGATGTTACCAGTGTGCTCCAAAAAAGTCTTTAACTTTTGTCTTTTCAATTTTCTTCTTAGTGAGGTAAAGCCTTCTTCACCTAACCAAGCAAACTTAATATATTTAGGAATCACCAGTTGCTTTTGGCTAAAGTTTGAAATGAAGTTGTTCATCTTGTCAATGTCTCCATTGAACCATGCTTCAACGTGTCCACCAGCATTGCCAGCAGCAGAGGAAGATTGCCCTTTATGTTTCTTCCTTGATTTTGATCTTTTAAACATCTTGTAGCAGAGATTTGAGAAGGAATTTGATTGATACAGTATATGAGAGCGAGAGAAGAGAAAAGAGAAGAAGAGGAGAAACTGAAAATGAAGAACCTGATTTTTCTTTGATGAATAGAAGTTCGGATTCCAAATTTTTGAAGTCCGAATGACATACCTGCAATTTTTCAGTCTTAATTGGTCGTGTCCCCTTGACTGAGTGCAGAATCACATGCTTTGGGCAGTGGGTACATCAACTAAAGTGTTATTGGATAAACATTGACTTAGTCAAACAATATAGTAAATGCTTTTCACATATTTCGATTATCAATGAATCTTGAAAATCTCATCTAGATTTGCTGGAAATTCTTCAATTAACCATATTTAAAACAATTTTTAAGAACAAATTAATCGATTAACCAACAATTTAATCAATTAATTTGATTTAGAATATTAAAACAAAAAAGAATCGATTAAATTTGTCTTGTATATGTTTAATGAAATGATCACAAAATTTTAATCGATTAAACCGAAAAAGAATCGGTTAAATTTAACTCTTTAATGATTTTAACTGATGTAAATCCTTTTTAATCGATTAAAATAGAGAGGATAAAACTATACTAAAATCCTGAGAACATTTTAATCGATTAATTTGTAGACTAATCGATTAAAACTGTACGGACAACTTTTTTGGTATTCTTTGTAAGTGAAATTAATCGATTAAAATAGTTTTATATCAATTAAAATACTCAGTCCATGAATCTAGAATCAATATTTGCTTATTAGATACCAAAGAATTTCCAGATTTTGTTCCTGCAAAACAGATTTAGTCTATATTTGGTACCCTTTTTATAATTATTGGGTCCAATCAAGTTATTTGAAATGAATTCTTGGGAACCCACTTCATTCTTCCTTTTGGTACACTATATTTCTTAATTCTGCAGAATTTAACTGAGTGACCTCTATTCATGCAATAGAAACATTTGATAAAAGATGATGAGTATGATTTTCTATATGCATTTTTTCTTATTTGTAAGTTTGATTTAAAACCAATACCAGTTTTATCAAGAACAAGTTTTTGTGAACCAAGAAGAACGTCAAGATTGACTTTGCCTTGTGTAAACTTTGAAACAGCTTGTAAAAGATATTCAATTTTCTTTTGTAAATCTGGACATTCTTCACAAGGTTTAATCATGTTACACATACAATCAGAATTATCATGAATTCATTTCAGGTAGCCAAGATCAGTTTCATCTTCAAGAATTTTCTTTTCAAGAGAATCAACTCTATTTTCTAGCCAATTGTTCATGTCTTTTAGCCTATCATTTTCTCTTTTAAGTTTCTTGGTTTCTTCATGCATTTCATTAAATGCTTCTTGCAATGAGTTCTAATTCACGAAATCAGAAGAAGAGTTAGAACTTACACTACTGGTTTGATAATTCTGGTTAGCCATTAGCTTCTTCATCATCAGAATTTTTTGTTGATCAGGTATCATTGTCATCCCATGCTATATATGCTCTTTTTTTGATCTTTTCTTCTTTCTTGTCATTGTGTTTGTTATTTTTTGGACACTCCATCCTTACATGACCCTGCTTACCACAACCATAGCATTTATAGTTAAAAGAATCATATTTCTTTTCATACCTTTTGTGTCTTTCTTTATCTTGGATCTTTTTCTTGAGAAACTTGTTGAACTTTTTGACCAGCAGTCCAAGATTCTCACTTTCTTCTTCTGATTCTTGATCTTTCTCTTCAGCTTTGAGTGTTATGCTTCTACCTTTCTTTTCAGAGATTTCTTGCTCATTGAATCTGTTAATTTCCATCTCATGTTCTCTGAGTTTGCCAAATAAAGAGGTAGTTGTCATGATGGACAAGTCTTTTGACTCTGATATTGCTGTGACCTTAGGCTGCCATGACCTGTCAAGACATTTCAAAACTTTTATATTCAATTCCTCTTTATCAAAGGTCTTACCTAGGCCCATTAGATGATTGATGATGTGAGTAAATCGTTTCTGCACATCTGCAATGCTTTCTCTAGTTTGCATCTTAAACAACTCATATTCTCTGATGAGAGTATGCTTCCTAGCTCTTTTCACATCAACAGTTCCCTCATGAGTAACCTCAAGAACCTCCCACATTTCCTTAGCAGATTTGCATTGAGAAACCCTGAAAAATTCATCCATATTTAGTGCAGAAGTAATTATGTTTTTAGTAGTACAATCACTTTGAACTTTTCTTTTCTCTTCATCATTTAAGCTAGACCATTCTTTTTCCATAATTAATAGACCATTAACAATTACATCCCAAACATTTCTATCAATAGATTCAATAAAGATCTTCATCCTTATCTTCCAAAATGGATAATATGTACCACAAAACAGTGGAGGTCTATTAATAGAAGCACCCTCAGAAAAAGGTAATTTGTTTTCAGCCATGAAAGATTTGGACCAAAAGTCTTGAGTATTTTTTAAGACCCTGCTCTTGATACCAATTGTTAGAAAAAGAGGCTGAGATCAAGAGGGGGGGTGAATTGATCTTTGAAAGATTTTCGCAATTTACAGATTATCTATTTCAAAGATTAAGAGTTTAAACCAATTCTTGAACCAAGTACATAAAGCTATTCAAAGTAAGACAATAGCAGAATTAAAGAGAGTAAGGTATAGAGAAATACAACCAAGATTTATACTGGTTCACCCAATCCCAGGGCTACGTCCAGTTCTCAGCCAAATTCCAGCTGAGTTCCACTAGATTGAATGTTTTACAGATTACAGATTCCAATCACACACCCAGTCTACCACAAGACCCAAATTCTATATCTTGCACCTAAACCTTAACCAAGAACCAAATTTCAGTTCTTGAACCAACCTGCAACCAAATTCCAGCTACAGAGTCAGTGCCCAACAATTCCAGACACTCACCACCCAAGAACCAAGTTCCAGTTCTTGTACCAACCTGCAGCCAAATTCCACCTACAGAACCAGTGCCCAACAATTCCAAACACCCACAATATAGTAAAGAAATGTAAAGAAACAAAGAGAAGAAACTAGAACACTCAAACCCGGATTATGCAGCTCTGCAGAATGAGTTTCTTCACAAAAAGAATGCAAAAATTGTCTTAAGAAAGAACTTTGAAAAACTCCATAAAATTTGCATGATTCTTTCTTGAAAGTAGCTCTTATGATTACTTGATTGATTGCTCAAAAGTGTATTTTAAAATGTTGAATCAAGTTTGTTTATATAGAAAAAATTTTCAACTTCTGGTTTAATTAATCTGTTAAACCGTTCTTTTAATCTGTTAAAAGTCTTTGATTAATCAGTTAAAACTTCTTTTAATCTGTTAAAATGTTCTTGATTATTTTCCAGATGTATTTTAACTAATGCGACATCATTTTAATCGATTAAAACAATTAACAAAAAGTCTCTTAAGTTGTTTTAATCGATTAATTCGCAATTTAATCGATTAAAATTCTGCCAAAAACTTTCATAAAACTTTCTAAGTAATTTTAACTGATAACAACAAGTTTTAATCGATTAAAACAGTTAGCATAAAGTTCATTAAGTTGTTTTAATCGATTAATTCGATTTGACATCAATTAAAATTATTCTGATCGATCATATTTGAGATTACATCGATTATAACTTGTTCTGATCGGTCATATATGAGATTACATCGATTAAAAAACTTTTCAAGTGGTTTTAATCGATTATTTCGAAGTTTAATCGATTAAAAAACTTCCATAACACTTTTTAAAACATCTTAAGTGATTTTAATCGATTATTTCGAATCTATATCAGTTAAAACACTGGCAAAAGATTTTCAAAAACTCTTTTAGTGAAAATAACCGATTATTTCGAAAGCATATCAGTTAAAAATCTGTTATGTAAGTTTTAAAAACATTTTAATTGATAAAGCTCATATAATATCAGTTAAACAATTTCTTAAAAACCATTTAACCGATTACTTTGGTTTTTAATAGATTAAACATCTTTAGAGGCATTTTCAAATTCTTTTAAATGATGTAACCTCATGTAGCAGAGAGATATGAATGATTATACCTATGTATCGATGCATACTCACTAATCACTCTACCCTTTTAACCCAAGTAACCTTTAACTTCATTAGATTAGCCTTTGACTTCATCAAATCAACAAGATCTTCGTTTTATCAAATGATTCAATAAGATCTTCATTACTTTCAAAAATCTTCATTCACCAACCGAAGGGTCAGCTACCGGATAAAAGGAGCATTCTGAAGCTTCACACATATCGTTCAATGGGTCAGCCTCGGCAACAAGGAATCATCCTGAAGACAACATCAGACTACATTCATCGTCTAGAGGATCAACTACCCCACCAAAGGAGCATCCGAAGGACAGCCGAGCAAGAGGGTTAACTCCTTCACCTGTCAACCGATCTCGCAGGCATATTGAGCCAACAGTCAGTTAGTCAGTTGAAGGGGGGCAGCTGTAGATCCCAAATCCTGCCCAGCCTCACAATAAAGGCCAGAAATCCTCCATTCGAAGATGAACAAAGGCTTCATTGGGCTCCTAGTATTGTTCACTAGGTTCCATGTGAGGATAGGAGAGCTTTCTGGACTAAAAAAAAAAAAGAAAAAGGTAGGAAAATCCTATCAGGGAGCTTGGAACGGCCATCCCACTTCCCAGACGCCTGTCCCAACCCATTTTTACACTTAGGACGACCGTCCCACTTCCCAGATGGTCGTCCCGACTGTCCCAGACGGCCATCCTAGCCCAAACGGTCGTCCCGAGGTTCTGGCAGCGAAAAACTATAAATAGGAGCCTCATTTGTAGTTTTTTCACAAAATTTCACTTCTCTCTACTCTCTCATACACTTCTAGTTCTCGAATGATCTTTCTGATTTCCTATAAGGTAACAATTGGTTAAGGAAATCTCTTTTGAGATATCCGACATTCGATAAGTCTAAAATTCTTTTCTTGTATTCTGGAGAGGAGAGTCCTTGTAGTGCGGGAGGATAGCCAAAAAACATCCTCAGAGTTGAAGATTTGTAATAAAATCTTGCTTCGGAGGTTCTTTTCACTGCTCTTCTCTTTTATTGCTTTCTATGTGCAATAGAAAATGAGATCATGTAGATAATCATTTTAATACCGTAGAATAAAATAGGGTAATAGCGTAATTTCTCTTAATCTTTATTTTATGAATTAATCTGTCATAGGGAACCCGAAAGGGGCGTTGTGGGGGTGTAAATACCTTCCCCACACGTAACTAACTCTCTTACCTAACTCTGGTTATAATGGCCAAGTTTGGTTTTTCTTAAAATCAACGCCATTTTATCTTTTTCCAATGTTTATGGTAAAAACATTGGTGACGACTTCATAGAACTCTTTTTACGAAAACCTTGCTTTTATTAGAGGTTAGTTCAGTTGTTGAGCACCTCGAAAACAATGATCATATTTTTTACAAAAATGTGAGTCTAAACCATCATATTGCAACCGCTCACATTAAACGTTCGTAATGTCTCGAGGCGTCAGAACGGACAGCGGCGACATGGGACAACCTTAGGGAGTGGGTGGTAGGTATGATTTGTCGTAGTGATGGCCATGAACCCACCGATATGGTCAAAAACCACCACTCAAGGTGATAACCTTCCTCTTTTGGCCTTAAAGACTGACAAGGCCCTAGTGTCATGCATGGTCTGAGGGCTGAGAGAGTAGAAACCCTATAATGCGGACACTTAGGGGCCTGGCCTTGGTGAGAATAATTACAACTACCTTGAACATGCACTTTTCTGTAAGATACCCTACCTCGTGATAAAAACGTCGTCACTCTGTTCGCGAATGAGTAAATTGTTTGTGCATTTGTTTGTTTCATTTGTTTGGTGCATAGCATAATCATAAAACAACAAATAAAACAATAAAAATAAAATAATACAAATAAAATAACAAACAACCTTATCTCGGACAGTCTTCATTTAAACTAGCTTGGTTTCAGGTTCTTTGTAAGCTAAGTAACCACGTTGATAGACAGAAGAGATAAGGAGTCATAAAAGAAAATAAAAACCTTTTTTGCAATAACAAACCAACTTTATCTCAGACAATCTTCATTTAAGCTAGCCTGGTTTCAGGTTCTTTGTAAGCTAAGTAGTCACGTTGACCTACAGAAGAGATAAAGGGGTAATAAAACAAATAAAAAACAAATATACAATAAAATGCATTTTGACAAAATAAAAAACATTTATAAAACAATTTTGACAAAGTCAAACCATTCATACCCTCACCATTTCAAGAGTGGTAAAATAAGAGAGAAAATAAATGCATAAGGAAAGAATGCATAAGCATCATCCTAATAAATCTCTCATGCATAAATTCATTCATGCTAGGGAACACTAGATATCCTTAAGACAAGGGCAAAAGAGACCCAAGTGCGTTTGTGACATTCGTCATACTTGTCAATCTGCGACAAGGAAGGGACAAGTGTGTTAAGGTGTGATGGTGACCTTCATTATACTTGTCAAATCTGTGATGGGGAAGGAACCATTACACCGAGGTGGGTATGATACCCCATAAAGCGTAAGCTTTAAGGAGGGTACCTATAGGGATGGAAAAACGGGCTAGCCCGCCCCGTTTTGGCCTGCCCCGCCTTTGGCCCGCCAAAAGCGGGGCGGGGCGGGCTGGCCCGTTATAGTCACGATGGGCTGTAGACCTTAGCCCGCCCGCAAGGGGCGAGTTGGCGAGCTGGTGAGCTGGCCCGCCATAATTTAGAAAAAAATAATTTATTTTTTAAAATAACTTTTTTAATAAATTTAATAATAAGATTATTATTTGTTTGTCAATAATTCAATATATATATATATATATATATATTATTTCAATTTAATAATATAAATTAATACATTATTTTAAGAAATTATAATTTAGAACAATAATTAAATTTACATAATAATAAATAATAACAAATATATATATATATATATATATATATATAACGTTAAAACTTATAAAATTTATATTTTTTATATTGAAAATTTCAAATACCTATATCTTTTTTATTTGATAAAACTTCATATTATTATTGGTTGAGTAATTCTTACATCTTTAATTCAAGTCATAAAGATAAAAATAATCGAGTGTTTAGGATGAATAAGGAGAACGAAGAGAAAATGTTATGTTTTAGTAGGGAGAATATTTTTTGTGAGAGTAAAACTTTTTTAATTCTCTTTTTAAAATTTTTAACTTTATATATTATCTTTATAATTAATTTTATTACAATAAAAAATTATTTTTTTATTAATTAGGCGGGCTGTGGGCTGGCCGTCCCATCCCGCGGGTTGGCCCGTCGGGTTGGGCTTGGCGGGGTGGGCCAAAGCGGGCTGGTGGGCTGAAAACACCAACCCGCCTCGCCATATTATGGCGGGCTGGCGGGCCGGCCCGCCGGGCCCAGCCCGTTTTGCCATCCCTAGGTACCTAATCCATTGTCTTAAGGTATATCCATCCTATAAATCATTCATTCTAGAAAGTGGCTAGTATTCTTCATGCCCTCATTCGCATACAAAAAAACGAAATCCCAAACACTATGATACATCATGTTAGAAAATAAAACAAGATAATGTTTAGGAAAAAAACAAACACTTGCATACATGCATCCACCAAACTTCATCTTCATAACATGCATCTAGTAATAGGCAGTTGAAGAAAGTGGCATTCCTCAATACCGTGTAAAGAGGATAGAGCATTTGCATGCCATGCACGGGAAGTCAAAAAAGAAAATACATAGAAATTTTAACCCATCTATGGTTTCCTTTAGGCTTTCTACCTTTAAAAATGTGCTTCGAAGCATTGCATTGAGGAATGTACACTTTCTAAATAAAATGAATAAAGATTGTCCTTTACATCATCTCCTCGACTGTCTATTGCATTCATAATTTGCATATATTCATACATTCATCCTCTCTTTAATAATAATAAGATAATAAAAAGAAAGTACTAATTGATGTGTTTTCCACAAATCGGAATAAGATGAAGAGCAAACCTTTTGTCATCAAGTTCTCCCCAACGGTTGATCCGCCTAAGGAGGATAATAAGCCTCAATTGTTGGTCATCTGAGTAAATAAATGAGAGGGGGCAAGGACGCCATTGCGTTTGTTCACGCCTCGTCTCATACATCAAATAAAGTTGTATCGTGGAGATACGCAGAATAATCGCCCATCAATGAAGATATCTGCAACATAGCCGGCATTGGGGGCATAACAAGAAACGAAAGAATCTACTCCCCCAAGGAACTACAAGACGATGTTCCTAAAAATAAAGGAAATAATAAAAACACCAAAGAATAACGTAATAATGAATCGAAGGAGGAGACTAAGAGGACCTTGGATTCAAAACGTTAAGGCAGTACCTTCAACGCTCCACCAAAAAAGTCCAATTCGTGGTAGGCGACAAGCTGGTCACGGTTCAAGCAGAAGTCGACATTCTAAACAGCGAATCATCTGCCCTACCTTGTGTGGATACGACTAAGGAGGCCCTTGAAACTTCTCTTCAAGTGCTGGAAATTGCCAATATAGAAAAACTTCCCACCAACATGAAGGTGGCCTACATGATAATGAAATATGGACGCCGCCTAAGCTGAAAGAATTAATGGTTGAGTTCAAGAGGGGGGGTGAATTGAACTTAAAAACTTTTTCACAAATCTTTACTTTCTTTTGGAAGAATGAGTTATCTTTAATCAATTCTTGAAAAGATGATTTGATTTAAAACACAGCAAGATTATATTCAGAATTTAAAAGAGATGATAGAAAGAAATCAACACACAAATTTATACTGGTTCACTCTAATCCAGAGCTACGTCCAGTTCTTGACAAAACCTGTCAAGTTTCCACTAATACCAAGTGACAATTACAACCTGTAGATCCTCACCAATCTACACCAAGAACTATCTTTTCAACCTATAAGATAGAATCTTGAAAAACACCCAGTAACCAAATCCAGTTACTGTACCAAGTGTAGATTACAATCCAATCTACACAATTCACACGATACAAAAGAATAAGGAAAGAAGAAACCTGGACTTTGAATTCTAATTGCCCAGCACCAATTCTAAAGCACTCTCTCGCTGTGAATGACCACAATGTTGATCAAAGCACCTTATGATATGACAAAATCTTGAATGCAGAGAGAAAAACGTAGATGAACGATTCACAGATTGATTTCTCAAGTTTTCTCAAGTAGTGTGTTGTATTGTATTGTATGTATCAAAAGTTAGATCAAATCTGTATATATAGAGTAAATCATAGAATCAGGCTGATTCAAGCTGTCAAAAACTGTTTCGAGAGTCAAAAGATCGATTAGTTTAAAGTAAAACAGTTTAGAAGAGACTCTGATCGATTAGAAGCTGAAGTATGATCGATCAGACAGAGTTATGATCGATTAAAATGAAACTATGATCGATCAGAATATTATTTCAATCGATTAAAATATCGATTCAATCGATTGATTTCATTTAAAGTTCCATTTAATCGATTAAGACATCGATTCAATCGATTGATTTCATTTAAAGTTCCATTTAATCGATTGATTCGAGTTTTAATGGATTAAAACAACTTAATGAAAAATGACAGCACTCTGTTTCAATCGATTGAAAATCATTTCAACAGATTAAATTCCTGCAAATACTTAGTTAAAAAATAGTCTCTCTGTTTCAACAGATTGAAAAATATTTCAACAGATTGATTTTCTAAAAACTCTTAGACTTAAAAAATATCTTTATTTTAACAGATTGAAAAACGTTTCAACTGATTGTTTTTCAGAAAACTCTTAGATTGAAAAATATCTTTCTTTTTCAACAGATTAAAAAGTATTTCAATTGATTGTTTTTCGAAACCTTCATATTGAGAAATTTACTAAGTTATTTTAACTTGTTGATTCTGCGAATCAATCAATTGAAAATACGATTATATAGAACCACTTATTCTGTTAAGTGATTTTAACCGATTGAAAATCTTTTTCAACAGATTGAAAAACTTAGTTTGTTCTTTTAATGCGAGAAAATGATTTTCAATGCTATGCGAGAAGATTAAGGCGCTTCATCACAACATATAATGGCCTATCAAGGGATTAAGTGCTCAAGCTAAAAACCTAATCATCTACACACCCACAACCTAAACTAAATTTATGTCTTCATCAAATTATATCTAAGTCTTCATCAAATCCACCAAGTGCTTCAATCTCCCCCTATTTGATGGAGACAAATAACCACTGCACCTGCATAAAATCAGACCAGAGACATGCATACCAGAGACATATATTTTGTGATGTGGTGTGTGTGTAGTGGCAGTTTTAATCAAAATAATTCTCCCCCTATTTGACTGCATCAAATAGATTGTCATGGATACAGTCCAATGGGGCCACTTGAGAACCCCCAAATAAAAAGCAGAATATAAAACCAACTAAGAAAAGAAAAAAAACAGAATTATCAGCAGACATTGATCAGTAAACTTCAATCATCTCCGGGACCTGGGTTGAATTGTATTTCCACAATTCTGTTGTAAATGTCTTCAAGTTGATTGTCGATGTGCTGGAACCTTGCAATAAAATTCTCATCCAAATAGTGCTGTCGAGCCCTTATAGCTGTAGTCATATTCATATGCCTCCTTTGATCAGCTTGAAGTTGATTCATTTGCTTGCAGACATTGTTCTTTCAAACTGTGACGAGAGGTGTGCCACGGTCGGGGGTGGATTATATGGAATCATCTCCAGCGGGATCACTTCTTCCATAGGATCAGATGGATGAGCTCCGGAAGTGCCAGGAATATCAGTGTTGATATTTTCTTCCTCTTGTTCATCTTCATCACTTTCTTCATCTCTTCCAGCATCCTCCTTGGAGACCCACTCACCATCAACCTTCATAAATCCCATTTTGTGAAGCATAGAGTTATTTATTTCGTTTGTTGAACGAACTGTCTCGACAAGTTCTCCTTCAAGATCAACACCAAAATATGTTAAAAATTTGGAAATCGGTATAGCATAGGGGTACCTGAAATCACCGAGTCTTTTTGCCTTGATCATGTGGTCTTTGATGACAAAAACCCAGTTCACCCGAATCCTGTGGTGAATGCAATACATTAGTACTAAATCTCCCTCATTTAGCACCGCATGATTGCTCCCCCTCGGAGTGAGCTGCCAAGACACAATGCGGGCAAGCAACCTTTCTTCCAATTTTAGTTTCCCGGTATTGAACGAGCTGACGGAGGCATGCCTATTCTTCATGCATGACCGAAAATATTGAACCTTATTAAATTCCTCCACATCAGAAGTACACCCTTTGGTGACTTTCATTCCTAAATCCTTTAAACCAGGCAACCTCATTCCGGATGTTAGGAGTAATCTCAATGTCCACACCTTTAACTTGGGTTTTCAAGGTGGAACCTTCAAAGGACAAATTTGTGAAGAAAACTTTGATTAAGTCGGGATAAATCCTACCGTCCAACTCCGAAACTTCGAAGCTTTTGATGTTGCAGCGGCTTTTCGATGCCTCTAAATCCTTCGAGCATCAAACCAGGAAAACTTTAACGACTTTGGTATGTTGACTTGTTTTACTGCTCAACTCATGAATAAACAGATTCATTTGCTCTTGGTCCCAGTTGAACCAAGTCTCAATCCTTCCTTCAACATTTTGTTCCTGCAGAACGAAGACGACTCGCCCACTGCTTGATTTCTTTCTTCCGGACTTCGATCGTTTGAACATGCTTGATGAGCAAAACAGAGAGGAACCGAGAAAGAAAGAGTTCAAGTTAAGGAAATAGGAATACAAAAATCGTTTGACTTCAGGATTTTGTCTTTAGTCTTTTTGTGATCTTGCACAGTGATGATAAAGGTGGAGAGAGAAGAGTTTGATACAGAAACACTTAATTACCTTCGCAGTATGTATCCAATCAGAGTCGATCAGTATTAAAGGAAGTGGTTGAGATTTTATCTTATTGTAAATGAGTTCAACCTAATCTGCAGAAATTACTTGTGTGCAGAGCCAATTCATTTAATTTCAATTAATCAATTGATTTTTCCTGTAACCAATTGATTTCGCACTTCGCAGAAATTCATAAGTGAAATAAACCAATTGAATCGATGAATAAATCGATTGATTTTGCAAAGGAAAATTAAGCAAAGTACCATTAGTGAATTCAATCGATTGAATCAAAGATTTAATCGATTGATTTATAGAAGAAAATTTGCAGAGCTACAGGGTTAGTGAAATAAATCGATTAAAAGCGTATCTAATCGATTGAACTAATAACATATCAATACCAGAGAGTAAGAAACAGGAAATCAACAGATTATTTCGCAGTTTCAATCGATTAAAACAAATAATATCAAGTTATTCATGCAATTATTAATCGATTGAACTTGTTATCAGCCTGTTAAAAAGACATACAATTACTATAAAGAATCAGCTATACAATACTAGATATATCTAGAATTCCTAATTCAGTCCTAAGCATATTAAGTCTATCTCTAGGAAGTGGTTTAGTGAATAAATCAGCTAACTGTTTTTCAGATTCAACAAATAATATCTCACAGTCACCCCTAGATACGTGTTCTCTAATGAAGTGATGTCTAATTTCAATATGCTTAGTTCTAGAGTGTTGAATAGGATTCTTAGTTAAGTTTATCGCACTAGTATTGTCACAAACCAGAGGTACCTTGTTTAGAGTCACTCCATAATCTGTTAGTTGTTGCTTGAGATAAATGCTTTGAGCACAACGGCTCCGAGCTGCAATATATTCAGACTTCTGCAGTTGACAGAGCAACACACGCTTGCTTTTTGTTGTGCCACGATATAAGACTCGCTCCCTAGTAGATGACAAGTACCGAGGTACTTTTTCTGTCCAATCTACATCCTGCAAAGTCAGAATCAGAAAATCCAACAAGCTTAAGGGACGCACCTTCAGGATACCATAGTCCAACATTGATCTGTTCCCTTAAGGTACTTCAGAATCCTTTTGGCAGCGAGTAAGATGTGATTCCTTTGGATTTGCCTGAAATCTTGCACACAGACATACACTAAACATAATGTCAGGCCTACTAGCAGTTAGATAAAGCAGAGAACCAATCAAACCTCTATATTTAGTTTGATCAACAGATTTCCCTTTTTCATCTAAATCTAAACAGAGTTAGTAGACATTGGTGTAGAGGATTCCTTGCAATTGTGCATATCAAATTTCTTTAACGAGTTCATTGCAGTATTTAGATTGACTAAGAAAAATGCCATTTGTTAATTGTTTAACTCTGTAGACCAAGGAAGAAATTCAATTCTCCCATCATAGACATTTCAAATTCACTTTGCATTTCTTTTACAAACTTATTACACATGGCATTATTGGTGGAACCGAAAATGATATCATCTACATACACCTGCACTAGAATAATATCAGTTCAGATTTCTTAATGAACAGAGTTTTATCAACCTCACCTCGCTTGTACCCTTGATCAATTAGAAAATTACTTAACCTCTCATACCATTGTCTAGGTGCTTGCTTCAAGCCATAAAGAGCCTTTTTCAATTTGTAGACATGGTCAGGATGCTTGTGATCTTCAAACCCAGGAGGTTGAGAAACATACACTTCTTCATTGATAAGTCCATTAAGAAAGGCACTCTTTACATCCATCTCGTAGTAATCTGAAACCACTCAAACAGGCATAAGCTAATAATAATCTAACGACTTCAAGCCTAGCTACAGGTGCAAATGTTTCATCAAAATCAATGCCCTCTTGTTGGTTATACCCTTTGGCTACCAACCTAGCTTTATTCCTAGTGATAATGCCAGTGTTCATCTAGCTTGTTTTTGAATACCCACTTAGTACCAATTATATTGATATCTTTGATTTTAGGAACTAATTCCCACACTTTATTTCTTTCAAATTGATTTAGCTCATCATGCATGGCACTAACCCAAGTATTCATCATTTAATGCTTCTTTAACTGTCTTAGGCTCTATTTGTGAAATGAATGCCATATGATTACGAGAATTGATTAAGAGAATGTCTAGTAGATACTCCCTTATTAATTTGCCCAGATGACATTGTCTAGAGAGAGATTTCTTGGGACAATCCACTCTTTAGGAAGCTCTTCCAGAACATCTTCTTCCTGTTCTACGGTAATTGTAGATGGATCAGCTTTTGCAGAGTCCACGAGATGGATCACCCTCTTCAACAGGTATGCTTGATCTGTGCTACTTGGGACATTTCAAGCTGATAAGAATTATCAGTTAAATCTTCTTCATCGGCAGTACTGTTGATCTATTCTCGCACAACTCGAGAAAACTCATTAAACACAACATGTACAGATTCTTCAACTGATTTCAATCTTAAATTGTAAACTCTATATGCATGGCCGAATTTCATTTGGATGTTTTGAAAATGATTTTCGATAACAAAGCTGATTAAACAAATTATTTTACTAATTTGGTCTTTAATATTCGTTTTGAAAATGCAATAGTAAAATGATCGATTAATACTTGAAAGAATCGATTGTTTACGTATTGGAAGAGATCTAGAAGATGATACCAGAATTTAAATCGATTAAAGCGAAAATGAGTCGATTAAATTTGATACCTTAGTGATTTTAGTTGATATAAATTCATTCTAATCGATTAAAATAGCTAAAACTCAAATCATGAGAACATTTTAATCGATTGATTCGCATTTCAATCGATTAAAGCTGTACGGACAGATTTACTAAATTCTTACGTAAGTTATTTTAATCGATTAATACTTGGTTTATATCAATTAAAACAATCAGTTTAGACAAACAGAACCTGATTCGTAGCTCTGAACTTCAAGGGATTCCCAGACTTTGTTCCTGCAAAACAAGTTAAGAATTTTTCTGGTACCCTTACGTATTTTGGGTCCTTAGGAGTCAAATTTTACTGTTTAACATGTTTTGGAACCCATTTCTTCCTACCTTGCGGCACAAAATATTTCCTAGCATGACAGAATTTTATAGTATGTCCTTTCTTCATGCGAGTAATGACAAGATGAGAAAGGGGATGCTTGTTGTTTTTCTGTATGAAAAGAAGTTCAAATATTTTTTAGTTTTTACCCCATTCTTAGGTTTGTACCCGATTCCAGAACGTTCAAACACACAGTTTTGAGATCCAAGCAGTGCATCTAAATTCTCTTTACCTTGAGTAAATTTTGTTAAGGTTTTAGTTAAGTAATCAACCTTATTTTGTAAAACAAGTACACTTTTCACAATTCTTATTAACGAGCAACATTATCTACGAGATGAATAGATAATATCTAGATGTTCTAAATGCTGTTTTGCTTTCTAGCAGTTCTTTTTCCAGAGTTTTAACTCTATTTTCTAACCAGTTATTTAGCCCTTTCAACCGATTATTTGTATGAGATAAATTTACGGCTTCACTATGCATTTCATTGAAAGCATTCGAGTAATGTGCTTGTAATTCATTTCATTTTCTGTAGGAGTTGAACTTACATGTGATGAAGAGGATTCACGGCCAGCCATCAAACACAAGTTCACCTCTTCACCTTCGGATTCGAAGCTGGAAGAAGATTCATTGTCTTGCCAAGCTATGTAGGCCTTTTTCCCTTTGTATCTTGAATCTTTCTTGTTCCGATTCTTGGTCTTTTCTGGATAGTCGCTCCTTATGTGACCTGTTTACCACAATAATAACAAGTAATATTATTTTGAACAGATTCGAGACTTTCTATCATTGTACCTTTTTACTTGGCCAGTCTTGTTCTTTCTTCTCAGAAATTTCCCGAATTTCTTAACCAATAAAGTCGAGGTTCTCGGACTCATCTTCTTCAGAATCACTGTTTTCTTCAATCGTCTTGAGAACAATATTTCTACTTTTCTTTTCTGCATTCTCTTGTTCTTTGAACCGATTGATTTCCAACTCGTGTTCCCTTAACTTACCAAAAAGTGAGGCGGTAGTCATTTCGATCAAATCTCTTGATTCGGATATTGCTTGTCACCTTTGGTTGCCAAGTTCTGTCCAAACACTTCGATATTTTAATATTCAACTCCTCCTTGTCAAAGGTCTTCCCTAGCCCGATCAAATGATTAACTATGTGCGTGAATCTTTTACGCACATCTGCAATTGTCTCCCCTTGCTGCATTTTAAACAACTCATAGTCCCTGATTAACTCATGCTTTCTTGCCCTTTTCACATCAGATGTTCCTTCATGTGTGACCTCTAGAATTTCCCACATCTCTTTGGCGAAGCACACTTGAGACACCCTGAAAAACTCATCAAGATTTAAGGCAGAGGTAATAATATTCTTTGCGAGTATAATCATATTGCACTCTCCTATTTTCTACGATCAGTCAACTCACTCCAACTTTTCTCAACAGCTTTACCATCTACTATATGAGTTGGTTTAAAAGGACCATTAACAATTGTTTCCCAAATGCCTCTATCAAGGGATTCAATAAAGATTTTCATTCTAACCTTCCGGAAAGAATAATTCACACCAAGCAAAAAGTGGAGGCCTGTTTATGGAGGCTCCTTCTGAAAAATTCATCTTTCCCTCAGCCATTGGACCAATTACTTGAGTAACTTACAAGAACCAGCTCTGATGCCAATTGAAAGAATTAATGGTTGAGTTCAAGAGGGGGGGTGAATTGAACTTAAAAACTTTTTCACAAATCTTTACTTTCTTTTGGAAGAATGAGTTATCTTTAATCAATTCTTGAAAAGATGATTTGATTTAAAACACAGCAAGATTATATTCAGAATTTAAAAGAGATGATAGAAAGAAATCAACACACAAATTTATACTGGTTCACTCTAATCCAGAGCTACGTCCAGTTCTTGACAAAACCTGTCAAGTTTCCACTAATACCAAGTGACAATTACAACCCGTAGATCCTCACCAATCTACACCAAGAACTATCTTTTCAACCTATAAGATAGAATCTTGAAAAACACCCAGTAACCAAATCCAGTTACTGTACCAAGTGTAGATTACAATCCAATCTACACAATTCACACGATACAAAAGAATAAGGAAAGAAGAAACCTGGACTTTGAATTCTAATTGCCCAGCACCAATTCTAAAGCACTCTCTCGCTGTGAATGACCACAATGTTGATCAAAGCACCTTATGATATGACAAAATCTTGAATGCAGAGAGAAAAACGTAGATGAACGATTCACAGATTGATTTCTCAAGTTTTCTCAAGTAGTGTGTTGTATTGTATTGTATGTATCAAAAGTTAGATCAAATCTGTATATATAGAGTAAATCATAGAATCAGACTGATTCAACTGTCAAAAACTGTTTCAGAGAGTCAAAAGATCGATTAGTTTAAAGTAAAACAGTTTAGAAGAGACTCTGATCGATTAGAACTGAAGTATGATCGATCAGACCGAGTTATGATCGATTAGAACTGAAGTATGATCGATCAGACCGAGTTATGATCGATTAAAATGAAACTATGATCGATCAGAATATTATTTCAATCGATTAAAATATCGATTCAATCGATTGATTTCATTTAAAGTTCCATTTAATCGATTAAGACATCGATTCAATCGATTGATTTCATTTAAAGTTCCATTTAATCGATTGATTCGAGTTTTAATGGATTAAAACAACTTAATGAAAAATGACAGCACTCTGTTTCAATCGATTGAAAATCATTTCAACAGATTAAATTCCTGCAAATACTTAGTTAAAAAATAGTCTCTCTGTTTCAACAGATTGAAAAATATTTCAACAGATTGATTTTCTAAAAACTCTTAGACTTAAAAAAATATCTTTATTTTAACAGATTGAAAAACGTTTCAACTGATTGTTTTTCCGAAAACTCTTAGATTGAAAAATATCTTTCTTTTTCAACAGATTAAAAAGTATTTCAATTGATTGTTTTTCCGAAACCTTCATATTGAGAAATTTACTAAGTTATTTTAACTTGTTGATTCTGCGAATCAATCAATTGAAAATACGATTATATAGAACCACTTATTCTGTTAAGTGATTTTAACCGATTGAAAATCTTTTTCAACAGATTGAAAAACTTAGTTTGTTCTTTTAATGCAGAAAATGATTTTCAATGCTATGCAGAAGATTAAGGCGCTTCATCACAACATATAATGGCCTATCAAGGGATTAAGTGCTCAAGCTAAAAACCTAATCATCTACACACCCACAACCTAAACTAAATTTATGTCTTCATCAAATTATATCTAAGTCTTCATCAAATCCACCAAGTGCTTCATAAGCCAAGGGCTCGGTAGTAACCCTCAAGGAATAAGGGAGCCACCAGTTGTTAAAGACAATCCTTTGAAGCATGGCCTAGGGTACGACCCTACAAAGGATTAAGCTACACGAGAAAAGGGAAGTCTCCCTTTCGCACCTTGAATAAGATTTTCCAAAACGGAGGGGTACAAGCGTCGAGAGCGACTTTAGTTATTAGGTGTTCTTCTTCCTATTCTAAGGGATGTAAACCCAACGACTATTAGAGATTACTCCTCAGGGCGAGCCCAACCCCCGAGCATCTTTAGGGCACATATTTCCCTTTTAATTATAAAGAATGCAATTCTTACTATTTATTTCTTTTCTTGCTAATTGTCGTCTAAATCTCGTATTAACTATGTTTAGGCAAAGGTTTTCCAAATGCGTCAAAATAATCAAACTACGCTTTTGTCAAAAAATAACATGACTGATTAACTAGAAGCATGCATAAGGTTTTTAATTCATAATAAAGTCATGTTTCCACAGTGTTGTGCAAATAATAATAATAATATAAACCCGCTAGGAAACCCGAACAACAATAAAGAGTAACCCAAGCAAAAGTTAGAGTTATAAAATAAAGTCTGCTAGGCTCCCCAAAATAAAGAAAAAGGGAAACCTAGACAAAAGTTAGGACATGACACAACATCCTCGGTTGAAAACCCAAAGGGCGGACTAAGGAAGTTAATCAGTCATAATAGGCGCCATAAAATAATCATTTAAGATATTGCATCATAAACAAAACGTTTGTTTAAACTAGCCTAAACACTTTGACTAACCTTGGCTAGCCATTCTTACAAATACCATTATTTTGAAAATAAAAACCCTCTAAAACACAAGCCGTTGAATCAAATTGCTTTCCTTCTTTTCTCTTGACCCTTACTACGACATTCTAGTAATTAATTGGGAAATATGGAGATATAGTGATCAATAGGAGGATTGAAATCCCTAAGGAGAGGAAGAGGCGCACTGACATGACAATCACTCTACAATCATAATCATTCTTCGGTCATGGCAAATCCGAAACGACAAAGTCAGTACAGCTAAGCATGACATCGGAAGCATACCAGAAGAAAAAAACACATCGGTTAATCCTTTTGAAATATTAACTGAAATAGCATTATAGGATGCATATCACAAACATTGCATGCATGATAGGGTCCTATCTCTCAAAAAAAGAAGAGAAAGAAAAAATGAAAATAAAAAGAAAAATGCCTGTAGGAGATTCTTTAGCAAAAGTTAGGGCAGTCGACTAGATCGAAAACTCCAAAAGGGCGGTCTAGGCAAAAGTTAAGGCACTCATAAAAAAGTAAAAAGCCCGCTAAGATATCCTAGGCAAAAATTACGGCAGCCCACTAGATCGAAAACCCCAAAAGGGCAATCTAGGCAAAAGTTAAGGCTAAACAAAAAATGTGAATAAAAGGAGAGGGACCCCTCAACATAATCATAAACACACAACAGAAGAATGCCAGTCACATTCCTAGATGCATCAAAAAGAATAGATTGCATTTAGGGCATTCACACACAGATAATTGCACAAAACGACTCTGTTAAAATCAAAAATGAAAAAAATAAAAATATCTTTAAGAAAATACCAAAAAACAATAATCATGCATATAAGGAGACTAGGCTCCATGTTTGTGATTGAAAACAGGAAGCACCAGAACCAAGTCTCCAAATAATGTTTTCCCTCAAGAAAAAGTTGCCACCAATAAGCCAGCAACTCCAGAGCAAAATAAGAGCTTCTAGAAACCATAGCTCTAGCTACCATCCTTATACCCAGAAAAAGAAGGTACAAATAATAAGTCTCCAAACATTGCTCTCCCTCAAGAAAGAAGAGCGAGTTTTCTTCATCAAATAACTCAGAAGAAATAAGAGCTTCCAGAAACCAAAACTCCAACGATTCTCCTTCTACCCCAATAAAGAGAAGGTACATCAAAGAAAAGCCGATGGAAAAGCTCGATCATCCCAAGCGGATCCTTGCCTACTCCAGAGGCAAAACAAAAAAATTACCTCACGACTCAGCATCACCACCACATGAGTCAGCAAGCACACTCATTCAATTCTCGCTACACTCCCTAAAGGAGAATAAAGGCTTCAAGATCCCATCATCATCAACAGTCAAAGGAGTCCAGCCTCCATTCCATCAAGGGCTCAACAAAAAAAAAGGGAAAAGGAAGAGAAAGGAAAAGAAAACCATCCATCCCCAGCGGATGCCCAAAAAGAAAAGGCCATGACAGAGAAGGCCAAATAAAATCCTCAAGTGGATCATTTCAAAAATTCCCATCCCCCAGTGGAATAAGAGCTCCACAAAGCCAGCTCTCATCATCAATCAAGGAGCCAAGATTCCATTCCCCAAGAGGGCCACCAAAAAGAAAAACTTTATCCCCTATGAATCCCCAAAAAGAAGAAAAAGTTTGCATGCATAAAAGAAACTAAAAATTAAAAAAGGCACATGCATTATCCCCACAAAGAAGCCAAATTTCAAATTCACGAGAAAAAGAGATAAAATCGTGAAAAAATGCAAAATTGAATAAAAATCCTAATCAATCCCTAAGTGGGTCACCTTAGAATAAAGCATCCAAACTAAGAAATCAGAATTTCCATTCCCCCAGCGGAATAAGAGCTTCGCAAATCCAGCTCTCACCAACCTCAATCAAGGAGCCAAGACTCCATTCCCCAGAGGGCTATCAAAATCAGATCCCTAGGAAAACAAATAATTCCCTGGTCGATCACCAAAAATAGAAATACATCCCCAGTGAGCCTACTGCAAAGGCAACCTTCAAAACTCACATCCTCAAAGAGTTGTTCGTCTGCGCATAGGCAAGACCTGGCAAGCAAGAGCCAACATCCCCAAAGAGAACATCAGCCTACTTAGAGGCAAAAGAACTACAATTAAAAGTCTTCATTTCTAATGAAGCATTCGCCTACTCAAAGGCATCATCATCAGAATCAATGAATCCCCAGTGGATTCTTGCCTACCTAAGAGACATTCATCAAAAATCCCTGGCAACCAACAAAGTCGGATGGCTACGGAAAAGCCCAAAAACAAAGAATCCCCAACAATCAACAAGTTGGATGGCTATCCGAAAAAGCCAAAAAAACAAAATTCCCGATACACCGAATGAC
The DNA here is from genome assembly GCA_963425845.1 of Sphenostylis stenocarpa. Lineage (NCBI taxonomy): Eukaryota > Viridiplantae > Streptophyta > Magnoliopsida > Fabales > Fabaceae > Sphenostylis > Sphenostylis stenocarpa. The sequence goes on from OY731404.1 coordinate 61,606,910, forward strand.
TGCAACCAAGTCTAAACACAACTACTCCCCATGGAGTCGGCGCTTGAGCAAGAGTAGTAAGCCGCCACCACTTTCTCTGTCAAAAAGATCAGCCACCATAGCAAAAGAGGCATCCAAAAGATAGAGATTTGTATACATTGTCCAAAGGATCAGCTTCGTTTCAAAGGATTATCCCAAAGACAATACCTTCATATCTGGCGCATGAGCTAGAGCAATAAGCCGCCACCACTTTCTCTATCAAAAGGATCAGCCACCACAACAGAAGTGGCATCCAGAAGATAGAGTTCCTCACATCATCTGAAGGATCAGCTCCGCTGCAAAGGAGTATCCGGAAAACACAATCCACCATCATCGCCCGAAGGATCAACTCCGTTACAAAGGAGTATCTTGAAGGCATGATTTACATACATCATCCGAAGGATCAACCCTGTTGCAAAGGGGTATCCGGCAGACACAACCCACCTTCACCGTCCGAAGGGTCAGCTTTCGCAACATGGAAGTATCCTGAAGACAAAAAGTCTACATACACTTACATCAGCCAAAGGGTCAGCGACCGCTTCAGAGGAGCATCCTGAGGCATCAAACCAAAACCAAGGGGTCAGCTACCGCTTCGAAGGAGCATCCCGAGGTTCCCTATTCATCAAAGCTAAAGGGTCAGCTACCGCATTCGAAGGAGCATCGTGAAGCTTCACACACATCACCCAAGGTGTCAGCTACCGCATCGAAGGAGCATCCCGAGGGAAAAACTTCATTCGCCAGCGGAAGGGTCAGCTACCGCATCAGAGGAGCATCCTGAAGTTTCACACATATCGTCCAAAGGGTCAGCATCCGCAGCAAGGAAGCATCCTAAAGATAATGCCAAACTACACTCATCGTCCCAAGGGTCGGCTACCGCATCAAGAGGAGCATCCGAAGGACAACTGGGCAAGAGGGTTAACTCTTTCACCCTCCAATCGATTCCATGGCACATTAACCCATAGTCAATTGGTCGAGTGAATGGGGGGCAGCTATAGACCCCAAATCTTGCCTGTCTTCTTAATAAAGACTAGAAAACCTCCATTCGAAGATGGACAAGGCTCCATTGGGTCCCTAGTCATGTTCACCAGGCTCCATGTAAGGATAGGAGGGCTTTCTGTACGAGAAAAATAAGAAAAAAATAGGAAAAACCGGATAGGATGCTCGAGACGGCCATCCCGTTTGGCCAGACGACCGTCTCACTTTCCCTGAAGCATGATACGACCGTCTCGTTTGGCCAAACGGCCGTCTCGCCTTTCTCTGAGCCTGAGACGGCCATCTCGATATCCCAAACGGCCGTCTCGCCTGTCAGAAGTCCAAAAGGCCGTCCCGGCCTGCCTGGTGCGAATTCCTATAAATAGGAGTCTCCCCCCCCCCCCTCATTTTCACACACTTTTCCACTCCTACACTCTCTAAGAAGTCTTTTGACACTTGAGAGTGACTTTGGGCATTATTTTAGAGTCCGAATGAGCTTTCTGATTTCTGTTTAAGGTAGAAATCGGTTAAGGAAGTCTCCTTTTGAGACGTCTGGCGTTCGATAGTGTGGTATTCTTATTTTTTTGTTCGAGGAAAGAGTGTCTCTGTAGAGTGCGGGGACTACCAAAAAGCGTCCTCAAGTTCAAGATTTATAAAAGCTCACTTCGGAGGTTCTCCTTCATATCTCTTCTCTTTTACTGCTTTCTTTTAAAGCTTTTATTATATATATTAGATATTAGGATCATGTAGACATTTAAATTTTGTCAGTAGATAAATAAATAGGGTAGAAGCATAATTTCTCTTAATCTTTATTTTATGAATTAGTCCATCATAGGGAACCCGAAAGGGGCGTTGTAGAGTGCTAACACCTTCCCCACACGTAACTAACTCCCTTATCCAACTCTAGTTATAATGGCCAAAGTTGGTTTTTCTAAAAACCAATGCCTTCTTTTTACCATTTTCCAGTGTTTAAGGTTAAAACACTGGTGGCGACTCCATAGAACCCATTTACGAAAACCTCGCTTTTAGGTTCATCCCAGTTATCAGACAAACTAAAAGCGTTGACTACAAAATTTTACAAAAACACAGGAGTTTAGTCATCCATTGCAACCATTCGTAAAATGATCTGTGTGTAGTTATTAAATGATCTAGGTTGTAAAAGAAATACGAAGACCCATATTAATAGGACCGGAAGTGCCAATGTTGGACATTTGGGTGGGATTGACATGTTTGGGTTGAGAAGAGTTTGGACCGTTGCTTTGTTGCTAAAGACTCTGATATTGGGTCTTTGTGAAATCGTAACCTAGTTCATTCACTATTACAGTAACAACAGTTAACATTGGTTCTACAACATATATAACATCGCTTTTATAACCGTTGTTGAAAATGGTGTCGTTGAAAGTCAACACTTTTAACATCGATTGTGAAATAACTAATGTTGAAAGTCATATCTTACAACATTGGTTATCAAATAACCAATGTCAAATGTTCGTTGTATACATGTAAAATGACCAAACATATTACATCGGTTAATGTTTTAACTGATGTTGAAAGTGCGTTCTACATCAGTTATGGTCATAACTGATGTTGAAAGTTCGTTTCCAGTTTGCAATTTTCTCTTTGTTTATATATTAATCTCACATGTAAACAACAATCAACAGCAAAACAAATATATAAAATAATTCTACTTAGATATGAAACAATTCCAAATATATATAATAATTCCAAACAATGTTCACACTAGTTGGATCATCATAGGTTGAACTCAACATAGGCAAGCTCAACCTGACTTGCTTTATGGTGAGCTAGAAATTTCATAACCCGGCTTAGCCCATTACGGGTTTGTGGGTTAGGTGAATTGACTCACTAACCCATATTTTTTTTCTAATAAGCACGACTAAATTGCGTGACTGAAATGCAATGGCGCAGTGACACGACAAACGTTGTTACACGATTAAAATGTGTAAAACACTATGGTGTAACTGAAACATAGTGGTGTGGTTGTGTGATGAATGCAGTGGTGCGACAAACGCGATGGTGCGACAAGTGTAGCGCGACTAAAATGAGAGATTGAGATGTTGTGGTGCGATAGCACGATAAATGTTGTGATGCAACTGAAATGCAAGACTGAAACGCAACAAACACTATGACGCAACTGAAATGCGGTGGCACGAAAAATGCAACGAACACGATGGTAGAGTGGTACGATAGAATGATGGCATGCAGCCTACGTGCAACAATGAATGTAGTGGTGCGATGAACAATTGATGATAAACTTGAGTGAGAGTTTGACTTATAGTGGTAGCGTGGAATATAAGTGGAGAGGTAGGATAGCATCAATTAGGTTACTAAATTATTATAATTATTTTTAAAATTTAAAATGAATGATGGGTTGTGGTTCAACTCACCATAACCCGGTTCGAACTGGATTAACCCGTGGGTTAAGTGAGTCAGATTCATTTTTAACCCATTATCAATAGAAATGAAAAAAAAATGAAACTCAACTCGGCTCAAATCCGTGGTGAGTCGGGTTGGCTCACTGGTTACAACCCATATTGATACCCTTAATAGAAATAGATAACAATAATTACAACCAAACTTATCTACAAAATTAAATTCAAAATGTTCATTTCCTCATAATTTCCCAAAGCTTTGATGCCCATTTGTTTCCTTGAAGAACTAATCGATGTCGTACTCGGTCAAATAATTAAAACAGATAAATGTAGTACTAAGAAGCTTTCCTAGGTCATCTCCCAAAGACCACAAATTTCTATCAAAGCTTATCAATTTTTCGAATTAGAACAGAAAAAAATATTAGATGAAACAGAACAAAAGCATATTATAAAAATGCGGATAAAAACATTGATTTCCTTATTCCAATGCAGTGTCACTTATCCTAGGTTACAAAATTAATTCGAAATTAACCAACTAAGAGAAGATAAATCCCAAATTATATTCTAATCCAAAATTAATCAACTAAGCGAAGATTAATCCCAAATTAGCTTTAACCCTTATTCCAATATGAAATTAACCAACTAAGCAAAGATTAATCCCAAATTTTCCTTAACCCTTATTCCAATATGAAATTAACCAAATAAGCGTAGATTAACCCCAAATTATCCTTATACAATTAAGCATTTCATACATCACATAAACTCATCTCTAACACAAAATTAAGTAAAATGTGATATTAGTTTCGGTTTATTAAGCATAAACAGATTATAATTCAACACTGAGATTAGAAGATGAAGAGTTAAGAGAACAAATGAAATGAAATTGAAGAACAAAACCTCAAAGATCTACTTGCATTCTCCTTAGAAAATCAATATAAAGATTTAGCTATCCATGAAAAATTGAAAATGCAAAAGAAGAGACATAATTAAAATCCAAACAAGAATTTAAAATAATGACAGAAGACTAAACAAACTTGAATACAAATTGCAGAAGATGAAAGGCAGTCGCGTAGCTGCTGCATGGTGTCGTTCTCCCTTAACCCTACATCTTTAACACATAAATAACCTTAACCCTAATCTTAATCTAGGTTTTGGGCCCAACTGGTCCACAAAACACATCATAAGTTGACTTCAGTGCAGGTCTGCCAACTTCAAACACGTGCAGTATTTTCAATACTTATCCAAATTAAGCGATTCCAGTCTCCTTTGAAAACCTTTTGAGTTATATTTAAAATGCCCTTGTTTGTACATTTTCAGAGGTCTAATGAGTTTAGGAGACTTAAATTACTGAAGCATGTCCATTGGGTCGGCTTGGTGCGCTTGACCCATTTTGAATAATTTATGTAAAATCCAATTTAGCTCCAAATTCTGAATGTGTCTAGTTATAAATGCTTCCAGAATTATGATTTTTGGAGCTCTGTAGAAAAAATGATAAATAAAACAGTGAACCAATGTTAATTCCCATATAGAATAAAATATGACATTTGGCCCAATTTTCCAAACCCAAAATTGCTTTAAACTATAATATGGCATCTGGCCCAATCTTCTAGGCCCAAAATTGCTTTAAAATGTCCTTAAAATAATAATGAGCAAAAATTAGATCAAATAGATTTAAATTAATAAAATTTGGATTATTGACCCAATGAAGCCCAATTAATAAAAATTCACTAATAACAAAAGTTAAACCCAAAACACTAATTAAAATAAGTTCAGAAAGGGAAGAAAATATGGGAATATAATGACTCATCAAATAACCCCACACTTAGCCTTTTGCACTCCTGGGCAAAATCAAGAAACAAAGCAAGGAAATAAATCCAAAAACATTAAATAAAATCATGCAAAGGATAGAAACAAAGACAAAAACAACGACAAACAAAAACATAAACAGAATTACATACTCCTTAATAAAACCTGGGAATCGAAAGGGATAGACAACCTCCAACACTCAAAGAGTCAAAGAAACCAGACATCTATGGACATCGTCCAAACAATTCAAAATATGTCAAGGAAATCAATCTGCTCAAGAGGTGAATGAAAAGCAACAGAACCTCACAAGATATGCACTGTAACTCAAGTGTTTAGGCTACTATTTACTCTTAAAGCACTCATGAAAAACAAGCACCACATAGACTTGGCAAGCCTCTAAAATCAACAACCAAAAACACATGCACATAAGGATCAAAAAGACTTTCAAAGGTTGTAATGGGGCTAAGGACAAGGTATGGAATGTATGGATAAGTAGCTTAAAGACCAAAGAAAATAAAGGAGCAATGGGGAATGAGTCAAAAATACACATGAAAGTAAATCCACCAATTTCAATCCTCACACAATGCCCAAACATTTTTTTTTTGCTTTCTTTTCTTTTCTTTTATATATATATATATATATATATATATATATATATATATATATATTTTTTTTTCTTTCTTTTATTTTCTTTTTCTCTTTTTTGTTTTTTGTTTTTTTTAGAATAAAAAACAAAAGAAAATGAGATAGCCACAATTAAAGAATCCAAGGACCAACACAACTAATTACAACCCTCCACTTTTTGAGCACCCATTCCCAAAACAATTCCAAAGCTCCAAAATTTCCTAAGGTAGGGTAATCATGGTTTTTTAGGCTAAGGGCTTGTAATGAGCTATAAAACAATGAAAAATGGTCATTAGCTCAAAGGGGCTATCAAAGGGAATGATTCAAGGTAGGCTCATTTGGATAGAGGCTTATAAGAACAAAAATATCTAAATCATCTCCAACATGCATGTGAATCAAGAAGCATAAAAAAGAGTCAAGCCAAGGCCATTGTGCAAGCAATCAAGAGGCATAACACACAAGAAAGAAAGAATAGAGAGTTGTAGACCCCAAATCTTGTCCGGCTCCGCAAATAAAGTCAGAAATCCTCCGTTCAAAGATGGACAAGGCTCTATTGGGCCCATAGTTGTGTTCACTAGGCTCCGTAAAAGGATAGGATGGCTTTCTGTACGCAAAAAATAAGAAAAATAGGAAAAACACTGACAGGGAGCTCGAGACAGTCGTCTCGCTTTCCTTGAGGTCGAGACGTGCGTCTCATTTTCCCAGACGCACGCCACGTCTTCTTCTAAGGTTGAAACGGCCGTCTCGTTTTCCCAGACACATGTCTCGCTTTTCTTTGAGGGCGAGACAACCGTCTCGAAATCCCAGACGACCGTCTCACCTGTCAGAAAGTCAGACGACCGTCCCGACATAACTGGCGCTATTTCCTATAAATAGGGGTCTCCCCTGACCTCATTTCACACACTCACACACCCCTTCTCTCATCCTAGAAGCTCTCTTAAGACTTCAGGATAACTTTGTGCACTTTCCAGAGTTCGAGTAAGCTTTCCAATTTTCGTTAAAAGTAGAAATCGGTTAAGGAAGTCTCCTTTTGAGACATCCTGCACTTGATAGAAGGGTAGTTTCTATTTTGCTGGTGAGGAGCGTGCTTGTAGAGCAAGGGGATTGCCAAAAAGCGTTTTCAAATTTGAAGATTTAATGGAAAGCTCGCTTCGGAGGTTCCTTTCTTTACTCTCTCTTTTACTACTTTCCTTGTATGCATTAGATACTAGGGTCAGGTAGACATTTAATTTTTGCAAGTAGATAAATAAATAGGGTAAAAGCATAGTTTCTTTCAATCTTTATTTTATGAATTAGTCCATCATAGGGAACCCGAAAGGGGCGTTGTGGGGTGCTTAACACCTTCCCCACACGTAATTAACTCCCTTACCCAAATCTGATTGTAGCAGTCAAAGTTGGTTTTTTCTAAACCAACACTTCTTTTTCTTCCTTTTCTAATGTTTGTGGTAAAAACATCGGTAGCGACTCCATAGAACCCTCTACGAAAACCTCGCTTTTAGGTTCAACCCGGTTATCGAACAACCTAAAAGCGTTGACTACATAATTTTACAAAAACACAGGAGTTTAGTCATCCATCGCAATCGTTCACAAATATCGACAGCGCGGGGAGACGGTGATGATAGATGGCGACTCCAGTTGGGAAGCTAGAGAGTTTATCCCATTTAGTGATGGACTAATTCAAATAATAATGATTTGAAATTATGCTTTTACCCTTCATTTTATTTACAACATGTTTTGTTCTAATGCTTTAATAACTGTTGTATGTTTATTTTTTTTTGCAATTGTTTGAAATAACAACTGTACACAAACTTTTACACACAACAGTTCCCCCTATACCCGGGGGCATGAGGGATAACCTTAGGGAGTGGGTGGCAGGTACGATTTGTCGTAGTGATGGCCTTGTGCCCATCGGTATGGTCAGAAACCACCACTCAAGGTGATAACCTTCCTCTTTTTGGCCTAAAAACTGACAAGACCCTAGTGTCATGCATGGTCTGAGGGTTGAGAGAGTGGGAACCCTATAATGGGGGCACCTTGGGGGCCTGGCCTTGGGGAGAACAGCTAGAATCACCTTTAATACGCACTTTTCTACAAGATACCCCTACCTCGTGATAAAAACGTCATCACTCGATTCGCAGATGAGTGAATTGTTTGTGCATTTTGTTTGTTGCATTTGTTTGTTTCATGGCATAATCATACAACAACAAATAAAAAATAATACAAATAAAATAGCATCTCAAAACCTTTTTGTAATAAACAACTGTAGACCCCAAATCTTGTATGGCCTCAAAATAAGGAGCAAAAGACTTTCGTTCGAAGATGGGCAAGGTCTAAATGGTCCCTAAAATTGATCAATAGGCCCCATATTAGAATTGGAAGGATTTTTGTACAAGAAAAATAAGAAATTCCACCTAAAAGGCTAAGACCGCCATCTCATTTGGCGAGACCATTGTCTCGTCGTTGGCTAAGGGTGAGATCGTCGTCTCATTTGACAAGACCGTCGTCTTGCCACTCGCCACTCGCTAATGGCGAGACCGCCATCTCATTTGGCAAGATGGTTGTCTCGCCACTTGCCAAAGGCGAGACTGCCGTCCCGTTTGGTGAGACAGTGGTCCCGACCTGACAGGTGCGAATTCCTAGAAAAGGGGGGGACTTTCTCACTCTTTACACACAATTCTACCACTTTCCCTTCTGTACTTCTTTCGAATTACTTTCCTAGGACCCCTCTGAAGCATTTCTAGAGTTTCTTAGTTTTCTTAGAAAGCATTTTATAATGTTGCGAGGAAGAGCGATCATCATTGTAGAGCGTGTAGATTGCTAAAAAGCACCCTCTTTCAAAGAATTTACTCTAAAAGCTTGCTTTGAAGGTTCCTATATACTCCCTTCTCTACTTTACTGCTGTTTAGATAGTATTGTTGTGCATTAATCATTTAGGGCCATGTAGTCAATAATTTAATTTTCGCAATAAATAAATAAGGGTAAAAGCACAATTTAGAGTTATTATTACTTTATAAAAATGGTCTATCATAGGGAATCCGAAAGGGGCGTCGTAGGGAAGCTAATACCTTCCTTACACGTAACTAACTCCCTTACCTAACTCTGGTTGTGATGACCAAAGTGGGTTTTTCTTAAAAAACCACTGCCTTCTTTTTTCTTCCTTTTCCAATGTTTCTGGTAAAAACATTGGTGGCGACTCCTCGAACCTTTCAAAAACCTCGCCTTTAGCTCCAGCCTAGTTATCGGACAACCTAAAGGCGTTGTACCACACTTTTAAAAAGTGCGAGTCGAATGAAAACATCACGTTGCTCCGACCGTCTCTTTTGACGGCAGCGACAAATGGCGACTCCACTGGGAAAGCTAGATAGTTGATCCCATTTAGTGATGGACTAGTTTTAAGAAATAAAACTTAAAATTGCGCCTTTACCCTTCCTTGTTTGATAACATGTTTTAATTGTTTGGCTTTAATAATTGTTTTATGTTTATGCAATTGTTTGAAATACAAATTGTACACAAACCCTTGCACACAACAGTTCCCCTATACCCGGGGGCAAGTGCGATATCCATAGGGAGTGGGTGGCATTGTACGATTTGTCGTAGTGAGGGCCATGAGCCCACCTGTATGGTCAGAAACCACCACTCAAGGTGATAACCTTCCTCTTTTGGCCCAAAGACTACCTAAGGCCTTAATGTCATGCATAGTCTGAAGGCTGGGAGAGTGGGAACCCTATAATGGGGGCACCTTGGGGGCCTGGCCTTGGTGAGGATATTAGAACTACCCTAAATATGCACTCTTCTGCAGGATACCTCTACCTCGTGATTAAAAACGTTGTCCTACTTGTTTGCAGATGAGTGAATTGTGTGTGCATTTGATTGTTGCATAGCATAAACATACAACAAAAAAATAAAAGAAAATCTCAAAAAATCTTTTCACAATAAACACCCTTATCTCGGACAGTCTGCCTTTTAGCTAGCATGGCTTCAGGTTCTTTGTAAGCTAAGTAGTCACGCAGTCCGACAGAAGAGATAAGGGACGTTAAAACTTTTCTTTTGTAGTAAACCATTTTTATCTCGGACAATATGCTTTTTAGCTAGCCTGATTTCAGGTTCTTTGCAAGCTAAGTAGCCACGCAGTCCGACAGAAGAGATAAAAGGTTATAAAAAACCAAATAAACCAAATAAATCCAATAAATCAAAAAATGGGACCTTGTTCATAAACATTAAACTCATAAACATCCATATGGATAGTTTATCTTTCTTTGAAAAAATACAAAAAACCAAACACTATCATGCATCATGTAGAAAATAAAACATGATAATGTTTAGGAAAAATAAACACTTACATGCATGCCTGCATTAACATCATATTCACAACATGCATTTTTGTTTTTAGAAAATGGAGGGGGCTAGTAGACAATTGAAGAAAGTGGATATTCCCCGATACCATGCGGAGAAGATAGAACGACTCTACGCATTGATGCCACCAGAGATCCGCTTTGACTTTGAAAAATCCTATGGATGGATTCTCGACTTACTGAAGATCTGTGTCGACCCCATTTTTGTCAGGATTTTGGTCCATTTTTGGAACTTCAGTCTGCATTGCTTCGAGTTTTCGCAGTTTGATATGGTACCCACTTTGGAGGAGTATGAGATTATGTAAAAATGGTCCAAGTCAGCCGGGGTCCATATTCGCCACGAAGCGTATATTCCTGTAGCCAAAGTCGCTATCATCAACTGATTGCCACCTCAGTAGACTGCCCTGATAGCAAAAGGGAATATCCAGGGTTGGAAAGTCACAATGTTAGAAGACCATCTGTCATATTTGGCTGAAAAGACAGACTGGTTCGCTTTTAACAAAACCCTGGCTCTGATCGTGTTTGGGACTATGTTGTTTCCCTCTCACCTCGACACAGTGGATCAAGCCGTCATGGACACCTTCTTCGCCTGGGACGTGCACTCGAAGAGTCCCTTGCCTGCACTTCTTGCCAACACCTTGCTTTCGGTCGAATTTTGTCACCAAAAGCAAGGAAGAACACTCAGATGCTGCTCTTCACTGCTATTCGTGTGGGGTATCACGCATTTCTACACCTCTAGTCACATGAGGATGTTCCCCGAACCTTTGAAGAGCTTCTCGAGAATCCCCCTCCACCGACGTCTAACCATGGAGTGGAAGGTTGAGTTGAAACAATGGGACACCAACTGCTTATCTTGGGCATGTCCTTGGTTCCGACCTGGCCCTATCCTCATCAGATGTGGGGATTATCCGAGCGTACTGTTAGTAGGTCTCAGAGGATGCATAGCTTATTCTCCAAAAGTGGCTATGAGACAACTAATGAGGACCCAAACCACAATATCAAGGGAAGAGCTCGGAGGACTGTGTTTCTTCGGAGACCCATGCACTGTTGCAAACCCACTTGTTGTACGAAGAGCATGGGAGAAACCAGTCTTCATGGGAAATAAAGAGCTTGACAAAGCTCGAGTAGCTGTCTCCAGTGACTACAAGGAATGGAGGAGAAATAGAGGGATGTCACAATCATCCGCCCCACCTACTGCGCCTTCAGTCAGTGGAGAGATCCAAAGCCAAGTCGATGCCTTGACCTAGAGGATAGAAATCATGGGAGCCCAGATGAGGGCCCTTGAGGAAAAAGAGCAAGAATCTATCCTCACTGTAGACGATCTACAAAGGCAATGCAAGAAGAAATATCAAGAGATAGAACGCCTCAAGGACCAATGCACTGATTCCAGTGAACAGATTATCTGAGCATCCAAAGTTGCCAGATTAAACTCGGATAATCAACTTCAAGAAATAACCGCCAAGTCAGCACACCTTGAGGTCGAATGTGCAAAACAGGCTCAGACGATCAAGGGAATGCTACAAGATCTTGCAAGGACTCGGTCTGAGATACGTCAAGGACGGGAAGTTACCCAAAGACATAACAGAAGCCTTACTGGGTTGCATTGCAAAGAAAGAGATGGGTTAGCTCAGTGTGGCCAAGTTCTACAAGAAAGAGACCGATCCTTTGAGAGACTTGACAATTTACAAGCCTTGGTCGTCCATCAAGAGGCGAAGATCAAAGAGGCTCAGAAGTATAGTGAAGATATGAGTCAGGCGGTCCACCAGCAGACCGAAGCACTCGCTCATCATGTACGGGAAGCCGAAGAGGAATTACATAAAAATTAGAACCCGCTTGTGGGTTTCTTTAGGCTTTTCCGTTTCTGTCAAAAAGTGCTTCATAGCATGGTGTAGGGGAATGTACACTTTCTATAAATAAATAAAATTTCCTTTTATTAAAAAATTGTCTACTTGCATGCATTTCATTCATTTGCATACTTGATTATCCCTCCTTCACTTTTAATAAATAAGATAATAAAAAGGAAGGATTAACTGATACGTCTTCCACGATCATAAGGATGGAGAGAAAATCGTTCGTAATCAAGTTCTCCCCAACGGTCGATTCCTCCCAAGAGGACAATAAGCCTCGGTCGTTGGTTATCAAAGTCAATAAGGAAGAAGGGGCAAGGACGTCTTTGTGATTATTTGTGCCTCGTCCTTTCCCCTATGACTCAAATAAAGTTGTACCGTGGAGATACGACGAATCTTCACCAATAAAGGAGGACATCTCCAACATAGCCGGCATTGGGGGCATGACTAGAAGTGGAAGAATATATTCCCCCAAGGAGTCACAAGAAGATGCCCCCAAGAATAAAGGGAAAAATAAATATACCAAAGAAAAGGAAAATAAAGAATCCAAGGAGGAGACCGATGAATTACTCCAGTTCATAAGGCAGAGCGAGTATTCCATCATCGACCAGCTCAATCATACACCGGCAAAGATAACTTTGTTATCCCTAATGATGAGTTCGGAACCGCACAAAAATGCCCTGATGAAGGTCTTGAGCGAAGCACACGTACCTCATACAATATCCCAAGAAAAAGTTGAGAGGATCGTCGGCTACATCACAGCTAGCGATCACCTCATCTTCACAGATGAAGAACTCCCTCCAGAAGGGTCGAGCCATAACAAGCCCTTACATATCTCCATCAAATGGAAGGAATATCTCATTGCTAAAGTTCTTGTGGATAACGGGTTGTCCTTAAACGTGATGCCCAAGTGCACACTTGACAAGTTAACCATTCAAGGAGCCCGCATACGCCCAAGCAGCACTATCGTTCGAGCCTTCGACGGATCCAAACGAGAAGTAGTGGGGGAAATCAATCTGCCAATCCAAGTCAGACCCACTATCTTCAATGTTGATTTCCATGTGATGGACATTACTCCAGCATACAGTTGTCTCCTTGGAAGACCTTGGATTCACGATGCTAAGGCAGTACCTTCAACGCTCCACCAGAAAGTCAAGTTTATAGTAGATGACAAACTGGTCACGGTCCAAGCTGAAAATAATATTTTGATCAGTGGACCGTCTACTCAACCCTATGTGGATGCGGCTGAAGAGGCCCTTGAAACATCTTTTCAAGCGCTTGAAATTGCCAATGTAGAAAGACTTTTCGATAATATGAAGGTAGCCTGCATGATGATGAAGTATGGTTACCATCTTGGCCAAGGGTTCGGGGCAGACTCCCAAGGAATAAGGGAACTCCCGGAATTTAAGGATAATCCTTTAAAGCATGGCCTAGGATATGACCCTACAAAGGGCCGAGCTGAAAGAAGAAAAGGAAAGTCTCCCCTATGCACACTCAAGCAGATTTTTTGAAGCAGATACAAGCGTCGAGAGCAACTCTAGTCATTAGGAGTTCTTTTTCCTTTCTTAAGGGATGTAAACCCAATGATTGTTAGAGATTATCCCTCAGGGCTAGCCTGACCCCGGGGCATCTTTTGGGCACATATTCCCCTATTAATTAATAAGAATACATTTCTTACTATTTGCTTCTTTTCTTGCTATTCATGACTAAACTTCACAAATAACCATGTTTAAGCAAACATTTTCAAAAGTGCATTGAAATAATCAAAACATGCCATCGCAATAATAATCAAGTTGATTGACTAAAAACACAGAATAAGGTTTTACCTCATCATAATAAAACTGTGTTTCGCCAATATTGTGTAAAATAAAAAAAATCAAAAGAAACCCATAGAAGCAAAAGGGTAAAAAAAAAGGGGCAAATTACCCGGTAGGAAACCCACCAAGGGGGACTACGCAAAAATTAGGGTTAACCCGCTAGGAAACCCGAACAACAATAAATAGTAGCCTAGGCAGAAGTTAGGGTTGCAAAATAAGGTCCGCTAGGATTCCCAAAACAAGAAAAAAAGGAACCTAGACAAAAGTTAGGACCAAAACACAGTATCCTAGTCTGAAAACCCAAAGGGCAGTCTAGGGAAGTCAATCAGCCATAAAAATCAATAGAAAGCAATAGAAATTGGCTAAGATGTGAATCCTCAAAACAAGACGTTTGTTTAACATTAGCTTAAACACTTTGACCAACCATGGCCAGCCATTCTTACAAAACCCCTTTTAAATAAAAATTCAACCGTCTAAAACACAAGCCTTTGAATAAATTATCCTCTTACTTCCCTTCTCTTGACCCTTATTATAACATTATGATAATTAGTGGGGGAATATGGAGGCATATAATCAACAAGAGGATTGAAACCTCTAGAGGAAGGAAAAAATGCACCGACATGGCAAGTTTTCTCCTTAACTAATAGTTATTCTTCGGTCATATTAAGTTCGGAATGGTACAAACAAGTACAACTAGAAAACGACATCAGAAGGATCTCATCTTCAAAAGACACACCAGTTAATCCTTCTGAAAAGTTAACGAAATAATATTATAGGACACATAACATAAAAAAATTACATGCATAGATGTTTTTGAACAAGGTCCTATATTTTCACACAAAAAAAAAATCCTTTCGAAAGGCCTAGACGGCTGTCTCGCCATTCATCAATGGCGAGACCGTCGTCTCATCATTCGCTAAAAGCGAGACCGCTGTCTCGTTTGACGAGACCACCTTCGTCTTGCCACATCGCAAAGGGCGAGACCACCGTCCTGAATCCCAAACGGCAATCCCGACCAAAAATAAAATTTTCTATATAAAGGGGCTTTTGGGTCAGTTTAAAGCACTTCATTCCCACATCTTCTCATACATTCTCATACATCTTTGAGTTTCTTTGAACAAAATGCAACAAGGAGAATCTTCCAGGCCCCGAAAGAGAGGTCGGGGATCCGGCCCGAGCGCTCCCGCACCACAGGCTCCTCCAGATCCTACTCAGCTCACGCGGCAACACCAGGCCAGGCTGGAACACATTAGGGGCTACTCTTGGCACCCCATGTTGCGGTTAGACTACGGTATCCTGGCCGAGTTCGATTGGGAAGAGGATGTGTGAGGCTACATCCATAGCATCGGGTGGGACTTCTTCCTCCAGGACCCTTTGACCCGCATCTACAAGCAAGTCGTGATGGAGTTCCTCGCCTTCGTCATGATGATCGACATGCCTACGATATTCCTGGGTGTCCCTCCGGCGAGGATGGTCTTGTACTACATGAACGGGACCTACCAGACGATGATGTTGGATGAGTTCAATGTCACCATGGGCTTCAAGCAGCCCGCAGACACCCTGACGCCGAAATATCAGGGAGCTATCTGTGAGCGGCCAGTTGCCCTCACAACCGGTGAGATATGGGAGGATCTCACCGGGTCACAAATTCTACCGGCCCTGATGAAAGGGTCAGCACTCAACCCTCCTCTCCGCATCTGCCATAAGCTGCTGACGGGGAAGATCCATGCACGGAAGGAGAGTCAGGCGAAGATCACTCAGCCAGATCTCTTCGTATTACACTGGATGCTACACGGACGCCGGTGTAATCCCAGATACTTCTTTTTGAAGGCTCTGAAGGACTTCTGGAGCCACCCCGTTGGAGTCATCCTCATGGCTCCCCTCATCACCCCGCTGGCTGAGAGATGGGGATGTGCCAACGGGGAGGACATTCCTTCCGTCCTGCGACCTAAGCTTATCAGTGGGTCCATGTTCGTCAGCATGGGTATGCTCATCAGGCAAGGGTCCCAGGTGGCCCTCCATCTGGCGCTCGCCATGACCCTAGACATCCAGGATTTGGATGCGTCGCGGGAGATCCTGATGCCCCGAAGTTCGAGTAGCAACAGTAGCAGTACGAGGATGACTTTCCTAGTGTTCACCATCACATGGATGACATTCGCCAGCAGTTAGACCAGATGTCCCTGAGGCAGGACATCTTCGAGACACGGCTGGAGACCATCAGCCAGAGGCAGGAGGGAGTGATTCAGAGCCTGGATACGATCGGCCAGCATGTGCTCGGCATGATCCGAAGCCAAGAAGAGTTTCAGAGGCACATGCTCCGGCAGTTTTCTCCTCCTGAGTCGTCTTCAGCCTCGTAGTCGAGCCCGCCGCTGCCTTAGGAACATCATTGTATATATATAATCATTGTACAAATTTCATGATATATAAATAAAATCTTTTGGTAAAGTTGTTTGCCTTTATTCTCTTTTGAAAAAGAAAAAGTCAGCATAATAAAAAGAGACTAAAAAGTAAAAAGGCTTACGTGTTATCCTGAAAAAACCAAAATCCAAAATCGCGAGGAAAAAGAATAAACCGCGGAAAAAGGCGAGATTAATCCCAAAACCATTCTCCCAACAAAGAGAGAAAAGGAAAGTAAACAAAACTCCCACCTACTCAAAGGCGATGCCCAAAAATCAACAAAATCCCCAACATTCAGTCAGTCGGAAGAAGACCAAAAATCTCTGACAACCAGCAAAGTCGGATGACCACTACAAAAAAGATCAAAACAAAGAATCTCCAGCAATCAACAAGCTGGATGGCTATCAGGAAAAGCCAAAAATTAAAGAATCCCCAGCACACCGGAAGACTTTACCAAAAAAGTCAAAAAAACTCCTCACAAGAATCGGCGCATGAGCTAGAGCAGTAAGTCATCACCACAACTTCAGGACAATGAAGGTCCCAAAGACAAAAACCTGCACACAAGATAAATCATTGCGCATGAGCCAGAGTAGTAAGTCGCAACCAATCCTACAAAGTGGTCTTTTACAACCAGATGGGGGTGTGTACTCATCGACCCTTACAAAAGGGGGCTTACCAGACAGGGGTTCATACTCGTCAAACTAGATGGGGGTGTGTACTCATCAGGCCTTACAAAAGGGGGCTTACCAGACGGGGGTTCATACTCGTCAAACCAGATGGGGGTGCGTACTCATCAAGCCTTACAAAAGGGGGCTTAAACTGGATTTGGGTTCGTACTCATCAATCGAAGGGGTCAGCTACCGCATTAAAGGAGCATCTCAGAGGATCATATTTAGCATCCAGAAGGTCGGCTACCACAAGCAGGAAAGCAACCAATGGACAATCGAGCAAGAGGGTTAACTCCTTCATGCTCCAACTGATCTTTTTGGCATGTTGAGCAAACAATCGGCTAGTCAGGTGAAGGGGGGGTAGCTCTAGACCCCAAATCTTGCCCGGCCTCAAAATAAAGAGCAGAAGACTTTCGTTCGAAGATGGGCAAGGTCTAAAAGGTCCCTAGAATTGATCAATAGGCCCCATATTAGAATAGGAAGGATTTTTGTATAAGAAAAATAAGAAATTCTACCTAAAAGGCTGAGACCGCCGTCTCGTTTGGTGAGATCGTTGTCTTGTTTGGCGAGATTGTCGTCTTGTTTGGCGAGACCGCCATCTCACCACTTGCCAAAGGCAAGATCGTCGTCCCGTTTGGCGAGACAGCGATCCCGACCTTGTCAAGCAAGACAAAAATCCCGACCTGACAGGTGCGAATTCCTATAAAAGGGGGGGGGGACTTTCTCACTCTTTACACAATTCTACCACTTTCCCTTCTGTACTTCTTTCAAATTACTCTCCTAGGACCCCTCTGTAGCATTTCCAGAGTTTCTTAGTGTTCTTAGAAAGCATTCTATAGTGTTGCGAGGAAGAGTGATCATCATTGTAGAGCATGGGAATTGCCAAAAAACACCCTCTTTCAAAGAATTTACTATAAAAGCTTGCTTCGAAGGTTCCTATATACTCCCTTCTCTACTTTACTGCTTTTTAGATAGTATTATTGTGCATTAATCATTTAGGGTCATGTAGTCAATAATTTAATTTTTGCAATAAATAAATAAGGGTAAAAGCGCACTTTAGAGTTATTATTTCTTTATAAAAATGGTCAATCATAGGGAACCCGAAAGGGGCGTTGTAGGGAAGCTAATACCTTCCCTACACGTAACTAACTCCCTTACCTAACTCTGGTTGTGATGACCAAAGTGGGTTTTTCTTAAAAAACCATTGCCTTCTTTTTTCTTCCTTTTCCAATGTTACTGGTAAAAACATTGGTGGCGACTCCTCGAACCTTTCAAAAATCTCGCCTTTAGGTCCAGCCCAGTTATTGGACAACCTAAAGGCGTTGTACCACACTTTTGAAAAACGCAAGTCGAACGAAACCATCGCATCGCTTTGACCGCTTCTTTTGACGGCGATGACAACAACCTTATCTCGGATAGCCTTCATTTAAGCTAGCTTGGTTCCAGGTTCTTTGTAAGCTAAGTAGCCATGTTGACCTAGAGAAGAGATAAAGGGGTAATAACACCAAATAAAAGAAAAAAATACAATAAAACTCATTTTGATAAAGTCAAAGCATTCATTTAAAAATAATGAAATTTAATAGACGATTTTTGACAAAGTCAAATCATTCATACCCTCATCATCGCATAAGTGGTAAAACCAAGAGAGAAAATAAATGCATAACGAAAGTATGCATACACATTATCTTAATAAAACTCTCAGGCATAAGCACATCCATTCTAGGGGGCATTAGATATCCTTAAGACATAGGCGAAAGAGACCCCAACACGTTTGTAATATTCCACATGGAAGGGACAAGTGTGTTAAGGGTATGGTAAACTTCATAAAACTTGTGAGTGTATGACGAGGAAGGAACCATTACACCAAAGTGGGTATGGTACTCCCTAAAAGCATAAGCTTTAAGGAATATACTTAAGCTATTGTCTTAGGACACATCTATCCCACACTAATCATTCATTTCATAAAATAAAAATAAAAACCCTAACTCATATTACATTCTAGAAAGTGGTTGGTCTTCTTCCTATCCTCACTCACGCATAAAAGGTCAAGAGGATGGAACAATTAGAGGAACAGAACCGTAAGCTCACTACTGAGCTTAACTCCATGAAGGAACAAATGGCGCAGTTAATGAAGTTAATGCGTCAGCAAAACCTACACAAGGAGAGCCCCCACAGTGACCATGCCTCACATCATGAGGAGGAGGAGGGCTCCGACCATGAGCTTGAGCAGGGAGCTCATGTACAGCCCAAAGTGAGGGCAGTAATCATCCAACTTCCTGAAGTTTCCAAGCAACAGATTTATGCCCTCGAAGAGAGGTTAAGGGCTATGGAGGGACATAATTTTGATATTAAAGAGGCGGTCGACATGTGCCTCGTTAAGAATATCCAATTCCCCCCCCCCCCCAAATTCAAGGTTCCAGATTTCCCAAAGTACATGGGAATGACTTGCCCCAAGAGCCATCTTACAATGTACTACCGTAAGATGGCTCCATATGCCGATAACGAGGAACTCCTGATCCATCGTTTTCAGGAAAGCTTGGCCGATTCGACCTTGAACTGGTATATGCAGCTGGAAGGGGGACAAGTTAAACCTGGAAATAGTAGGCAGATGCCTTTCTTCGCCGTTATAAATATAACATCGATCTGACTCCGGATAGGTCAGATCTTCAAGCTCTGAGCAAAAGAAACAACAAATCCTTCAAGGCATATACTCAATGTTGGAGGGAGTTGGCCGCCCAAGTGGAGCCTCCGCTATCAGATAAGGAAACTGTGTCCATGTTTATCAACTCGTTGACGGGTCCCTATTATGATAAGATGATAGGGAACACGTCAACTCTTTTCGCGGATGTGGTAACCATCGGTGAGAGAGTGGAACAAGGACTAAAGAGCAGAAGGATTGTGCAACCTTTCTCTTTTAGCGCATCATTCAAAAAGTCATTTGGCCAGAAGAAAAAGGGAAGCATGAACGCCATCAACTTTGCTACTCCTTCTTCCTCTTTGCCACTAGTTGGGCAATCACGCAGACAAGAGAAGAAATTCACTCCCATTCCAACCTCCTATGGGAATTTGCTTCCAAAGTTGTTAGAGGTCAAGCTCCTAGCAAGTATCCCTCTAAAGAAGATGGGTCCACCTTACCCCGGTTGGCACAAGCTCAACGAAAAATGTGATTACCACTTGGGCGCTCTAGGGCATTCGGTGGAGAATTACGTGAACCTAAAATATAGGGTTCAAGAATTGTTGAATGTCGGGTGGATCACCTTTGATGCTCCCGCTCCTAACGTGGATACCAATCTTCTGTCACAACTAGAATAGTGAGGTTGGGTAAAGAGGGGCCAGCTAATTAGGGCTCCATTTGTTTTTAAGCTTCCTACATATCTCTCGCGGTCCCCACCTGTGACCGCAAGATCCTTGACTAAAAGGGCTTTGTAAACATTTCTTTTTTATAATAAAATGAGGCATTCTCATAAGCATTCATATTCTTTTTCATTCTTTTCTCTCTTAATATTCTTTGAAAATAATTAACAATAAAATCTAAGCCTAAACAGAACCGTAAATAAAAACAATCATGTCTGTGATAGATGACTCTCTAGGGATCCGAAAGCCGAAGGCAAATGGATCGGGTCAGACAGTAAGAAGGGGACCATCTCCCGGGACATGCAAAGGCTGCTAATAAAGTAACCTCAATACATATAGCCCTACCAAGAAGAAATCAAGGCCATCGATCTGGGGGCAAGAAAAAAAGGAAATAAGTATTGATACCCAAATTAATGATAATGTCAGGGATGGGTCAGTACAAAAATTAAGAGAGTATATGGATGCATGCGCATGGTCTTACCATGAAATGCTAAGACTTCAGAATTCAACATCATAACTCCTCTCCCTACCAACCTAAAATGAATGGTGCAGTAGAGGAGCCTATAAGGACATCAAAAAGATCATCCGGAAGATGATTAAAACCTATATGGATTAAGCATGAAATGTTACCCTCTGCCCTTCATAGGATATCAAACTTCTGTACGGTCCTCCACAGGAGCCACTCCATTTTCTCTTGTATATGGCATGGAGGTCGTACTACTAATAGAGGTCGAGATACCTTCCCTGCAAGTTATCATGGAAGCAAATTTGATAAAATCTTAGTGGGTCCAAGGCTGATACAACCACTTGAATCTAATTGAAGAAAAACGGTTGGACGTCATACGTCGTGAGCAAAGCCTATCAAAAGAAGATCAAAATGGCTTACGACAAAAAGGTCAACCCCCATTCTTACCATGAGGGGGATTTAATGGTAAAGAAACTGCTTTCGGTCCTGTCGCCGCCGTCAAAAGAGGCGGTCGGAGCGACGTGATGCTTCCGACTTTCCGTTTTTCGCGTTTTTTATGGGTGAGGTTATAACGCCTTTAGGTTGTCCGATAACCGAGCTGAACCAAAGGGCGAGGTTTTTTGAAAGGGTGTTCTTAGATCGTCCGATAACCAGCCTGACCTAAGAACAAATTTGAAAGGGTTCTTATGGAGTCGTCACCGATGTTTTTACCAAAAACATCGAAAAAGGAAAGAAAAAGGCGTTGGTTTTTTAAAAAAAAATCAACTTTGGTCGTTAAAACCAAAGTTGGGTAAGGGAGTTAGTTACGTGTAAGGGAAGTGTTAGTTCCCTTACGATGCCCCTTTTGGGTTCCCTATGACAGACCAGTTATTTTATAAATAAACTTTTGAAATTACACTTTTACCCTTTTATTTGTGGAATTAAAAGCTCTCTTGAAAACACTATAAAAAGCTCTCTCAGACACTAAGAAACTCCAGAAATGCTTCGGAGGGGCTCTAGGAGAAGAATTTTGAGAAATTGCAGGAGGAAAGGTGGAAGAACTGTGTGAAATGAAGGGGAGAGCGCCCCCTATTTATAGGGATTCGTGCCTGTTAGGTCGAGATGGCAGTCTTGACTGGCAAGGTCGAGACGGCGGTCTCACCATTTGGGACGGCAGTCTCGACTTGGATAAGTGTCGAGACGGCAGTCTCGACTTGCCAGATGGCGAGAGGGCCGTCTCGCCAAACGAGACGGCCGTCTCGACTTACCATTGGTCGAGATGGCGGTCTCAACCCCTGAAGGTAGAAATCCTTATTTTTTTGTACAGAAAAGCCTTCCTACTCTACTATGGGGCCTAATAGTCTCTCCTAGTGGCTTTTTAGGCTTTGTCCATCTTCGAATAGGAGGTCTTCTACTCTTATTTTGAGGTCGAGCAAGATTTGGGGTCTACAGCTGCCCCCCCTTCACCTGACTAGTCGACTATTGGCCTATTGTGCCAAGAAGATCGGCTGGAGGGTGAAGGAGTTAACCCTCTTGCCCGGTTGTCATTCAGACGCTTTGTCTTGTGGCGACTGATCCTCTGGGAAAAAGTGTATGCCTCCGGGATGCTCCTTCTTGCAGTAGTTGACCCCTTCAGAAAAGAATGTGTTGTGCGCCTCCAAGATGCTCCTTCTAACGGTAGCTGATCCCTTTGGTTGACACATAGTAGAACCTCAGGATACTTCTTCTGACAGTATCCGATCCTTCGGTTGATGTGTATAAATCCCTCCCCCATCAACCTGGTAGTTACAGTCCACTGTGCGTAGGACTGGATGAGTATAAACCCCTCATCAGGCTGGTACAGTCCACTGCGTAGGACCAGTGGTGGTGGCGTCTTACTACTCTGTAGCTCATGCGCCGATGCGAAGATGCGTTCTCTTGCTACTCGATATTTCACTTTTCTGGGATAGTCATCCGGTTTTTGTCGGGGATTATTTTGACTCTTCCGGTGGTCATCCTTACGGGTTGACCCTATTTTTTGTGTAGCCCCCTTAGTGGGTTTCCTACCGGGTATTTTGCCCTTCTTCTTTTGGCCTTCGGCTTCTGTGGGCTTTTTTTTTTTTTACACAATATTGGCAAAACACGATTTTATTTATGGTGAGGTAAAACCTTATTTTGTGCTTCTAATCGACCAGCTTGATTATTATGGCAATGGTACATTTTGATTATTTGGACGCGCTTTTATTCTTCCTTTCTTTTGTTTGTTTAGACAAGGTTATTATGAGGTCTAGTCATGAAGTAGCAAGAAGAGAAGTAGATAGTAAGAAATGTATTCTTTATTAATTAATAAGGGAATATGCGCCCTAAAATGCTCGGGGGTCGGGCTTGCCCCGGGGGATAATCTCTAACAATCACTGGGTTTACATCCCTTAAGCAAATAAAAAAATCTCCTAATGACTAAGGTAGCTCTTGACGCTTGCATCCCTCCGCTTCGAAATATCTGCTTGAGTGTGCAGAGGGGGGACTTCCCTTTTCTTCCTTTTGCTCGGCCCTTCTTCGGGTCATATCCTAGGCCATACTTAAAGGGGTTATCCTTGAACTCTGGGGGTTCCCTCGTCCCTTGGGAATCTGCCTCCAGTCCTTGGCCAGGATGGTAAGCATGCCTCATCATCATACGGGCTACCTTCGTATAATTGGGAAGTCTCTCTACACTGGCAATTTCGAGTGCTTGAAAAGATGTTTCAAGGGCCTCTTCAGCCGCATCCACATAAGGTTGGGTAGACGGTCCACTGATAAGGATGTCATCTTCCGACCGTAACCAGTTTGTCATCTACTATAAACTTGACTTTCTGGTGGAGCGTTGAAGGTATTGCCTTAGCGTTATGAATCCAAGGTCTACCGAGGAGACAACTATATGCCGGAGTAATGTCCATTACATGGAAATCGACGTTGAAGATAGTGGGTCCGACTTGGATTGGCAAATTGACTTCCCCCACTACTTCTCGTTTGGATTCGTCGAAGGCTCGAACGATAGTGCTGCTTGGGCACAGACGGGTTCCTTGAATAGTCAACTTGTCCAGTGTGCACTTGGGCATCACGTTCAGGGATGACCCATTATCCTCAAGAACTTTAGCAATGAGGTACTCCTTGCACTTGATGGAAATGTGCAAGGGTTTGTTATGGCTTGACCCCTCGAGGGGGAGTTCTTCCTCTGTGAAGGTGAGGTGATTGCTAGCCGTAATGTGACCGATGATCCTCTCAACTTTTTCTTGGGATATACTGTGAGGTACATGCGCTTCGCTCAGGACCTTCATCAGGGTGTTTCTATGCGGTTTCGAACTCATCATTAGAGATAACAGAGTTATCTTTGCAGGTGTATGATTGAGCTAGTCAATAATGGAATACTCGCTTTGCCTTATGAACTGGAGTAATTTGTTTGTCTCCTCCTTGGATTCTTTATTTTCTTTTTCTTCGGTCTATTTATTTTTTCCTTTATTCTTGGGGGCATCTTCTTGTAAGTCTTGGGGGAGTAGACCCTTCCACTTCTGGTCATGCCCCCAATGCCGGCTATATTGGAGATATCTTCCTTTATTGGTGAAGACTCCTCGTATCTCCACGGTACAACTTTATTTGATTCGTAGGACGTGGCACAAATAGTCGCACAGGTTTCCTTGCCCCCTCTTCCTTATTGATTTTGAGGACCAACGGTCGAGGCTTATTATCCTCTTGTGGTGGATCAACCGTTGGGGAAAGCTTGATTAAAAGCGACTTTCTCTCGATTCTTCTGATTTGGAAGACGTGTCAGTTAATCCTTCCTTTTTATTATATTGTTTATTAAGAGTGAAAGAGGGGAAATTAAATATGCAAATGAATGATATGCATGCAAGTAGACAATCATTGAATAAAGAAATTTCATTTATCCGTAGAAGGTGTACATTGCCCTATTCCATACTATGAAGTAACTTTTGACAGAAACAGAAAAGCCTAAAGAAACCCACAGGCGGGTCCTGATCTCTATGTAATTCCCTTTCAGCTTCCCGGACGTGACGAGCGAGTGCTTCGCTTTGCTTCTGGACTGCCTGACTCATATCTTCACTGTACTTTTGAGCCTCTTTGATCTTCGCCTCTTGATGGACGACCAAGGCTTGCAACTCGTCGAGTTTTGCAAGGGCTCAATCCTTTTCTCGTAGTACTTGATCGTACTGAGCTAGCCCGTCTCTTTCTTTGCAGCGTAGCTTAGTGAGACTTTTATTGAGTCTCTGGTTGGCCTCTCGCTCTTAGCGTATTTCTGACCGAGTCCTTATGAGGTCTTGTAGCAAATCCTTGATCGTCTGAGCCTGTTTTGCACATTCGGCCTCAAGGTGTGCTGATTTGGCAGTTATTTCTTGAAGTCGGCCATCCGGGCTGGATCTGGTAGCTTTGGATGCTCGGATAGCTTGCTCATTAGAGTCAGCACACTGGTCCTTGAGGCGTTCTATTTCATGATCCTTTTTCTTGCATTGCCTCTGTAGACCATTTATGGTGAGGATAGATTCTTGCTCTCTTTCTTCAAGGGCCCTCATCTGGGCTCCCATGATTTCTATCCTCTAGGTCAAGGCATCGACTTGATTTCGCAGCTCTTCACTGTTTGAACATGTAGCGACTGAGGTGGATGGTTGCATCATCCCTCTTGTCCTTCTCCACTCATCATAGTCACTGGAGATAGCTACTCGAGCTTTTCCTAGCTCTCTATCTCCCATAAAGGCTAGTTTCTCCCATGCTCTTTGCACAACCAGCGAGTTAGCAACAGTGCATGGGTCTCCGAAGAAACACAGTCCTCCGAGCTCCTCTCGGGATATTGCAGTTTGAGTCCTCATGAGTTGTCTCATAGATACTCTCGGTGAATAGGCTATGCAACCCCTGAGTCCTATCAATGGTATGCTCGGGTAATCCCCACATCTAATGAGGACTGGGTCGGGTCGGAACCAAGGGTAAACTCAGGATAATTGGTTGGCGTCCCATTGTTCCAACTCGACCTTCCACTCTAAGATCAGGCGTCGGTGGAGAGGGATTTTGGAGAAGCTTCTCAAAGGGTCGGGGAACATCCCCATGTGACTAGAGGCGTAGAAATGCGTGATACCCCATACGAAAAGTAGTGAAGAGCAACATCTAAATGTTTTTCCTTGCTTCTGGCGGCAAAATTCCACCGAGAGCAAGGTGTCGGCAAGAAGTGCAGGCAAGGGACTCTTCGAGTTCACCTCCCAGGCGAAGAAGGCATCCATGACGGCTTGGTATACTGTGTCGATATGGAAGGGAAACAAGATTGTTCCAAATATGATCAAGGCCAGGGTTTTGTTAAAAGCGGCTCATTCTGCCCTTTCAGCCAAAAAGGACATATGGTCTTCTAACATTGAGACTTTCCAACCCTGGATGTTCCCTTTTTCTATCAGGGTAGTCTGCCGGAATGGCAGTCGGATGATGGCAGCGACTTGTGCTGTAGAAACATATGCCCCGTGGCGAATATGGACCCCGGCTGATTTGGGCCATTTTAGCATAAGTTCATACTCCTCCAAAGTGGGCACCATATCGAACTGCGGGAATTCGAAGCAGTGCAGACTAGAATTCCAAAAATGAAGTATAACCCTGATAAAAATGGGATTGACACAGATCTTTAACAGGTTGAGTATCCGTCCATAGGATTTTTCGAATTCGTAGCAGACCTCCGACGACATTATCGCGCAAAGTCGTTCCAGCTTCTCAGTATGGTACTAGGGAATGTCCACTTTCTTCAATTGTCTACTAGTCCCCTCCATTTTCTAAAAACCAGAATGTATGTTTTATGAATATGATGCTTATTGTGGGTATGCATGCGAGTGTTTGTTTTTTCCTATTTATCATGTTTTATTTCTACATGATGTATGATGGTATTTGCGTATTTATTTTTTAGAAAAATAAACTACCTATATGGATGATTTATGAATTTTAATATTTGTGAACAAAGTCCCATTTATTTGATTTGGGTCTTTATTTTGATTTTATTTTCAGAGCCTTTTATCTCTTCTGTCGGACTGCGTGGCTACTTAGCTTACAAAGAACATGAAACCAGACTAGCTAAAAGGCAGACTGTCCGAGATAAAATGGTTTATTGTGAAAGAATAATATTAGCGTTCCTTATCTCTTCTGTCGGACTACATGGCTACTTAACTTACAAAGAATCTGAAACCAGGCTAGCTAAAAGGCAGATTGTCCGAGATAAGGACGTTTATTGTAAAAAATATTTTTCTTTTGTGATTTTTCTGTTGTTTGGTTATGCTATGCAATCAAATGCAACAAACAAATGCACATACAATTCACTCATCCGCGATCAGGCGAGAATTCATTTTAATCACGAGGTAGGATTTTCCTGCAGAAGAGTGCATTGGCAAGGGTAGGTTCTAACTATTCTCACCAAGGCTTAGGCCCCCAAGGTGCCCCTATTATAGGGTCCCCACTCTCCAGCCTTTCGACCATGCTTAGCACTAAGGCCATAGTCAGTCTTTGTGCCAAAAGAGGAAGGTTATCACCTTGAGTGGTGGTTTCCGATCATACCGGTGGGCACATGGCCCTCACTACGACAAACCGTACCTGCCACCCACTCCCTATGGATTTCTCACTTACCCCTGGGTATAGAGGAAACTATTGTGTGCAGAGGTTTGTGTACAATTTTTTATTTCAAACAATTGCGTAAAATAAACAAACAACAGTTATTAAAGCCAAGCATTTAAAGCATGTTATAATACAAGGTAGGGTAAAAGCGAAATTTCTAAGTTTATTTATTAAACTGGCCCATCACTAAATGGGATCAACTCTCTAGGCTTCCCCAGTGGAGTCGCCATCTGTCGCTGTCGTCAAAAGAGGCGGTCAGAGCAACGCGATGGTTCCGACTTTCCATTTTTCGCATTTTTTATAGGTGAGGTTACAATGCCTTTAGGTTGTCCGATAATCGGGCTGACCTAAGAACAAATTTGAAAGGGTTCTTATGGAATCGTCACCGATGTTTTTACCAAAAACATCGAGAAAGGAAAGAAAAAGGCGTTGGTTTTTTAAAAAAAAAACCAACTTTGGTCGTTAAAACCAGAGTTGGGTAAGGGAGTTAGTTACGTGTAAGGGAAGTGTTAGTTCCCTTACGACGCCCCTTTCGAGTTCCCTATAATAGGCCAATTATTTTATAAATAAACTTTTTGAAATTACGCTTTTACCCTTTTATTTAGGGAATTAAAATGATGACTACATGGCCCTAATAGCTATTGTGCAATTTAATACAAGTAAAAAGAACAGTAAAAGAGAAGGAGATAGTGAAGAAACCTCCGGAGCGAGATTTTGATTAATTCCCGTAAAAATTAGGGTGCATTTTGGAAGCCCTTCGCTCTTACAATGTTGAAATCTCTCTTGAAAACGCTATAAAAAGCTCTCTTAGACACTTAGAAACTCCAGAAATGCTTCGGAGGGGCTCTAGGAGAAGAATTTTGAGAAATTGCAGGAGGAAAGGTGGAAGAACTGTGTGAAATGAAGGGGAGAGTGCCCCCTATTTATAGGGATTAGCGCCTGTCAGGTCGAGACGGCGGTCTCGACTAGCAAGGTCGAGACGGTGGTCTCGACTGGCAAGGTCGAGACGGCGGTCTCGCCATTCAAGACGGCGGTCTCGACTTGGATAAGTGTCGAGACGACGGTCTCGTTTGGCGAGACAACGGTCTCGACTTGCCAGATGGTGAGAGGGTCGTCTCGCCAAACGAGACGGTGGTCTCGACTTACCATTGGTCGAGACGGTGGTCCCAAAAAGCAAGACGATTGTCCCGAAAAGTGAGACAGCGGTCTCGACCCCTGAAGGCAGAAATCCTTATTTTTGTTGTACAAAAAAGTCTTCCTACTCTACTATGGGGCCTAATAGTCTCTCCTAGTGACTTTTTAGGCTTTGTTCATCTTCGAATAGGAGGTTTTCTACTCTTATTTTGAGGTCGGGCAAGATTTGGGGTCTACAGGCCCAGAAAGACCAAATTGGAAAATGGGCGGTAAATCATGGACGACCCTTCATGGTCAAGCGAGTTTTCTTAGGAGGAAATCTCATCCTCATCGACATGAATGAAAAAGAACTTCGACACCCGATTAACCCCAATACGGTGAAGAAATATTATGCTTGAAGGACATTGTTCATGACCCGCCAGGATGAAAACCCGCAAAGGGCATCCTGGGCAAAAGTTAGGGTCCACTCGCCTCGCTAGGTACGTCCTAGGCAGAATCTAGAGGCTTCAAAAAAAAAGAAGAAGAAGAAGAAAAGGGGAAGAAGAGAAGAAAGAAAAATCCCCAAAGAACAATAGTTACCTTAGTCGAAAATTGGAAGGTGACTAAGGTAACATCCTTCCAGAAGCAGACAACCTTGCATAGTCTTCACTCCGGGCTCGAACATCTCAACAGAAGCAACTAGGATTACCAGGGGGGCAGATATCATAGACATGATTGTTGTAGCCCACACAGTTTAGCCAACCTGGGCCAGCCATTCTTCTAAATTTCATTTGTAATCCTTCTGCAAAAATAATAAACCTTTTGTTTATACATATCAATAAAATTCTCTTGACCAGTTTATGAAATTGCCTCTACATTGATAAATCATAAATATGTGCAGAGTCTTTTTGTCATGATCATATTCATAAGCAGGGGAGCATTGAAAAAGAAAAATGAAAATAAAAAAGGAATAATGCGTGCTAGGAGATTCTTAGGCAAAAGTTAGGGCAGCCTACTAGATCGAAAACCCGACGGTCTAGGCAAAAGTTAAGGCACTCATAAAAAAGGAAAAAGTCCGCTAAGATATCCTAGGCAAAAATTAAGGCAGCCCGCTAGATCGAAAACCCCAAAAGGGCGGTCTAGGCAAAAGATAGGGCTAAATCAAAAAAATAAATAAAAGAGGAGCCCATCAGCATGATAAAAAGTCCAGTAGGAGAATGCCAGTCACTTTTCTAGACGCATCTCATAAAAGGATAGATTGCATTTAGGGCATCCACACACAAATAGTCGCAGAAAACGACTCTGTCAAAATCAAAAATAAAAAATAAAAATCTTTGTAAACAATAAAGAAACAAAATTCATGCATATAAGGAGACTAGGCTCCATGTTTATGTTTGAAAACAGGAAGCACCCAAAACAAGTCTCCAAATAAAGTTCTCCCTCAAGAAAGCGGAGCAAGTTGCCACCAATAATCAAGCAACACCACAAAAAATAAGAGCTTCCAGAAACTCAAATTTCTTCCACCCAAGAAAAAGAAGGCTCAATCATCAACAGAAAAAGCAAATGGAAAGTCTTAGTCATCTCCAAGTGGATCCTTGCCTACTCCAGAGGCAAAACAAAAAATATTCCCCAAGGCTCAGCATCGCCACCACATGAGTCATCAAACATACTCAACCAAGTCTCCGCCACATTCTCCAATGGAAGAATAAAGGCGTCACATCCATCATCAAGCAATTAAGGAGGCAAACCTCCATACCCCCAAGGGCTCAAGAAAAAGAAAAAGAAGAAAAAGTCTGCGTGCTTAAAAGAAACTAAAAACTAAAAAGGCACACACATTATCCCCACAAAGAAGTCAAATTTCAAATCGCGAAAAAATGTGAAATTAAATCCTAACTTTTAGGTAACCAATGAAAACCCCAAGTGGGTCACAAAATAAGGAATCAGAAATTCCATTCCCCCAATGGAATAAGGGCTTCGCAAAGTCAGCTCCTACCAGCATCAATCAAGGAATCATAAATTTCATTCCCCCTAGAGGGCAATCGAAAACTAGATCCCCCAGGGAGACAAATAATTCCCCGGTGGATCACCAAAAAAGAAAAACCTATCCCCAATGAGCCTACTGCAAAGGCAATCTCCAAATTCACATCCTCAGAGAGTTGCTTGCCTGCGATAGGCAAGACCTGGCAAGCAAAGAGCCAACACCCCAAGTGGAACATCAGCCTACTTAGAGGCAAAGAAATATAACCAAAAGTTTTCAGATGAAACATCTGCCTACTCAGAGGCATCATCAAGAATCAACAAATGCTCAATGGATTCCTTCCTACCTAAGAGTCATCCATCAAAAATCCCCCGCATCTAACAAAGTCGGGTGGCTACGGAAAAGCCCAAAAAAATCCCCAACAATCAACAAGCTGGAAGACTATTGGAAAAAAAAGTCAAAAATCCTCAACGACCAACAAAGCTGGATGGCTAAAGAAAAAGCCAAAATCAAAGAATCTCCGGCATACCGGATGATTACACAAGAAAAGTCAAAAAACAATTTCAAGCAAAAATTACTCCCCATGGAGTTGGCGCATGAGTAAGAGCAGTAAGCCGCCACCACTCTCTTTGTCAGAAAGATCAGCTCCGTAGCAAAGGGGTATCCTGATGGCAGAACTTACATACATCTTTGAAGGATCAGCTCCATTGCAAAGGAATATCCTGAAGACAATATCTTCATCATCAGAAGGATCATCTCTGCAGCAAAGGGGTATCCTAATCGCAGGACTTACATACATCGACCGAAGGATCAACTCCATTGCAAAGGAGTATCCCAAAGACAATATCTTCACATCCACTGTTAGAAGGATCGGTTACCTCACCGAAGGAGCATCCTGCAAATCGAAGGATCGACTACCTCACCGAAGTAGCATCCTGCAAATCGAAGGATCGACTACCTCACCAAAGGAGCATCCTGAAGCTTCACACATGTCGTCTGAAGGGTCAGCCTCTGTAGCAAGGAAACATCTTGAAGACAGCATCATATTGCATTCATCATCCAGAGGGTCAGCTACCACGACAAGAGGAGCATCCGAAGGACAACCGTGCAAGAAGGTTAACTCCTTCACCCGCCAATCAATTTTACGGCACATTAGCCCATAGTCAATTGGTCGGGTGAAGGGGGGCAATTGTAGACCCAAATTCTTGCTCGGCTCTGCAAATAAAGTCAAAAATCCTCCATTCAAAGATGGACAAGGATCCATTGGGCCCATAGTCTGTTAGAAATGTAGGCTGAGATCAAGAGGGGGGTGAATTGATCTTTGAAAGATTTTCACAATTTACAGATTATCTATTTCAAAGATTAAGAATTCTGACCAGTTCTTGAATCACACACAACAAGCAATCAAAATAAAGGTAGTGACAGAATTAAAAGAGAGAAAGGTTTAGAAAGATACAACCAAGATTTATACTGGTTCACCCAATCCCAGGGCTACGTCCAGTTTCTAGCCAAATTCCAGCTGGGTTCCACTAGATTTAACGTTTTACAGATTACAACTTTAATCTCACACTCAATCTACCACAAGAACCAAAATTCCAGTTGCTGCACCTAAACCTTCACCAAGAACCAAATTCCAGTTCTTGACCAACCTTGCAGCCAAATTCCAGCTACAGAACCCAGTGCCCACAATTCCAGGCACCCACAATACAGTAAAGAAAGTAAAGAAACAAAGAGAAGAAATTAGAATGCTCAAACCAGATTTATGCAACTCTGTAGTATGAGTTTCTTCTCCAAAAGAATGCAAATTTTGCCTCAAGAAAGAACTTCTATGAACTTCACAAAACTAGCGCGATTCTCTCTTGAAAGTAGCACTTATGATTGCTAGATTGATTGCTAAAAGATGTGTTTTAAAAGGTTCAAGCAATATTGTTTATATAGAAGATTTTCGAAACTGCTGGTTTATTTAATCTGTTAAAATAATGTTTTAATCTATTAAAAGTCTTGTTTTAATCTGTTAAAACTTTTTTTAATCTGTTAAAAAGTTGTTGATTATTTTCCAGATTTGTTTTAACCGATACGACATCGTTTATATCAATTAAAACTCTTTGTAAAAAATCTTCCAAACTGTTTTAATCGATTGTTTAGTCTTTCAATCGATTAAAATACTGCAAAACATTCTTATAAACTTTTCTAAGTGATTTTAACTGATAACAATCTATTTTAATCAATTAAAACACTTTGAAAAAAATTCACTTAGTTATTTTAATCGATTGAAACACATTTTAATCGATTATAATTCTGCCAAAAGATTTCATAAAACTTTCTAAGTTATTTTAACTGATAGCAAGCTTGTATTAATCGATTAAAACATTCTGGAAAAACCTCTTAGTTGTTTTAATCGATTATTT
The DNA here is from genome assembly GCA_963425845.1 of Sphenostylis stenocarpa. Lineage (NCBI taxonomy): Eukaryota > Viridiplantae > Streptophyta > Magnoliopsida > Fabales > Fabaceae > Sphenostylis > Sphenostylis stenocarpa. Next base: position 61,639,705 of record OY731404.1, read on the forward strand.
CGTATTTGTATCGATTAAAATACTGACAGAACAACTTTCAAAACACTTCAAGTTATTTCAATCGATTATTTTGAGTTTGTATCGAATAAAATTCTGCCAGAACACTTTTCAAAATATTCTAAGCCATTTTAATCGATTATATCAATTCTATATCAGTAAAAATACCGGCAGAAGGTTTTCAAAAATCCTTCTAATGAAAACAATCGATTATTTTGAAAACATATCAGTTAAAAACCTGTTACAAAAGTGTTTAAGAACATTTTAGTTGATAAAGCTCATATACTATTAGTTTAAATAGTTTCTTCAAAAACCTTTTAACAAAATACTTTGTGTTTTAACCGTTTAAACACGTTTTAGAGGCATTTGTAAAATCTTTTAAATGAAGATACCTCATGCAGCAGAGAGATAAAAATGATTATACCTAAGCAGAGATGCAGACTCACTAAACCCACTACTCTTTTATCTAAGTGACCTTTGACTGCCACAAAGTAGCCTTTGACTTCATTTTTTACTTCATCAAATCAACAAGATCTTTGCCAAAGTAATTCAATAAGATCTTCATCACTTTCAATCTCCCCCTATTTGATGAAGACAAACACCTCTTTGAATAATAACTCTGTAGAAGAAGTCACTTGAATATATAGATTAGTGAGTATTCAAAAATTAATCATTTTCCTATTTCTCTCCCTATATTGCTACTCCCCCTAAATAAGGAAAATCAATTATAAAAGCAAAGCAATTATTTCTCCCCCTTTTGACTTCATCAAAAATAGGGAACAGAGGAACAAAGCAAATACAATGCAAGGTATGCATCAAAATTTTAGTTTTTGAAAAACAGCAAAAGGTTTGAACAAGATACCTTACTCATGTAAAGACCAATCAAAGTTGATTCAAACTTATCTTCATTAACACGTTTGTAATGAATACAATTAACACGTGTAAAGATAAGGGAACCATGCTTTAGTAGCATGTTACAAGAACAGTCATTAACTAAAGCCTTTAATTTTTCTTTCCAGAGTAATAATCGATTAAAAACAGGACGAAATCGATTAAAATGATCTTGTTACTAGTTTTAATCGATTAAAATAATGTTTTAATCGATTAAAACAGTGATGAATTTCAAAAGTTTGAAACATAAGTTGATTTAATCGATTAAATTGACATTTAATTGATTAAAACAGTAAGAAAAATGTTGTATAAGTGCTTTTAATCGATTTAAAGCTTGTTTTTATCGATTAAAACAACTAGTTTTGAAAACTAAGTAATGTTTGATGCATCTATCATGCCTAATTCAGTTCGGATTTTGTAAAATCGATTATTAGGAAAATGTTTTAAGATAATATCAACTAGATTGAGTAAGTTTTAACCAATAGATCCATCAAAATCAGAATAGTATCTTATTTACCTGATTTAACTGATGTAAACTAGTTTTAGTTGATACAAATACATGACATACAGGTTTTAATTGATTAATACGCAAATTAATCGATTATTTTGATGTGAATTTCCTATGTAAGTGTTTCTTTTAATCGATTTAATTGATTAAATCTATTTTGTATCAGTTAAAATTATTAGAGATTTATGTTTAATTCTATCTAGGCTCTCTTAATTCAACTTAAAACCTTCATCATATTAAGCAAAGTTAAAAAGATTGTTCCTGGTTTACAACCAGTTAATGTTACAGACCAGAAATGAAAATTAGCAGTAAAAGAAATATGTCATAAGAAAAAGATAGGAAGGGACCCTTTTTTTTCAACAACTCAATCATCCCAATTCCCTTGGTTGAGCTGCATATCTTCCAGTTTGGTGTAAATATCAGCAATCTGATTTCCAAGGTTTGTAAACTGATTATTGGTCTGCTGGAAATGTTGATAGGTCATTTGCATATGCTTCCTTTGGTTTTCCTGCATTGTGGCCATTTGAGAAAGCATGGACCTTTCAAATTGAGACAGAGGAGTCCCACGGTCAGGTTGTTCCATGTATGGAATTATCTCCATGTTCTCATATGATGCCTCCCCACCAGTGGATTCAGGAACCTCTGCAGCAGCTGGAGAGGAAGGAATTTGACCTTGCTCGTCTTCTTCTTCATCTTCTTCCTCATCTTCAGACATCCCAGCATCAAATTTTGAAATCCATTCATCATCAATTTTGATATATCCCATTTTTCTCAAAGTGGAGTCATCAATTTCATTTGAAGCTTTAGGAGTTTCTATGCTTTCTCCTGTAAGATCAACTTCAAAATATCTAAAGAAATTGTTAATCAACATGGCATACGACAGTTTGTAATCTGCCAACCTTTTTGCCTTCAACATGTGATCTTTAATCACATAAACCCAATTTACCCGAATATTATTAGAGATGCAGTACATGAGGGCAAGATCTCCCTCATTAAGTATAGCATGATTACTCCCTCTTGGAGTAAGCATCCATGCCACAATGAAAGCTAGCAGTCTATGTTCAAGTAAAAGTTTTCCAGCATTTAAAATTCTTACCGAATCATTTGGATTCTTAAGGCAAGACCTGAAAATTTGTATTTTGTTGAAGTCAGGTATTTCAGAGATGTTCCCTTTGGATACTTTGACACCACTATCCTTGAGACCAGCAACTTGTTCCAAAACAGAAGGAGTAATTTCCATATTAACTCCCTTCACCTGAGATCTGATTGTTGAACCATTCACTGTTAAATTGGAGTAAAAGACCCCAACCAAATCAGGTTGAATATTCCCAGTAAACTCCATGAAGGTTCTTAGTTTCTGACTTTTCAGTTTTCTTCTTAGACCAGTAAATCCTTCTTCATCAAGCCACTTGAATTTGATGAACTTTGGAATTACAATCTGCTTCTGACTGAACTCAGTAATGAAGATGTTCATTCTTCCAATATCACCATCAAACCATGCTTCCAAATGACCACCAGGATTGGCAGTAGAGGAAGATTCTCCTTTATGCTTCTTTCTTGATTTTGATCTCCTAAGCATCTTGTTGTATAGTTTAGAGAGGGGTTTTGAAACGTGAGTACAAGAAATAAGAGAGAAGGAATTTGAACCAGAAAATGAAGAATGAGAATAATGGACTTCAAGTGAGCAAAATGAAGAGTCACGGATGTCAAATTTTGTGAATTGCAGTCCAATTTGACAGAGCCTGCAAAAAACAGCTTTAATTGCACATATCCCCTTGACTGAAGGTAGAGGCGCAGGTTTCTGGATAGTGAGTACATCAGCTAAAGTGTTCTTGGAAAGATGTTTGACTTGGTCAAAGAATATTTTAAATGTATTATGCAGATTTTGATTAACACAAAAACTTGAAATTTTGACTCTGATTTGCTGACCAATTTTCAATTGGATGTTGTAAAAATTATTTTCAGGAACAAATTAATCGATTAATCAACAAATTAACCTATTAATTTGATCTTTAATACTAGGTTTGAAAAAGCAACAGTGAAATAATCGATTAATTCATAACAAAATCGATTAATTTTGTACTGGAAGAATTCAATAATGTGATAACAGAATTTTAATCGATTAAAATGAAGAAGAATCGATTAAACTTGACACCTTAGTGATGTTAGCTGATATAAATCCTTTTTAATCGATTAAAATAGATAGACTATATTCTTGAGAATATTTTAATCGATTGATTCGTATTTTAATCGATTAAAACTGTATGGACAACTTTTCTAGTATTCTCTGTAAGTGATTTTAATCGATTAAAATTGTTTTTATATTAATTAAAACATTCAGTTTATGAAACCATAACCGAATTTGCTATTTTGAACACCAAGGGACTTCTAGATTGTGTTCCTGCAAAACAGATTTAGCATATTTCTAGTACCCTTTTTATAATCACTGGGTCCAATCAGGTTATTTGAAATGATTTTTTGGGAATCCACTTCATTCTACCTCTAGGAATAGCATACTTCTTAATTCTACAATATTTCACAGAATGACCTTTTTTCATGCAGTAAAAACATTTAATCATAGATGATGAGTATGATTTCCTATTTACATTTGTTTTTCTGAATTTCATGCTAGATGTAAATCCAATGCCAGATTTGTCAAAAATAAGTTTTTGTGACCCAAGAAGAACATCAAGATTAGCTTGACCTTGTGTAAACTTTGAAACAGTTTGTGATAAAAAATCAATCTTCTTTTGTAACTCTGAACAATTATTACATGGTTTATTACATACACAATCAGAATTATCATGGATTAATTTTAAAAAGTCAAGATCAGTTTCATCTTCAAGAATTTTCTTTTCAAGAGAATCTACTCTATTTACTAACCAATTATTCATGCCTTTTAGCCTATCATTTTCTTTTTGCAGTTTCTGAGTTTCTTCATGCATTTCATTAAATGCTTCTTGTAATGAATTATAATTCACCAGATTTGAAGAAGAGTTAGAACTTACACTGCTGGTTTGATGATTTTGATTTGCCATTAGACACAAGTTAGCTTCTTCATTATCAGAATTTTCTGTTGATGAAGTATCATTATCATCCCATGCTACATATGCTCTTCTTTTGACTTTTTCCTCTTTCTTATCATTGTATTTGTTCTTTTCTGGGCACTCCATTCTTACATGACCCTGCTTACCACAACCATAACATTTATAGTTAAAAGAATCAGATTTCTTCTCATACCTTTTATGTTTTTCTTTATCTTGAATCTTTTTCTTGAGAAATTTGTTGAACTTTCTAACAAGCAGTCCAAGATTTTCACTTTCCTCCTCTGATTCTTGACTTCTTTCTTCAACCTTGAGTGCTATACTTCTACCTTTTTTCTCAGAGACTTCTTGCTCATTGAATCTGTTAATTTCCATTTCATGTTCTCTGAGTTTGCCAAACAAGGAAGCTGTTGTCATGACAGATAAGTCTTTTGATTCTAAGATTGCTGTGACCTTAGGCTGCCATGACCTGTCAAGACATTTCAGAACTTTAATATTTAATTCTTCTTTATCAAAAGTTTTACCTAAGCCCATTAGATGATTGATGATATGAGTGAAGCGCTTCTACACATCTGCAATACTTTCTCCAGTTTGCATTTTAAACAACTCATATTCTCTTATGAGAGTATGTTTTTTGGCTCTCTTTACATCAGTTGTTCCCTCATGAGTAACCTCAAGAACTTCCCACATTTCCTTGGCAGATTTGCATTGGGAGACCCTGAAAAACTCATCCATATTTAGTGCAGAAGTAATTATGTTTTTAGCATTACAATCACTTTCAACTTTTTTATTTTCTTCATCATTTAAACTAGACCATTCTTTTTCTGTAATTAATGGACCATTAGCAATTACATCCCAAACATTCCTATCAATAGATTCAATAAAGATCTTCATCCCAATCTTCCAAAATGGATAATCTATACCACAAAACAGTGGAGGTCTATTAATAGAAGCTCCCTCAGAAAAAGGTAATTTGTTTTCATCCATTAAAGATTTGGACCGAAAGCCTTGAGTATTTTTCAAGACCCTTGCTCTTGATACCAATTGTTAGAAATGTAGGCTGAGATCAAGAGGGGGGGTGAATTGATCTTTGAAAGATTTTCACAATTTACAGATTATCTATTTCAAAGATTAAGAATTCTGACCAGTTCTTGAATCACACACAACAAGCAATCAAAATAAAGGTAGTGACAGAATTAAAAGAGAGAAAGGTTTAGAAAGATACAACCAAGATTTATACTGGTTCACCCAATCCCAGGGCTACGTCCAGTTTCCAACCAAATTCTAACTGGGTTCTACTAGATTGAACGTTTTACAGATTACAACTTTAATCTCACACTCAATCTACCACAAGAACCAAAATTTCAGTTCCTGCACCTAAACCTTCACCAAGAACCAAATTCCAGTTCTTGACCAACCCTGCAGCCAAATTCCAGCTACAGAACTCAATGCCCACAATTCCAGGCACCCACAATACAGTAAAGAAAGTAAAGAAACAAAGAGAAGAAATTAGAACGCTCAAACCAGATTTATGCAACTCTGTAGTATGAGTTTCTTCTCCAAAAGAATGCAAATTTTGCCTCAAGAAAGAACTTCTATGAACTTCACAAAACTAGCGCGATTCTCTCTTGAAAGTAGCACTTATGATTGCTAGATTGATTACTAAAAGATGTGTTTTAAAAGGTTCAAGCAATACTGTTTATATAGAAGATTTTCGAAACTGCTGGTTTATTTAATCTGTTAAAATAATCTTTTAATCTGTTAAAAGTCTTGTTTTAATCTGTTAAAACTTCTTTTAATATGTTAAAATATTCTTGATTATTTTCAGATTTGTTTTAAGCTGATACTGACATCGTTTATATCAATTAAAACTCTTTGTAAAAAATCTTCCAAACTATTTTAATCGATTGTTTCGTCTTTCAATCGATTAAAATACTGCAAAACATTCTTATAAACTTTTCTAAGTGATTTTAACTGATAACAATCTGTTTTAATCGATTAAAACACTTTGAAAAAAATTCACTTAGTTATTTTAATCGATTGAAACGCATTTTAATCGATTATAATTCTGCCAAAAGATTTCATAAAACTTTCTAAGTTATTTTAATTGATAGCAAGCTTGTATTAATCGATTAAAACATTCTAGAAAAACCTCTGAGTTGTTTTAATCGATTATTTCGTATTTGTATCAATTAAATACTGACGTAACAACTTTCAAAACACTTCAAGTTATTTCAATCAATTATTTCGAGTTTGTATCGATTAAAATTCTGCCATAACAATTTTCAAAATATTCTAAGTCATTTTAATCGATTATATCAATTATATATCGGTTAAAATATCGCGAGAAGGTTTTCAAAAATCCTTCTAATGAAAACAATCGATTATTTTGAAAACATATCAGTTAAAAACCTGTTACAAAAGTGTTTAAGAACATTTTAGTTGATAAAGCTCATATACTATTAGTTTAAATAGTTTCTTCAAAAACCTTTTAACAAAATACTTTGTGTTTTAACCGTTTAAACACGTTTTAGAGGCATTTGTAAAATCTTTTAAATGAAGATACCTCATGCAGCAGAGAGATAAAAATGATTATACCTAAGCAGAGATGCAGACTCCCTAAACCCACTACTCTTTTATCTAAGTGACCTTTGACTGCCACAAAGTAGCCTTTGACTTCATTTTTGACTTCATCAAATCAACAAGATCTTTGCCAAAGTATTTCAATAAGATCTTCATCACTTTCATAGTCGTGTTCACTAGGCTCCGTATAAGGATAGGAGGGCTTTTTGTACGTGAAAAATAAGAAAAATAGGGAAAACGCTGACAAGGAGCTCGAGACGGCCATCTCGTTTGGCCAGACGGTCGTCTCGCTTTCCTTTGAGGTCGAGACGTGCATCTCGTTTTCCCAAACGCACGTCTCATCTTCTTCTAAGGTCGAGATGGTCGTCTCGTTTTCCCAAACAAACGTCTCGCTTTTCCTTAAGGGCAAGACAGTCGCCTCGAAATCTTAGACGGTCGTCTCACCTGTCAGAAAGCCAAACAACCGTCCCAGCCTGACTAGCACTATTTCCTATAAATAGGGGTCTCCCCTCACCTCATTTCACACACTCACACACCCCTTCTCTCATCCTAGAAGCTCTCTTAAGACTTCGGAATAACTCTGAGCATTTTCCAAAGTTCGAGTAAGCTTTCTAATTTCCATTAAAAGTAGAAATCGATTAAGGAAGTCTCCTTTTGAGACATCCAGCACTCGATAGAAGGGTAGTTTCTATTTTGCTGGTGAGGAGCGTGCTTGTATAGCGAGGGGACTGCCAAAAAGCGTCCTCAAATTTGAAGATTTAATAGAAAGCTCGCTTCGGAGGTTCTTTTCTTTACTCTCTCTCTTTTACTTCTTTCTTTTACTGCTTTCCTTGTATGCATTAGATACTAGGGTCATGTAGACATTTAATTTTTGCAAGTAGATAAATAAATAGGGTAAAAGCATAGTTTCTTTCAGTCTTTATTTTATGAATTAGTCCATCATAGGAAACCCAAAAGGGGCGTTGTGGGGTTCTTAGCACCTTCCCCATACGTAACTAACTCCCTTACCCAACTCTAGTTGTAGCAGCCAAAGTTGGTTTTTCTAAACCAACACTTCTTTTTCTTCCTTTTCTGATGTTTGTGGTAAAAACGTAGGTGGCGACTCCATAAAACCCTCTACGAAAATCTCGCTTTTAGGTTCAGCTCGGTTATCAGACAACCTAAAAGTGTTGACTACATAATTTTACAAAAACACAGGAGTTTAGTCATCCATCACAACCGTTTGCAAATATCAAAATCCTCGCGTCGATAGAGACGATAACGAAAATAGTGGCTCAAAACCTCACACAGGGTAAATCTGTCACTTCCAAATCAACCTCTCAAACCTCATAATCCACTTGACATGAAAAGAAGAACAAGGATTTCAATCCATAGAATATCAAGCAGCTCATATCCAAGAGTTAAGAAAGTTCCCAAAACCTAATCAAAACCCAGAAATCCCAAAGAAGCATGCAAATTGTACACAAAACAAGAACCTGAAATAACAAAAAAAAAACTTAAAATCCTAAACAAAAACAAAGAACAGTCTCCCCCATACTTAAATCAGACATTGTCCTCAATGGAAACACAATCATATCCACTAAACAAATAGGACAAGCAATATAAAAGAGTTGAAGGAGAAAGAAGAACTCCCTGATCATGGTGGGAATTTCTTATAATCAATGCAGACCCTCCAATTGTTTTGCACTCTTGATGGAATCAGCTCATCTTTCTCATTCTTTGCCACAGTGATGTCTGGACTCACCCATTGACTATTAGAGATGGGGTATATGATCTCAGCTTGTAGAAGCTTGGTCACCTCCCTTTTTACGACGTCTAGAATCACCGGGTTGAGCCTCCTTTGTGGCTGTCTCACTGGTTTGGCTCTATCCTCCAACAAAATCCTATGCATGCCTTTTTCCGCAATTTAAGCACTTGCAACAACTTCTCCTCTTCATCATCAGTGAGGGAGGTGGAAATGATCACTGGTAGTCTCTCATCATCGTCCAAGTAAGCATACTTGAGGTTCTCTGGTAGGGGTATTAGCTCTGGTATGGGTGTTGGCTTAACAACAGAAGGAACCAGAGAAGGGGAAGGAATGGGTTCCACAGCCTGTACCTCAACCTACAAGTTAGATTCATGTGTACTTCCTCCAACAGGGTTAGTGCATTCTGACTCTATAAAATCAAAATGAAGAGGTACAACACCGAAAGCATCAGATTCATGTGCATGATCAGAATGTGTATCAGCATTTATATCAGTCATGTCAGCAGTTGTATCAGTATCAATATTCAAAAATTGATCAATGCAAGAACTACCACTTCAGAATTAATACATGCAATACAGGTGAAGGAGTTATGTAGAGATGGGAAGTCAACATCATGAAAGAATTCAAATACATGTTCATCAATTAATTCATCAATCAAATCAACATGAAAGACAGAATGATCCTCAGATGGGTGTTTCATGGCATTTAGAATATTAAAATGCACCACAATGTCATCAAATCCCATGGATAAAGTCCCTGCATGCACATCAATTTTGGTTCGTGCGGTCTTTAAAAATGGTCTGCCTAAAATGATGGGTGCAAAACCACGTGAAAATCGCTCATCCATATCAAGAATATAAAAATTAGCAGGGAAAATCAACTCACCAACCCTAACTAAGATATCCTCAATGAAACATGTCGGGTGAGTAACACTCATGATTACCAACTGAATAACTATACTCATAGGTTGCAGGGGTCCAAGAGAAAGAGATTTAAATATAGACAGAGGCATGACATTAATTGAAGCACCCAGATCAAGCATAGCATTTTCAGATTTATAATTACCTATGATACAAGGCACGCAGAAAGTACCTGGGTCCTTGCACTTATCAGGAATTTGAGGATCAGATTTACCTATTAGTGCTGATACATTTCTGCCCATACATCTCTGTGAAGTAGAATTGGAGGATCCTGTACTGTCATCTGCAAGCTCCCTTTGCTCAAGATGCTTTATATTTGTTGCAGCAAGGTTGTCTGTCTGAGGTGCAGGCACAATTTCTGGTACAGGTGCAGCTCCTGGGATATCAACCTGCTTACTAGCTCTCAAAGTGATGGCACTGACATTTTTCGGATTTTGCACTGTCTGAGATGGCAATCTATCAGAATTCCAGGATTGTGCCTGATTAAGCTGAGTAGCCATCTACCCCATCTGATTTGTCAAACTCTGGATGGAAGCTTTTGTCTCCTGTTGGAACTGCATATTTTGTAGGGTCATTTGTCTGACCAGCTCCTCAAATGAAGGTTCAGAAATGGAAGGTTGAGAGGGAGCTGGTGTTGTTGTTGGAGCTTCATTTTGTCTCTAACACTGTTGTTGAAAAGGTGGAGGCAGGCACATATTTGCTTGGTCCAACATTGTTTTGGAAAGTAGGAGGATGTTATTGTTGTTGCTGATGTTGTTGTGGTTGTTGATTGGACCATCTCAGGTTTGGATGATTTCTCCAACTTGGGTTGTATCTATTTGAAGCCAAGTCAAAATTTTGTTGCTACTGTGGACCTCTGTTGTTGTAAATGTTTGCAGCATAGGCTTGGGGAACATCTGGTTCTACAGATTGTAATGAGGGACAACCATCTGTATAATGATCTATGGAAGTACAAATACCACAAAATTTTTAGGTGTAGTAGCATTCTTTTGGGTTACAGTAAGTTGAGTGACTAAATTCACTAAGGCATCAATTTTGTTGTCTAGTTTCTTTATTTCAGTAGAGGAGTTTGTAACCACATCATTTACTCCTTTAATAACTATTGCATCACCCATTGCACTGAATTATTGGGTATTCAAGACAATTTTCTCTATCGATCGTCTAGTCTCTACAGGAATCATATCACCAAGTGCACCACCACTTGCAGCATCAATCATACTTCTTTCCATGTTATTCAGCCCCTCATAAAAATATTGAAGCAGTAGTTGTTCGGAGATTTGGTGGTGGGGACAGCTTGCACATAACTTCTTGAATCTCTCCTAGTACTCATAGAGGTTTTCTCCAACCTGTTGCCTGATTCCTGAGATATCCTTCCTGATTGCAGTGGTTTTGGAGGAAGGGAAGAATTTCTCCAGGAACATCCTTTTTAGATCATCCCAGCTAATAATGGACCTGGAAGCTAAGTAGTACAACCAATCCTTTGCAACTCCCTCCAAGGAATGAGGACAAGCCTTCAGAAACACATGGTCTTCTTGGACATTCACAGGTTTCATGGTAGAACAAACAATGTGAAATTCTTTTAAGTGTTTGTGAGGATCTTCACCTGCAAAACCATGAAACTTGGGCAACAAGTGTATGAGTCCAGTTTTAAGAACATAAGGAACATCTTCATCATGATACTGGATACATAAGCTATCATATGTGAATTCAGGAGCAGCAAGCTTCCTAAGTGTTATCTCACGAGGTCCAATAGGTTGATCACCCATGTTATCAGTTTGGAAATTATCAAAAGAACTGGAATGGCAACGGTAGACCGTGAACAAGTACACCAGGTAGGTTCCTAGGAAAGAGAGGTGGGTCACTAATGGACACGCTTAAGTACCAAGTCTTTTTTAGCTAAAACCCTCCTAGACATGCACTCTCACACTACCAAGCTATATCCATAGTTTTCTATGAGAATGGTTTTCAAAAATTTTCTTTCAATGATGACTTAAAAAAAAATTCCTACAAAAATGGTTACGAAGCACACAAGAACAAATTATAATAATTTTGGAGGCCTTTGGAGTTTCCACATATTCTCCTGCAAGATCTACTTCAAAGTATCTAAAAAATTGATTAATTAGCATAGCATATGGCAGTTTATAATCAGCCAATCTTTTTGTTTTTATCATGTGATCTTTGATAACAAAAATCCAGTTTACACGGATATTATTTTCAATGTAGTACATAAGAGCTAAATCACCCTCATTAAGTAAAGCATGATTACTCCCCCTTGGAGTAAGCATCCATGTAATGATGAAGGCAAGAATTCTTGGTTCAAGCTCCATTTTCCCACCGTTAAGAGTTCTTACAGAATCATTTTGATTTTTGAGACAACTGCGAAAAAATTGAATTTTGTTAAAATCAAGTAACTCTGTAGTGTTACCTCTGGATACCTTTACACCAACATCATGAAGACCAACCACTTCTTCCCACACCTCAGGAATGATCACCAGATTTATACCTTTGACTTGAGACCTTAAAATGGAGCCGCTGACTGTAAGATTGGCATAGAATACCCTCACAAGATCCAGTTGGATGTTACCAGTGTGCTCTAGAAAAGTCTTTAACTTTTGTCTTTTCAATTTTCTTCTCAATGAGGTAAATCCTTCTTCATCTAACCAAGAAAACTTAATGTATTTAGGAATCACCAGTTGTTTTTGGCTAAAGTTTGAAATGAAGTTGTTCATCTTTTCAATGTCTCTATTGAACCATGCTTCAACGTGTCCCCCAGCGTGGCCAGCAGTAGAGGAAGATTCCCCCTTATGTTTCTTCCTTGATTTTGATCTTTTAAGCATCTTGTAGCAAAGATTTGAGAAGGAATTTGATTGATACAGTATATGAGAGTAAGAGAAGAGAAAAGAGAAGAAGAGGAGAAACTGAAAATGCAGAATCTGATTTTTCTTTGATGAATAGAAGTTCGGATTCCAAATTTTTGAAGTCCGAATGACAGACCTGCAATATTTAAGTCTTAATTGGCCGTGTCCCCTTGACTGAGTGCAGAATCACATGCTTTGGGCAATGGGTACATTAGCTAAAGTGTTCTTGGATAAACATTGACTTAGTCAAACAATACAGTAAATGCTTTTCATAGATTTTGATTATCAATAAATCTTGGAAATCTCATCTTGATTTGCTAGAAATTCTTCAATTAACCATATTTAAAACAGTTTTTAAGAACGAATTAATCAATTAACCAACAATTTAATCAATTAATTTGATCTAGAATATTAGGTTTGAAATAATAACAGTGTAATAATAGCTTAAATTTGTATTATATATGTTTAATGAAATGATCACAGAATTTTAATCTATTAAACCGAAAAAGAATCGATTAAATTTAACTCTTTAATGATTTTAACTGATGTAAATACTTTTTCATCGATTAAAACAGAGAGGATAAGACTATACTAAAATCCTGAGAACATTTTAATCGATTAATTCGTAGAATAATCGATTAAAATTGTACGGACAACTTTCTGGTATTCTCTGTAAGTGAATCCAATGCCAGATTTTTCAAAAATAAGTTTTTGTGACCCAAGAAGAACATCAAGATTAGCTTGACCTTGTGTAAATTTAGAAACAGTTTGTAACAAAAAATCAATCTTCTTTTGTAAATCTGGACAATTATTGCATGGTTTATTACATAAGCAATCAGAATTATCATGGATTAATTTTAAAAAATCAAGATCAGTTTCATCGTCAAGAATTTTCTTTTCAAGAGAATCAACTCTATTTTCTAGCCAATTATTCATGCCTTTTAGCCTATCATTTTCTCTTTTAAGTTTCTTGGTTTCTTCATGAATTTCATTAAATGCTTCTTGAAATGAGTTATAATTCACAAAATTAGAAGAAGAGTTAGAACTTACATTGCTCGTTTGATAATTCTGGTTAGCCATTATACACAAGTTAGCTTCTTCATCATCAAAATTTTCTGTTAATGAGTGTCACCGCCGTAAAAAAGAGGCGGTCGGAGCGAAGCAATGGTTCTGACTTTTCCGTTTTTCGCATTTTTATGGGTGATGTTACAACACCTTTAGGTCGTCCGATAACCGGGCTGAACCTAGGGGCGAGGTTTTTTAAAAGGTGTTCTTAGGTTGTCTGATAACCGGGCTAACCTAAGAACTAATTTGAAGGGGTTCTTGTGGATTCGCCACCAATGTTTTTACCGAAAACATCGAAAAAGGAGAAAAAAGGTGTTGATTTTTCGAAAAACCAACTTTGGTCGTTAAAACCAGAGTTGGGTAAGGGAGTTAGTTACGTGTAAGGGAAGTGTTAGTTCCCTTACGACGCCCCTTTCGGGTTCCCTATGATAGGCCAGCTATTTTATAAATGAACTTTTGAAAATATGCTTTTACCCTTTTATTTGCAGAATTTAAAATAATGACTACATGGCCCTAATGTCTATTATGCAATTTAATCATAAAAATAAAGACAGTAAAAGAGAGGGAGAGAATGAAGAAACCTCTGAGGCAAGCTTTTGATTAATTTTCTTGGAAGTATAGTGCGTTTTGGCAGCCCTTCGCTCTTACAACGTCGAAAACTCTCTCGAAACGCTATAAAAAACTCTCTAAGACTCTCAGAAACTTCGGAAATGCTTCGGAGGGACTCTAGGAAGAGAATTTGAAGAAATTGTAGAAGGGAAAGTGGAAGAACTGTGTGAAATGAGGGGGGGAGCGCTCACTATTTATAGGGATTCGCGTCTATCAGGTCGAGACGGTCGTCTCGACTAAAAAGGTCGAGACGGCCGTCTCGACTAAAAAGGTCGAGACGGCCGTCTCGCCATTCAGGACAGCGGTCTCGACTTGCAAAAGTGGCAAGACGGTCGTCTCGTTTGGCGAGACGGCGGTATCGACTTTTCAAGTGACGAGAAGGCCTTCTCGCCAAACGGGAAGGGGGTCTCTCCATTGGCAAGTGGCGAGACGGCTGTCTCGCCAAACGAGACGGCCGTCTCGACTTGCAACACTGGCGAGACGGCGGTCCCGAAAGGTGAGACGACGGTCTCGACTCCTGAAGGCGAAAATCCTTATTTTTATACAAAAAATCCTTCTTATCCTAATATGGGGCCTAATAGTCTCTCCTAGTGGCTTCTTAGGCTTCGTCCATCTTCGAATAGGAGGTCTTCTGTTCTTATTTTGAGGCCAGGCAAGATTTGGGGTCTACAGCTGCCCCCCTTTACCTGACTAGTCGATCGTTGGCCTGTCGTGCCAAGAAGATCGATTGGAGGGTAAAGGAGTTGACCCTCTTGCCCGGTTACCCTTTGAATATTCCATCTTGCGGCGGTTGATCTTCTGGGGAAAAGTGTGTTGTGCACCTCCAGGATACTCCTTCTAACGGTAGCCGATCCCTTCGGTTGACACATGGTAGAACCTCAGGATACTCCTTCTAACGGTAGCCGATCCTTTGGTTGATGGGTATAAACCCCCCATCAGGCTGGTAGTTGCAGTCCGTTGTGCGTCGGACTGGATGAGTATAAACCCCCCATCAGGCTGGTAGTTGCAGCCCATTGTGCGTTGGACTGGATGAGTATAAACCCCCCATCAGGCTGGTACAGTCCACTGCGTAGGACTGGTGGTGGTGGCGGCTTACTGCTCAGGTGGCTCATGCGCCGGTGTTGAGATGTGTTCTTTTTTCTTTGCTCTTTACTGTATAGGATATAACAATCATACCCGTGATTTCTGTTTCTCTGTTTTTCCTGGTTGCTTCAATTGAGATGCTTGAGCTTGGAGTGAAGATCATGCGAAGTCTGCTTGCTTCTGGGAAGGTATTACCTTAGTCGCCTTGCAATTTTCGGCTAAAGTAATCATTTTTTTTAAACCTCTAATTTTTGCCTAGGACGTATCCTAATATGGACCCTATCTTTTGCCCAGGACGCTTTTTGCAAGTTTTCATCCTAACGGGTCATGTGCAATGTCTTCAAGCGTAGTATTTCTTTACCGCATCTGAGTTGACTAGATGTCGAAGCTCTTCTCCGTCCATGTTGGTGAGGATAAGGGCTCCTCCTGAGAAGGCTCGCTTGACGACAAAGGGTCCTTCATAGTTTGCTGTCCATTTTCCAATTTTATCTTTCTGGGTGGGAAGCAATTTCTTTATTACCAGTTCCCCTTCTCGGAAAGTGCGGAGATTGATTTTCTTGTCGTAGGCTTTCTTGATCTTTTTTTGATAAACTTGCCCCCGACATATGGCGTCCAGCCATTTTTCTTCGATTAGGTTCAGCTGATCATACCGGCTTTGGACCCATTCGGCTTCTGTCAATTTTGCTTCCATAATAACTCGCAGGGAGGGTATTTCGACCTCTACTGGTAGTACGGCCTCCATGCCGTATACGAGAGAAAATGGAGTGGCCCCTGTGGAGGTTCGTACTGACGTTCGGTATCCGTGCAGGGTAAAGGGCAACATTTCATGTCAATCTTTGTATGTTACTACCATCTTCTGGATGATTTTCTTGATGTTCTTATTGGCTGCCTCTACTGCACCGTTCATCTTAGGTCGATACGGAGAGGAATTGTGGTGTTGAATTTTGAAGTCTGGACATAATTCCTCCATCATCTTATTATTGAGGCTGGTCCCATTATCAGTAATGAGCCTATGAGGGATGTCGTACCGACATAGAATATTTTTCTTGATGAAGGTGGTCACCACTTTTCTAGTCACGTGCGCATATGATGTTGTCTCAACCCATTTGGTGAAATAGTCAATGGCCACCAAGATAAAACGATGACCATTAGATGCTTTGGGCTCGATGGGTCTGATGACGTCCATGCCCCACATAGAGAATGGTCATGGTGTAGCCAGGGTATTGAGAGGTGCGGGTGGTACGCGAATATTATCGGCATAGATTTGGCACTTGTGACATTTTTTAGCATATTGGTGACAATCAGTTTCCATTGTGGACCAAAAATACCCTGCCCTTAAGATCTTCTTTGCCATGACATGCCCAAGTGCGTGGGTCCCAAAAGTTCCTTTGTGGATTTCTATTATCAAGGTTTGGGCTTCTTCATGGTCCACACACCTTAAGAGAGTGGAATCGAAACTCTTTTTGTAGAGGGTTTCTTCAATCAACGTGAACCCTACCACCCTTTTACGAATGGTTCGTTTATCATTATTATTGATTCCTTCGGGATATTCACCCTTCATGAGGTATTGCTTGATGTCATGATACCAGGGATTTTGATCACGCTCGCTGCTTACTGCCATACAAAAAGCTTGTTTGCTATGCAGTTTGATTTGGATGGTTGGCATCTCATGCTCTTGATCTAAAGAAAACATGGATGATAGAGTGGCGAGGGCGTCAGCAAATTGATCCCCGAGGAACATACTGGAAGGTGACACTTTCCAGTCTTGAAACCAAATCACGTATGTGCTCTAGATATGGGATTAATTTGGAGTTTCGGGTTTTCCATTCACCTTTAAGTTGATAGATGACAAGGGATGAGTCGCTGAAAACCTTGAGCTTAGTAACCCCATGATCTAGAGCTGCTTGGATTCCTAGTGCGCACGCTTTGTATTCGGCCATGTTATTGGTACAGTCAAAATTCAACCTGGCCGCTACGGGGATATACTTATTTTCGGGGGATATCAAAATAGCTCTTATCCCGTGTCCAAGCATGTTTGAGGCTCTGTCGAAGAACATGGTCCATGCCTCTTCTTTGGTCTCTTCATGTTCAATGTGCATGATATGTTCATCGGGAAAATCGTCCTGTAGGGATTGATATTCATTTGTTGATCCATGGGTTAGATAGTCCGCTAGGGGGCTACCTTTAATAGCTTTTTGGGTGACATGAATGATGTCGAACTTTGAGAGGAGCACTTGCCACCTAGCTATTCTTCTGGTCAGAATGGGCTTCTTAAAGAGGTATTTGATTGGGTCCATTTTGGAGACCAACCATGTTGTGTGTCGAGCCATGTATTGTCGAAGACGCTGAGTGACCCATACCAATGCGCAACAAGTTTTTTCAAATGGTGTATAACGGGTCTCATAGTCTAGGAACTTTTTGCTGAGATAATAGATGGCTCGCTCCATTTTCCCAGTTTCATCTTGTTGACCGAGCATGCATCCCATGGACTCTTCGAGTATTGACAAATATAGGATCAGAGGTCTCCCTTCAACGGGTGGTACCAATACTGGCGGATTAGTTAAGCATGTTTTAATTTTATCGAACGCTTGTTGGCATTCTTCATTCCACACCGTTGGTTGATTTTTGCGCAACAGTTTAAAGATGGGTATACATTTATCCGTCAACTGTGCAATGAAACGGGCAATATAGTTGATTCGGCCCAAAAATCCTCTGACCTCCTTTTCTGTGCTTGGCGGGGGCATTTCCAAAATCGCCTTGGTTTTGTCAGGGTCCACCTCGATTCCTCTTTTGCTGACGATGAACCCCAAGAGTTTTCCTGATCGTACTCTGAAAGTACATTTTGTCGGGTTTAGTTTGAGTTGGTACTTTCGAAGCCGGTTGCATAGCTTCTTGAGATATTGAATGTGGTCCATCTCGTTCCTGGATTTGGTGATCATATCGTCCACATATACTTCTATTTCTTTGTGGATCATATCATCGAATAGCATGACCATAGCCCTTTGATAGGTAGCCCCTGAATTCTTGAGTCCGAAAGGCATTACACGGTAGCAGAAGGTGCCCCATGGTGTGATGAAAGAGGTTTTTTCTCTGTCCTCGACGGCCAATTTAATTTGATTGTACCCCGCATACCCGTCCATGAAGGAATAAAGAGTGTTAGTAGCAGTATGGTCTACTAGCGTGTCTATGTGTGGTAAGGGAAAGTCATCCTTTGGACTTGCTCGATTGAGGTCCCTATAATCCACGCATACCCTGACCTTACCGTTCTTTTTGATGACAGGTACTATGTTAGCCAACCACTCAGGGTATTTGGACACTACTAGGAAATTGGCGTCTAGTTGCCTATGTACCTCTTCCTTAATCATTAAGGACTAATCTGGCTTGATTCTTCTGAGTTTTTGCTTCACAAGTCGGAACCCTTCTTTTAATGGCAGTCTATGCTCCACTATACTTGTGTCGAGCCCGGGCATGTCATGGTAGGACCAGGCGAATACATCCATATATTCTATTAGAAGTTGTATCAATCCCTCCCTTATGCTACTTTCTATTTGGGTGCCAATGTTTATTTTTTTCTCATCATCCCCTTCTCCCAAATTGATAATTTCCGTTTCTTCTTGATGCGGTTGTATAATGCGTGCTTCTTTTTCCAACATTCTTTGCATGTCCGGGGAAATGGTCTCCTGCTCACTGTCGGACTCGACCCATTCGCCTTCGGCTTCTGGGGTCCACAGAGATTCATCAATCACAGACATGATGTGTTTTAGGTTCTGTTTTAGTTATAGATTTTATTATTCAATTATCTTTGAAAGAATAATAAATAGAAGAGGGAAAAGGATGAAGGAAATGAATGTGACAGAAAGGAAATGCCTCGTGTATTAAGAAAATGAAAGCGTATGTACAAGCCCTTTTAATTAGAGTTCCTGCGGCCACGAGCGGGGACTACAGGAGATACAAGAGAAAGCTTAAAAAAAGGCACCCTAGGGGCTGATCCTCCCAATCCTCCCTTTCTGCTACTCTAGATTTGATAGAGGTTTGGCGTCGACATCAGAAGTAGAGGCATCAAAAGTTAACCACCCGGCGTCGATCAATTCTTGGACCCGATACTTAAGGGTCAAGCAATTTTCTGTTGAGTGCCCGGGTGAACCCGAGTGGTAATCGCATTTCTCGTTTAGTTTATACCACTCGGGGTAGGGAGGCTCTATCCATTACAAGAAAATCATGTATTACCGACGGACATTTACCGACGGATTTATAACCGTTGGAAAATAATTATTATCGACGGAAATTATCGACGGATATATCCATCGATAAATCCGTCTGTAATTTACAGATGAATTTACCGATGGATATATCCGTTCGGTAAATCTATCGGTAAATCTGTCGATAAATTAACAATTAATTACTGGACGGATATATCCGTCGATAAATTCATCTATAAATTACCGACGGATATTTCCGTCGGTAAATTAACAATTAGTAAATATTCACCTAATTAAAAAATTAACTATTTTTTATTTAATAATTTAATTTAATCATAATTAGATTAATTTATAATAATTTCTTAAATTAAATAATTTAAAAAAATAAATATTTAATTATATATAAATATATAAATATATATAAAAATATATAAATATATAAATATATAAAATAAAAATATATAAATATATAAATATATAAAATAAAAATATATAAATATATAAATATATAAATATAATTTATTTGTAAATTATTATCAAAAAATTCTCGGTAGTTTAGTGGTTGGAGTATCGGACTCTAACTCTAGTAGGGTTCGAATCCTGCTAATAACAATTCTCTTAATCTGATAGTAATTAAAGGCTTTAAAAATGTAATAAGGGAAAATAATTAATAATAAATAATAAAAATATAAAGGGAAGGGGTTCTATTAAAATAAATAAGCTATATAAGTAAAATATTTAATAATTAATAAAAATATTACCGACGGATTTTGACCGTCGGTAATATTAAAATTTCTTGTAGTGATCTCGCTTCTTGGGAGGAACGCAAGTCAAGAGTTTGGCCTCCGATGAATCGAGGCAGCAGCTTACCATAGGAAGTTGAGATGGGAGTGAACTTCCTTTCTTTCTTACGAGGCTACCGAGTTGCTTGTGGAGCGGAAGAAGGAGTAGCGAAATTAATTGCGTGCACAGCTTCGTCCTTCTTCTTGCCTGCAGGTTTTCTGAATGAAACGCCAGCATGGGAAGACTGTGCTATCTTCCCACTTCTCAATCCCTGCTCTACTCTTTCCTCCACAGTGACTATGTCCGAGAAAAGGTTGGAGGTACTGGCTATTGCCTTATCATAGTACGCTCTAGTCAGTGAGTCTATGAACATAGTCACTGTCTCCTTATCCGTCAACGGAGGCTTTATTTGGGCAGCCATTTCCCTCCATCTTTGGGCGTACGCTTTGAAGGATTCGTCGTTCCTTTTACTAAGGGTCCTTCGATCTCACCTGTCAAGGGTCAGATCGATATTGTATCGGTAACGACGAAGAAAAGCGTCAGCCAACTATTTCCAGTTCGGGACCTGCCCTCTTTCCAACTGCATGTACCAGTTGAGAGTCGTGTCAGCCAAACTCTCCTGGAAGCATTGGATCAGGAGTTTTTCATTCTCAGCATGCACGATCATCTTACGACAATACATCGTAAGATGGTTCTTAGGGCAGGTTAGCCCGGCGTACTTGGGGAAGTCTAGGATTTTGAATTTAGGAGGAAAATGGATATTCTTCACTAAGCACATATCTGCCACCTCTTTGACGTCGAAATTGTGCCCCTCTACCGCCTTCAGTCTCTCCTCTAGGGCGGAGATTTGTTGTTTGGATACCTTCGAGGTGAGGATGCGTGCGGTCCGAGCATCGGACTGGAGATGCTCTTTTTGGTCATAGAGGAATTCTTCTTCCTCTTCCTCTTCATGGCGGGAGGCGAGCTCAGCTTGGGCTTCGCCCTTGTTTTGACCTTGGCGCATGGCCTCCATCAGTTGTACCATCTACTCCCTGAGGGCGTTAACCTCCGCAATGAGCTTACGATTTTGTTCTTTTAGGTTCTCCGTAGCTTTTGCCTTTTGCGCACGGGTTCGGATGGAGAGAGGACCAGCCACTTTCTAGAATGCCCGAAAGAAGTTTATTAATGAATGTTGAGTGTGGGACTAGTATGAATATGTTTATGTATGAGAGATTCTGTTTAGATGATGCTAAATGAGTTCTTTCCTTTTATTTTCTCTCTTGGTTTTCTCCACTCATGATATGATGTGATATGAATGTTTTGACTTTGTCAAAAATCGTTTTATTTATTTTCTAGATTTGATTTGGATTTTTATTTGATTTTATTTTAGAGCCTTTTATCTCTTCTATCGGACTGCGTGGCTACTTAGCTTACAAAGAACCTAAAATCAGGCTAGCTAAAAGGCAGATTGTCCGAGATAAAAATGGCTTATTGCGAAAGAATAATGTTTAGCGTCCCTTATCTCTTCTGTCAGACTGCGTGGCTACTTAGCTTGCAAAGAACCTGAAGCCAGGCTAGCTAAAAGGCAGACTGTCCGAGATAAGGGCGTTTATTGCAAAAAAAATGTTTTTTGTGATTTTTCTGTTGTTTGGTTATGCCATGCAATCAAATGCAACAAACAAATGCGCACACAATTCAATCATCCACGAACTGGCGAGAAGTCGTTTTAATCACGAGGTATGGTTTTCCTGCAGAAAAGTGCATTGGCGAAGGTAGGTTCTAATTGTTCTCACCAAGGCTAAGGCCCCCAAGGTACCCCCATTATAGGGTCCCCACTCTCCAGCTTTCTGATCATGCTTAGCACTAAGGCCATAGTCAGTCTTTGTGCCAAAAGAGCAAGGTTATCACCTTGAGTGGTGGTTTCCGATCACACTGGTGGGTTCAAGGCCATCACTACAGCGAACCGTACCTGCCACCCACTCCCTATGGATTTCTCACTTGCCCCCGGGTATAGAGGGAATTATTGTGTGCAATGGTTTGTGTACAGTTTGTATTTCAAACAATTGCGTAAACAAACACAGTTATTAAAGTTAAGCATTTAAAACATGTTATAATACAAGGTAGGATAAAAGCGTAATTTCTTAGTTTATTTATTAAGCTGACCCATCACTAAATGGGATCAACTCTCTAGGCTTCCCTAGTGGAGTCGTCATCTGTCGCCGCCGTCAAAAAGAGGTGGTCGGAGCGAAGCGATGGTTCTGACTTTTCCGTTTTTCGCGTTTTTATGGGTGATGTTACAACGCCTTTAGGTCGTCCGATAATCGGGATGAACCTAGGGGCGAGGTTTTTGAAAAGGTGTTCTTAGGTTGTCCAATAACCGGGCTAACCTAAGAACTAATTTGAAGGGGTTCTTGTGGAGTCGCCACCGATGTTTTTACCGGAAACATCGAAAAAGGAGGAAAAAGGCGTTGGTTTTTCGAAAAACCAACTTTGGTCATTAAAACCAGAGTTAGGTAAGGGAGTTAGTTACGTGTAAGGGAAGTGTTAGTTCCCTTACGACGCCCCTTTTGGGCTCCCTATGATAGGTCAGCTATTTTATAAATGAACTTTTGAAAAGATGCTTTTACCCTTTTATTTACGGAATTTAAAATAATGACTACATGGCCCTAATGTCTATTACGCAATTTAATCATAAAAATAAAGACAGTAAAAGAGAGGGAGAGAATTGTCATCACCGTCAAAACGAGGCGGTCAGAGCGACGCGATGGTTTCGACTTTCCAATTTTCGCGTTTTTATTGGTGTGGTTACAACGCCTTTAGGTTGTCCGATAACTGGGCTGAACCTAGGGGCAAGGTTTTTCAAAAGGTGCTCTTGGATTGTCCAATAATCGGGCTAACCCAAGAACTAAGTTTGAAGGGTTCTTCTGGAGTCGTCACCGATGTTTTTACCAGAAACATCGGAAAAGGAGTAAAAAACCATTGGTTTTCGAAAAACCAACTTTGGTCATTAGAACCAGAGTTGGGTAAGGGAGTTAGTTACGTGTAAGGGAAGTGTTAGCTCCCTTACGACGCCCCTTTCGGGTTCCCTATGATAGGCCAACTATTTTAAATAAGTAAACCGGTGAAAATACGCTTTTACCCTTTATTTGCAGAATTTAAAGTTACGACTACATGACCCTAATATCTATTGCGTAATTGAAAGATAAAGCAGTAAAGGAGAGAGAAAGTGTAGAAACCTCTGAGGCAAACTTTCTATTAACTTCTTGAAAATTAGGGTGCTTTTTGGCAGCCCTTCGCTCTTTACAGCACCGACAAACTCTCAAAAACGTGATAAAAACTCTTAAAGACTCTCAAAAAAATCCAGAAATGCTTCGGAGGGGTTTTAGGAAGAGAATTTTATGAAGTGACAAGAGAGAGAATGGAAGAACTGTGTGAAATGAGGGGAATGGCGCGGCTATTTATAGGGATTCGCACCTATCAGGTCGAGACGGCCGTGTTGCCAAACAAGACGGCGGTCTCGCCACTTTCGTAAGGCGAGACGGCGGTTCCGAATACGAGACGACGGTCTCGACCCTAAAAGGCGAAAATCCTTATTTACATGCAGAAAATCCCTCCTATTCTAATATGGAGCCTTATAGTCTCTCCTAATGGCTTCTTAGGCTTCATCCATCTTCAAAAAGGAGGTCTTCTAGTCTTTATTATGAGGTCGGGCAAGATTTGGGGTCTACAGCTGCCTCCCCTTTACCCGACTAGTCGACTGTTGGCCTGTTGTGCCAAGGAGATCGACTGGAGGGTAAAGGAGTTGACCCTCTTGCCCGGTTGTCCTTTAGATGTTCCGTCTTTGTGGCGGTTGATCTTCCGAGAAAAGTGTGCTTCCAGGATGCTCTTTCTGGCGGTAGCTGATCCTTTCGGCTGATGAGTATGAACCCCCATCTGGTTTGACGAGTATGAACCCTCGCCCGGTAAGCCCCCTTTTGTAAGGCCTGATGAGTATACACCCCCATCTGGTGTTTGACGAGTATGAACCCCCGCCCGGTAAGCCCCCTTTTATAAGGCTTGATGACTATACACCCTCATCTGGTGTTATGCCTCCGGATGCTCCTTCTTGCGGTAGCCGATCCTTTAGCTGTGGTGGCGGCTTACTGCTCTAGCTCATGCGCCGATGTTGAGATGTGTTCTCTCGTCTTTGTCTTTTCTGAGATTTTGGTCGTCCGGTCTGTGCCGGAGATTTGGTGGTGTTCATCCAGCCTTGTTGGTTACTGGGGATTCTTTGTTTTTGATCTTTTGATGGTGATCACCCGACTCTTGCTGGTTGGTCGGGTAGTCTTGTTTTCTTGTTTGACTTCTGTTTAGTTGTCGAAAATTGTTGGTCAAGGTGATTTTTTAATCCTGCCTTTTTTTGCGGTTTTATCTCTTTTTTCTCGCGATTTTGGATTTTGGCTTTTTTTTAGCGTGAGATTTTTTACTTTAAGCTTCTTTTGTTACGCTGACTTTTGAAAAGGATGGCAAAAAAATGCATGAAATAAAAATTTTTATTTATAAGGAAAAATTTATTACAGCAACTTATTCTATAAGCACTATTCCTACGAAGGTGGGCTCTCGTCTGGAGACGATCCATAAGAGGGGAACTGCCGGTACATGTGTCTCCGGAACTCTGCTTGGTCCCAGACTTCATCGCGATACTCCTGCTGGAAGACCGCCCAATCTTGCCTCATCCCCTCTTGGTATTGGTATGTTTTCTCCTGTCTTGTGTCAAAGGCCTCCTGCCTCAGGGATATCTGCTCTTACCTTACAGACATCTGATCGAATTGCTGGCGTAGATCGTTCATGTTACGGTTCATGCCAGCAAAGTCATCTGTGTACTGTTGTTGTTGTTGTTGTTGTTGTTGGAACTTGGGAGGTGTTGGGAGATCGTGCATTACCACGAGATCCCGAAGATCCAAAGTGATATCCAGGGAGGGGTAGAGGATCAGCTGGGTCCCATGGTGATATCCCCATGCTGACCAGTACCGACCCGTTGATGGATTCGGGTCGAATGCTGGAGGCCAGTTCTTCCCGGCCACTGCACCCCCATTTCTCTGCCAGGGGCGTAATGAGGGCAGCCATGAGGATGACTCCCACTGGCCGGCTCCCGAAGTCCTTGAGGGCCTTCAGGAAGAAATAGCCAGGGTTGCACCGGTGCCTCTAGCTCATGCAATAAAGGACGAAGAGGTCCGGAAGGGTTACCTTTCCCTGGCTCTCTTTTCGCCCGTGGATGGTCCCCGCCAGCAACTTGTGGCAGATACGGAGGGCTGGGGGGAGTGTTAAGCCCTTCATCAGCGTGGGCAAAGTGGGCGCCCTGGTGAGCTCCTCCTACATCTCGCCGACGGTGAGGTTGGTGGGGTGCGGGCAGATGGCCTCCTGGTAGTCCCGGGTCAGCACGTCCCCGGGCTGGACGAACCCAATGTTCACATTGAATTCGTCGAGGGTGGTGGTCCGATACATCCCACCCATAAAGTATGTCACCATTTTTGTTGGTGACAGGCCAGGGACCATGGCGGGAGTCTCGGCGTAGGAGATGGAGGCAAGAAACTCCAGTACTGCCTGGGGGTACACGTGTGTAGGTGGAGACTGTAGGAGGAAGCCCCACCCAATGTTGTCAATGTCGGCCCGGACGTCGTCCTCCCACCCGAATTCAGCGAGAATGCCGAAGTCTAACTTGAGCATGGGGTGCCATGTGTACCCCCTGATATGCTCGAGACGAGCCTGGTGTAGTGGAGAGAGTTGAGTGGGGTCCTGGGGGACAGGTGCTGAGGAACTGCTAGGGCCAGCAGAACCTCTTCTCTTCCAGGATTGGCTTCCACGATGCATTTTCACGGTAAAGTACTCGAGAGTGAGAGAATAGAGAGTTGGGGTGCAGAGGAGGTGTGGAGACCCCTAAAGACCCCTCCTCTATTTATAGGGGAAAAACTGAAATCGGGACCGCCGTCTAGGAAGTCGAGACGGCGGTCTCGACTTTGGCCTTAAGCGAGACGGCCGTCTCACCAAGCGGGACGGCGGTCTCGTTTTTAGCCAAGTCGAGACGGCAGTCCCGATTTTATGGAGATCGAGACGGCGGTCTGGTAATTCGAGATGGCCGTCTCGATTTTAAGGGTTTTTTTTTTTGAAAGGAAATAGGACCTGGTTCAAAAACATTTTATGCATGCAATGTTTTTTATGTTTGATGTCCTATAATGCCTATTTCAATTAGCTTTTCAGAAGGATTTAACTGACGTGTCTTGTAGCGTCGAATGCCCTCTAATCTGCGTTCTCGTATTTGGCTGTACCATGCCGGACTTCTTATGACCGAAGAATAATTTGCTTTTTCCTTTTCTTTCTTTTTGTATAGCACTCTTTGCCATATAGTGTCCCTTTTTCTCCACTCTAGGGGTTTCAATCCTCTTGTTGACTATACGCCTCCATATTCCCAAATTAATTATTAGAATATTGTTGTGAGGGTCAAGAGAAAAGAAGTAAAGAGGTAAATTCAATGGCTTGTGTTTTAGACGGTTAATTTCTATTTAGAAAGAGGTTTTGTAAGAATGGTTGGCTAGGGTTAGGCTTAGGTGTTTAAGCTTTTGTCTAAGCAAGCATTTCCCCTTTTTGTACTTGCGCTTCAGTTTTATTTCCATTTCTTTTTATGGCTAGTTGATCTCCCTAGATCGCCCTTTGGGTTTTCGAACTAGGATATTGTGTTTTGGCCCTATCTTTTGTCTAGGTTCCTTCTTTTTGTATTTTTGGGGAATCCTATCGGACCTTATTTTGTAACCTTAACTTTTGCCTAGGCTACCCTTTATTTTTGTTCGGGTATCCTTCCGGGTTAACCCTATCTTTTGCGTAGCCCCCTTAGTGGGTTTCCTATCGGGTATTTTGCCCTTTTCTTTGGCCTTTGGCTTCTATGGGCTTTTTCTTTTTTGTGTATTTATTATTTTTTTGTTCACAATATTGGCGAAGCATGACTTTCTTTATGGTGAGGTAAAGCCTTATTTGGTGCTTCTAATCAACTAGCTCGATTGTAATGGCAATGGCGAATTTTGGTTATTTGGATGCGCTTTTTATTCTTCTTTTCCTTTTTGCTTACTTAGACAAGGTTATTGTGAGGTCTAGTTATGAAATAGCAAGAAGAGAAGCAGATAGTAAGAAGTATTCTTTATTAATTAATAAGGGAATATATGCCCTAAAATGCCCGGGGGTCGGGCTAGCCCCGGGGGATAATCTCTAACAATCATGGGGTTTACATCCCTTAAATGAAGAAAAAGATCTCCTAATGACTAGGGTAGCTCTTGACGCTTGCACCCCTCCGCTTCGGAAAATTTGCTTGAGTGTGTGGAGGGGAGACTTCCATTTTCCTCTTTCTGTTCGGCCCTTAGTAGGGTCATATCCTAGGTCATGCTTGAAAGGATTGTCTTTGAATTCTGGGGGTTCCCTCATGCCTTGGGAATCTGCCCCCAGTCCTTGGCCAGGATGGTAACCATGCTTCAACATCATGCGGGCTACCTTTGTGTTTTTGGGAAGTCTTTCTATGCTGGCAATTTCGAGCGCTTAAAAAGATGTTTCAAGGGCCTCTTCAGTCGCATCCACATAAGGTTGGGTAGACGGTCCACTGATCAGGATATCATCTTCTGCTTGGACCGTGACCAGTTTGTCATCCACTATGAACTTGACTTTCTGGTGGAGCGTCGAAGGTACTGCCCTAGCGTTATGAATCCAAGGCCTACCGAGGAGACAACTGTATGCTAGAGTAATATCCATTACATGGAAATCAACGTTGAAGGTAGTGGGTCCAACTTGGATTGGCAAATTAACTTCTCCCACTACTTCTCGCTTTGACCCGTCGAAGGCTCGAACGATAGTGCTGCTTGGGCGTAGACGGGTTCCTTGGATAGTCAACTTGTCCAGTGTGCACTTGGGCATCACGTTCAAGGATGACCCGTTATCCACAAGAACTTTGACGATGAGGTACTCCCTGCACTTGATTGAGATGTGCAAGGGCTTGTTATGATTTGACCCCTCGAGGGGAAGTTCTTCCTCTGTGAAGGTTGGTGATCGCTTGCCATAATGTGACCGACGATCCTCTCAACTTTTTCTTGGGATATGGTGTGAGGTACATGTGCTTCGCTCAAGACCTTCATTAGGGCGTTTCTGTGCGGTTCCGAGCTCATCATTAGGGATAATAGGGTTATCTTTGCAGGAGTATGATTGAGCTGGTCTATAATGGAATACTCGCTTTGCCTTATAAACTGGAGTAATTCCTCTGTCTCCTCCTTGGATTCTTTATTTTCTTTTTCTTCGGTATTTTTATTTTTTCCTTTATTTTTTGGGACGTCTTCTTGTGAGTCCTTGGGGGAGTAGATTCTTCCACTTCTAGTCATGCCCCCAATGCCGGCTATATTCATGATATCCTCTTTTATTGGTGAAGATTCTTCATATCTCCACGGTACAACTTTATTTGATTTATAGGAGAAAGGACGTGGCATAAATAGTCGCACTGGTGTCCTTGTCCCCTCTTCCTTATTTTTGAGGACCAACGGTCGAGGCTTTTTTTCCTCTTGCGGCGAGTCGATCGTTGGGGCAAACTTGATTAGGAGTGGCTTTCTCTCCATTCTTCTGATTTGGAAGACGTGTCAGTTAATCCTTCCTTTTTTATTATTTTATTTATTAAGAATGAAGGAGGGGAAATTAAATATGCAAATGAATGGCATGCATGCAAGTAGACAATTGTTGAATAAAGAAAAATTTTCATTTATCCGTTGGAAGGTGTACATTCCCCTACTCCATGCTACGAAGCAACTTTTGGCAGAAACGGAAAAGCCTAAAGAAACCCACAAGCGGGTCTTGATCCCTATGTAATTCCCTTTCGGCTTCCCGGACGTGACGAGCAAGTGCTTCGCTTTGCTTCTGGACCGCCTGGCTCATATCTTCGCTATACTTTTGAGCCTCTTTGATCTTCGCCTCTTGATGGACGACCAAGGCTTGCAGTTCATCGAGTTTTGCAAGGGCTCGGTCCTTTTCTTGTAGTACTTGGCCGTACTGAGCTAGCCCGTCTCTTTCTTTGCAGCGTAGCTCAGCGAGACTTTTGTTGAGTCTCCGATTGGCCTCTCGCTCTTGGCGTATTTCTGACCGAGTCTTGGTGAGTTTTTGCAACAACTCCTTGATCGTCTGAGCCTGTTTTGCTGATTCAGCCTCAAGGCGTGCTGATTTGGCGGTTATTTCTTGAAGTTGGCTATCCGAGCTAGTTCTGGCAGCTTTGGATGCTCGGATAGCTTGCTCATTAGAGTTAGCACACTGATCCTTGAGGCGCTCTATTTCATGATCCTTTTTCTTGCATTGCCTTTGCAGACCATCAATGGTGAGGATAGATTCTTGCTCTCTCTCTTCACGGGCCCTCATTTGGGCTCCCATGATTTCTATCCTCTGGGTCAAGGCATCGACTTGAGCTTGCAACTCTTCACTATTGGCGCTTGTAAAGAGTGAGGTGGATGGATGAAACATCCCTCTTCTTTTTCTCCACACCTCATAGTCACTGGAGACAGCCACTCGAGCTTTTCTTAGCTCTCTGTCTCCCATAAAGACTAGTTTCTCCCATGCTTTTCTCACGGCTAGTAAGTTGGCGATTGTGCATGGGTCTCTGAAAAAACACAGTCCTCCGAGTTCCCCTCGAGAAATTGTAGATTGAGTCCTCATGAGCTGTCTCATAGATACTCTAGGTGAGTAGGCTATGCAACGCCTAAGTCCTATCAAGGGTATGTTCGGATACTCTCCACATCGAGGACTGGATTGGGTCGGAACCAAGGGCAGACCCAGGATAAATTGTTGGCGTCCCATTGTTCCAACTCATCCTTCCACTCCGAGGTTAAGCGTCGTTGGAGAGGGATTTTGGAGAAGCTCCTTAAAGGGTCGGGGAACATCCCCATGTGACTAGAGGCGTAAAAATGTGTAATGCCCCACACAAAGAGTAGTGAAGAGCAGCAACGAAGTGTTTTTCCTTGCTTCTGGTGGCAGAATTCGACCGAGAGCAAGGTGTCGGCAAGAATTGCAGGCAAGGGACTCTTCGAGTTCACGTCCCAGGCGAAGAAGGCGTCCATGACGGCTTGATCCACTGTGTCGAGGTGGAAGGGAAACAAGATCGTTCTGAATATGATGAGTCCCTAGTTGCCCCGGAGGCGGGAGAGGTAATTCCTAGGAGGATTACTAGAAGCATGACTAGAAGGGAGGCTTCCTCTTTACCTTCCATTTTGAATTTACTTAGTATCTTTACTTAGTATTTTCTTTTTCTAAGTTTTTCACTTATTTTCGCTTTCTTTTTGTAGGCTCACTTTTTGCACCTCCTTTTTGAAGAATACCACCTTTTTTTTTTGGTGGAAAAGAAGCCTTGGATCCATAGGATACATGCATGGGCAGCCCAAAGGTGTAGGACACTCCTTTTTCATGTCCTACACCCCTTTTTGGAGAGGAAGAAGCTTAGGATGCGGGATTGGTTGGCTTGGGACAACCCAAAAGGAAACACACCTCTTTTTTCATGTTCTCCACACCCTTAGAGGTATTTTTGGTGGGCTAGAACGAATTTAACATATTTGGACCATGGGGACTCTAGCCTTTAGGTTTAGGTTAAGTTTATGTCTCCTTTTATAATTCCATCTAGGTCCCTCCCCTAAAAGCCTATAAATAGAGGCTTCCCCTCATGTAATTAGGTTGAACATTTATGAAAAGTTTGAGGTTTCTTAGAGTGTTCCATCTCTTTGAGTGTCTTATCTTGAACCTTGGTTCAAGTGGCGGCAACCACCACTTATCTAGGGTGGCTCATCCCCCTAGTGGCGTGCCAACACTCCACCACCACCATAATTCTTTTCTCTTCCTCTTTTCTTCTTTATTTCTTCCCTTCATTTATTTATGCAAGGGGCTGGTCCAATTTTCCAGCCCTTGTCTTTATTCGTTTCTAGTTTCATTCCATCTCTTTCTCCCTCCATAATCCTTGGAAATGAACCTTCACATCTAGATAGGAAACTATCTTAATGTCCAGTGGGAATTTTCCTTGGGTTTGCTTACTTTATTGCTTAAAATTCTGCACCTTATCTTCTTACAATTTTGCACCTTTATTTTTACATCATTTGGTATTCAGAGCTTAGGTTGTTTCTAGTAAGGTATTCTTATTGTTGCTTTGACATTATTCCTTGTGTAGTTTGTGTTTTGTGCTCTAAATTGTGGTTTTTTTTATGGTCATTTGGTTTACGGTGCTGCACTCAAAAGTTTGGGCGTGAGGTTAGTCCAATACTACACTCACCTAAGTTTCTTTTTATGGCATGTATGATGTTTGATAAAATGCCTAGCCAAAAAAAAAAAAAAATTCTGCACTTGATTAAATTACATATTCTTCTAAGTTTAGTGTCTTTCTAAATGTGCCTAGCCTTTGCTTGAGTTATATGTCTAGTATCTCTTGTTGAAGTTTTCTTTTATTGGCTTCCAACACTTGAAATTGCATGATGAATTAATTAGTTGAGTCCATGCATGATGAATTGATCTAGGATCCTAAACATAGGAACTAAGTGATCAAATTTTTGCTAGCAACTTTAAACAACTTTTGGCAAGTCTAGAATCAAGTTAGAACAAAAATATTTTTACAAAAAAAGTATCTTGATCAAAACCTTATTGCTTCAAACAAACAAAAAAAGGAAAAGAAAAAAAAATTCTGCACTTATAGGATTTGATTCTAGAAATTGTCATAATACTTAGTTGCATGATTAAAATTTGGCAAATTAGTTCTAACATTGTAGGAACCTTAATCTTCTTTATGTGTGTGCTTGGTTGAAAATTTTGATTGCATGTTTTAAGTGCTTCTCAAATTTCTTTCTAGCTTTTCTTGTTTTAGTCTTGTTCAAAGTTTTGTCTAAATTTCCCTCTTGGTAAACCTTCCTTGATTTTGTGCTTTTATTGCTTGTCTTAGGTTTCTTTAAGTTTTGTCTTTGAAGTTTTCTATTTTTTGGAACTCTTAAGTGTTTTGGTTGTCGTACATCTTTCCATTTGATTGCCATTTTTCAAGAGAAATTTTTAAGACTTTAAAGAGAATTTTGGAACATTTAGAAATTTTTCTACTTGAAGAGTGGAGTGATCCTACCAATAAATCTTGTGTGAGGAGCCAAACACTTGAGTGACTTGATTTACATTTTAACCTTTCATCTTTCGTGTTTTGTATTAGTTTAACTTGTTTTGCGGACATGTCAAATTCCTCATCGGAGAAGGCAAGCAATGTGGGGGAATCTAATGAAGGACAAATACAAGGTCTAGCGGAACAAACTCCGGTGGAATTAATTAAAGAAATGGAATTGTCCCGGAAGGAAAGTGAAAGACATTTGAGGGAGACAATCCAAAGACTAGAAGCCGAGAAGTCCCAAAGAGAGAGAAGACGTTCATATTCACTAAGTTCCCAAGAGGAAGAAGATAGGAGATACCATGGAAGGAGGCAATCTAGGCGCACCAACACTCCAAGAAGGAACAACATTAAGATACCCAAGTTCTACGGAGATAATGATCCAGAAGTCTACCTAGACTGGGAGGCTAAAGTGGACCAAATCTTTAATGTAAACCCAGTAGGGGACCAAGAACAAGTAGATTTAGTTGTAGTAGAATTTGAGGGATATGCCATGACTTGGTGGCATAAGGTTTGTAACGATAATTACCAAGGGCCACCCACGGCTTCTTGGATGGACATTAAACATTTAATGCGCGCTAGATTCGTTCCTTCCTACTATAGGAGGGAGCTCTTGTTGAAGCTCCAACGGCTTCAATAGGGTAATATGTGTGTGAATGATTACTTCAAGACGCTAGAATCTTTGCTACTTAGGGCCGGTATGCATGATGAAACTAATGAGACTAAGGTAGCTAGGTTTGTTAGTGGTCTTAGAAGAGATATCCAGGACTTAGTAGAATTATACGAATACTCCTCAATTGAAAATGTTTTACATCTTGCCCTTAAAATTGAAGCTCAATTGAAAAGAAAAGATGGGGCTAAAAGGAGTTATTCGCATAATGACTACTACAATTCAAATTGGAAGGACAAGGGCAAGGAAAAGGACAAACCAGAGAGAAACCCTTCCAAAGCTCTCCAAGAGGTGCCCCCTAAGGGAAACCCTTCAAGGAACACCACTCCTAACACTTCCACGCCTCAAAGGACTAGTTCCATAAAATGTTTCAAATGTCTTGGGTATGGGCATATTGCTTCAAACTGCCCTACCAAAAGGACTATGATTTTGAGCACAAACGGAGATGTCGAGAGTGAACATTCCTCCTCATCTGAAGAGAATTCCTCTAAACACTCTTCCTCAAGCGATGAAGAGATCACACCTTGTGAAGGCGATTTGTTAATAGTAAGGCGGATGTTGGGTCAAGTTCAGAAGGATCTTGACAATACTCAAAGAGAAAATATTTTTCACACCCGCTGTCTTATTAATGACAAATTGTGTTCACTAATCATCGATGGAGGAAGTTGTGTGAATGTTGCTAGCACAAGGGTAGTAGACAAGCTTGGTTTACCCACTACTCCTCATGCCAAGCCATACAAACTTTCTTGGCTTAGTGAGGAAGGCGAGATAAAGGTCAATAAACAAGTCCTCATTAGCTTTGTCATTGGGAACTATAAAGATGAGGTTCTTTGTGATGTTGTGCCAATGGAAGCATCCCATATGTTACTTGGTAGGCCGTGGCAATTTGATAAACAAACATTTCATGACGGCTATACAAACAAGTTTTCTTTTAACTTCCAAGGGCGCAAGATCACTTTGAAACCCCTTTCCCCTCAAGAAGTTAGTAAGGACCAAGAAAAAATGCAAAAAAAAAGAGAAAAGAAGAAAACGAAACAAAGAGAGAAAAAAAAAAGAGAAGGGGTCAACCTCCAAGGCGAAGGGCATCATGATCTCCCACAAGGGGATTAAGAAGGTACTTTTAGCTCATAAACCCCTACTCTTAGCATATCCTCCTCTAGGTTCTTCCCCTGCATTTCATGAACAATCTCCAAGTTTGTCCAAGAGTCTAGAGTTAGTATTGGATGAATTTCAGGATGTTTTTCAAGAACCTCCTAAGGGGCTTCCACCTCTAAGGGGGATCGAACATCAAATAGACTTCTTACCTGGTTCATCCATTCCTAACCGGCCGGCTTATAGGGCAAACCCAGAAGAGTCTAGAGAGATTGAAAGGCAAGTTGAGGAATTAAAAGTTAAGGGTTGGGTCCAAGATAGCATGAGTCCTTGTGCAATGCCGGTAATTCTCGTCCCCAAAAAGGATGGGAGTTGGCGGATGTGCACGGACTGTAGGGCAATCAATAATATAACTGTTAAGTATAGGCACCCAATTCCAAGGCTGGATGACTTGCTAGATGAGTTACATGGAGCTTCCGTGTTTTCCAAAATTGATCTAAAGAGCGGATATAATCAAATTAGAATCAAAGAAGGAGATGAATGGAAAACCGCTTTCAAGACCAAATTTGGACTATACGAATGGTTGGTCATGCCCTTTGGCCTAACCAATGCTCCGAGTACATTCATGCGGCTAATGCATCACGTGCTCCGGTCTTTTATAGGCAAGTTTGTGGTGGTATACTTTGATGACATCTTAGTCTATAGCTTGTCTGAGGAAGAGCATGTGTATCATCTAAGAAGTGTACTTGAAACCCTTAGGAAAGAGACCTTGTATGCAAATAGGGAGAAATGCATTTTTGGCATGGATCATGTAGTCTTCCTAGGGTTTGTAGTGAGTTCAAAGGGAGTCCAAGTGGATGAATAAAAAGTGGCAGCAATTAGAGATTGGCCAACTCCCACAAATGTGAGTGAAGTGAGGAGTTTTCATGGGTTGGCTAGTTTCTATAGAAGATTTGTTAAAGATTTTAGTACAATTGCAGCCCCCTTGAATGAAATAGTGAAAAAGGTTGTGGGTTTTCAATGGGGCAAGGATCAAGAAAATGCTTTTCAAACACTTAAAGAAAAATTGATCAATGCACCACTCCTAGCCCTTCCAAACTTCACCAAGTCATTTGAGGTTGAGTGTGATGCTTCAAATATAGGCATTGGGGCAGTCTTGCTTCAGGAAGGCCACCCCATAGCTTACTTCAGTGAGAAGCTGAAAGGGAGTCATCTCAATTACTCCACCTATGACAAAGAGTTATATGCTCTTGTTAGGGCTTTACAAACATGGCAACATTATCTTCTTCCAAAGGAGTTTGTGGTCCATAGTGATCATGAATCCCTTAAATTTTTGAAAGGTCAAAGTAAACTTAGCAAGAGACATGCTAGGTGGGTAGAGTTCATTGAGCAATTTCCTTATGTAATCAAACACAAGCAAGGGAGGAGTAACATAGTGGTTGATGCTCTATCAAGGAGACATACTTTGTTAAGCCTTTTAGAAACAAAATTGTTAAGCTTTGATCATATTCGGGAACTATATCCTAGAGATGATGACTTTTCCAAGATTTATAGTGAATGCCTAAAGGGGGGTCATAAGGATTTTTACATTCACAAAGACTATCTTTTCAAAGGAAAAAGGATTTGTGTACCCCAGGGGTCCTTAAGGGCTTCACTTGTCAAGGAGTCTCATGAGGGTGGTTTAATGGGACATTTTGGGGTGTCTAAGACTTTAGAAATCCTTAGTGAACACTTTTACTGGCCACACATGAAGAGACATGTTGAAAAATTTTGTGAAAACTGCATTGCACACTAGTGGAAAAATAGCTTTCTATGACGGGTTTTTATCACGGTCGTAATCCACCCGTCATAGTATGTGGCGCGGTGGCAATTTTGTAATAAAATCATAAACTTTCTATGTCGGGTAAGTTTTAACCGACATAGTAAGTGGAAAGGTCACTTTCTATGTCGGGTAAAATTTACCCGACATAGAAAGTGAACTTTCTATGTCGGTTATAATTTACCCGACATAGAAAGTGAACTTTCTATGTCAGTTAAGTTTTACCCGACATAGAAAGTGAACTTTTTATGTCGGTTAAATTTTAACCGACATAGAAAGTACTTTTATGTCGGTTAAATTTTTAACCGACATAAAAGTACTTTCTATGTCGGTTGAAATTTAACCGACATAGAAAGTGTATATTAAATAAAAAAAATTAAATATATAAGTATATAAATATTTATATATCAAAATATATAAATATATTTGTATTTATATATTTTGTATATAAATATAATTTATTTGTAAGTTATGTATCGAAATTCGTAGTAGTTTAGTGGTTGGAGTATCGGTCTCCAACGCTAAGGTACTCGGGTTCGAATCTTGTTAGACACAAATCTCTTAAACAGATAATAAATCCTACCAAGTGACAATTTTCGTAAAAGTCCATTACTTTCTATGTCGGTTCATTACAACCGACATAAAAAGTCATACTTTCTATGACGGTTCATCACAACCGACGTAAAAAGTCATACTTTCTATGACCCCTGTATCTATGTCGCCTCTTTAACCGACGTAAAAAGCTCATTTTAACCGACATAAAAAGCCTTTTTTGCACTAGTGGCATGTAAGAAAGCCAAGTCTAGGGCCCAACCTCATGGACTTTACACCCCTTTGCCCATTCCTACTTCACCTTGGGTAGACATATCCATGGATTTTGTACTTGGGCTTCCAAGGACAAAGCGAGGAATGGATTCCATCTTCGTGGTAGTGGATCGATTTTCAAAAATGGCCCATTTTATCCCCTGCCACAAGACGGACGATGCATGCCTAGTTGCAAATCTCTTCTTTAGAGAAGTTGTTAGATTGCATGGGATACCTAGGACAATTGTATCTGATAGAGATACTAAGTTCTTGAGTCACTTCTGGAGGACACTATGGGGAAAACTTGGAACTAAACTCCTTTTTTCAACCACTTGCCACCCACAAACAGATGGTCAAACAGAAGTAGTGAATAGAACTTTGTCTCAACTATTAAGATGCATGATTTCTAGGAACCCCAAAGAGTGGGAGAACATAATTCCCCATGTAGAGTTTGCATATAACCGGGTGGTTCATTCCACTACCTCCCACTCTCCTTTTGAGGTCGTTTATGGATTTAATCCCTTAACACCTTTAGACCTCCTTCCTCTACCTACCCATGAAGCTTGGACTAGCCAAGATGGTCTAGAAAAATCTAAGATCATTAAGGACCTGCATGCCCGAGTTAAAGCCAACATCGAGAGGAAAGTAGGTCAGTATAGCAAGTATGCCAATAAGGGAAGAAAGGAAGTCATCTTCCAACCTGGAGATTGGGTATGGCTTCACTTGAGAAAGGAGCGGTTCCCGACTCAAAGGAAGTCCAAACTTAACCCCCGAGGTGACGGACCTTTCCAAATAGTTAGGAAAATAAACAATAATGCATATGAGTTAGATCTACCAGCTCGAATATAACATTAGTAACTTTTTTAATGTTGGTGATCTTACTCCTTTTGATGCAGGTTTTGCAAATTCGTGGACGAATTCTCTCCGAGGAGGAGAGGATGATGAGTCCCTAGTTGCCCCGGAGGCGGGAGAGGTCATTCCTAGGAGGATTACTAGAAGCATGACTAGAAGGGAGGCCTCCTCTTTACCTTCCATTTTGAATTTACTTAGTATCTTTACTTAGTATTTTCTTTTTCTAAGTTTTTCACTTATTTTCGCTTTCTTTTTGTAGGCTCACTTTTTGCACCTCCTTTTTGAAGAATACCACCTTTTTTTGGTGGAAAAGAAGCCTTGGATCCATAGGATACATGCATGGGCAGCCCAAAGGTGTAGGACACTCCTTTTTCATGTCCTACACCCCTTTTTGGAGAGGAAGAAGCTTAGGATGCGGGATTGGTTGGCTTGGGACAACCCAAAAGGAAACACACCTCTTTTTTCATGTTCTCCACACCCTTAGAGGTATTTTTGGTGGGCTAGAACGAATTTAACATATTTGGACCATGGGGACTCTAGCCTTTAGGTTTAGGTTAAGTTTATGTCTCCTTTTATAATTCCATCTAGGTCCCTCCCCTAAAAGCCTATAAATAGAGGCTTCCCCTCATGTAATTAGGTTGAACATTTATGAAAAGTTTGAGGTTTCTTAGAGTGTTCCATCTCTTTGAGTGTCTTATCTTGAACCTTGGTTCAAGTGGCGGCAACCACCACTTATCTAGGGTGGCTCATCCCCCTAGTGGCGTGCCAACACTCCACCACCACCATAATTCTTTTCTCTTCCTCTTTTCTTCTTTATTTCTTCCCTTCATTTATTTATGCAAGGGGCTGGTCCAATTTTCCAGCCCTTGTCTTTATTCGTTTCTAGTTTCATTCCATCTCTTTCTCCCTCCATAATCCTTGGAAATGAACCTTCACATCTAGATAGGAAACTATCTTAATGTCCAGTGGGAATTTTCCTTGGTTTTGCTTACTTTATTGCTTAAAATTCTGCACCTTATCTTCTTACAATTCTGCACCTTACTTTATTTTTACATCAGAATATGATTAAGGCCAGGGTTTTGTTAAAAGTGACTCATTTTGTCCTTTTAGCCAAGTCAGACAGATGGTCTTCTAACATTGAGACTATCCAACCCCGGATGTTCCCTTTTTCTATCAGGGTAGTCTGCCAGAAAGGTAGTTGAATGATGGCAGTGACTTGTGCTGCAGGAGTATATGCCCCGTGGCGGATATGGACCCCGGCTGATTTGGGCCATTTCAGCATAATTTCGTACTCCTCCAAGGTGGGCACCATGTCGAACTGAGGAAATTCAAAACAGCGTAGACTAGAGTTCCAGAAGTGAATTAGTACCCTGATGAACACTTGATCGACACAGATTTTCAGCAGGTTGAGAATCCTTCCACAGGATTTTTCAAAGTCGGAGCGGACCTCTGGTGGCATTATCGCGCAAAGCCGTTCCAATTTCTCAGCATGGTATCGGGGAATGTCCACCTTCTTCAATTGTCTACTAGTCCCCTCCATTTTCTAAAACCAAAAAGCATGTTTTATGAAAATGATGCTTATTGAATGAATGTGAGTGTTTATTTGTCTATTTATCATATTTTGTATGGTATTTGCGTATTTATTTTGAAAAATAAATTGCCTATATGAATGATTTAATATTTTTGAACAATGTCCCATTTATTGCTTTAAACTAAATTTTTATTTTATTTTTATTTTTATTTTATAGCTTTTTATCTCTTCTATCGGATTGCGTGGTTACTTAGTGTCGCCGTCGTGCATTCCGACGTCCTGGGGACGTCTCGAACGTTAATGCGAGCGGTCGCGAAAAGATGGTTGAGACTCGTGTTTTTTGTTAAAATTGTGTTTATTGCTTCCGAGGCGCTCAACACTGAACTGTCCTCTAATAAAAGCAAGGTTTTCGAAAAGGGGTTCTTTTGGAGTCGCCACCAATGTTTTGACCGGAAACATTGGAAAAGGAAAAAAGGCGTTGATTTTAATAAAAACCAACTTGGCCATTATAACCAGAGTTGGGTAAGGGAGTTAGTTACGTGTGGGGAAGGTATTAGCACCCCCACAACGCCCCTTTCGGGTTCCCTATGACGAATTTATTCATTAAGTGAAGATTATGAGAAATTACGCATTTACCCTATTTTATTCGTACAATTATTTAGATATGGTTATCTACATGATTTATCTACATTGCATACAGAAAACAATAAATAAAGCAGTAAAGAAGAAGAGAATTGAGAAAAACCTCCGTAGCAAGCTTTATATTATGATTCTTGTACAAAGAGGACGCGTTTCGGCAGTCCTTCGCTCTACAATGACTCTCCTCTCGATTACAGACTCGACTCGACTAAATTTTCTAGAAGAATCGAATGCCGGAATACAAATTCCTTAACTGATTGTTACCTTTTAAAGGCAATCAGAAAGATCATTCGAGAGAGGGAGAGAAGTAGACAAGTCTTCTGAGTTGTCTGGTGGGTGAGGTGTGTGGAATGAGACAAATGAGGCTCCTATTTATAGCCTTTTTCGCCCTGGAAGT
The DNA here is from genome assembly GCA_963425845.1 of Sphenostylis stenocarpa. Classification (NCBI taxonomy): domain Eukaryota; kingdom Viridiplantae; phylum Streptophyta; class Magnoliopsida; order Fabales; family Fabaceae; genus Sphenostylis; species Sphenostylis stenocarpa. The sequence goes on from OY731404.1 coordinate 61,679,938, forward strand.
TTGGGATGGCCGTGCGGGTTGGGATGGCCGTCCCAAATGCATTTTTACACATGCTTGGGACCCCACGGAAGGTTGGGATGGCCGTGCGGGTTGGGATGGCCGTCCCAAATGCATTTTTACACATACTGGGACCCCTGCACGTTTGAGACCACCGTCCCAAATTTGGGACAGCCGTCCCAAACTTGTTCTGGCCTATTCTTGCGTTTTGGGACCCCCGGGAAGCTTTCCTTGCCGTTTTCGGACGTGGATTGCTGCCGATATATGTCCGTTGAAGCTTTATCTTCGTGTAGGAAGTCTTCTTGGCCTTCATTTGAAATGTCGGGCGAGCTTTATCTCTGTATAGGAAGTCTCCTTTGTCCTTTATCGTGCAGACGAGCGATCTCCGTGTTTGTTGCGGGAGGTTTCCTCGGTTTTAGGAAGCCGGATGAACTCCATCTTCGGGTGAAGTTCCTCTAGCTTTTATTTTGAGAGGTCGGGCAAAATTAGGGGTCTACAGCTGCCCCCCCTTCATCTGCCTAACTAATTCGTTGGTTTTAATATGCCGACAAAATTAGTTGGTAGGGGAAGGAGTTAACCCTTTTGCCCGGCTATCCTTCGGATGCTGCTCCTTTGTTGATCCTCCGGATGATAAATATTTTATGTTGTTGTCTTCAGGATGCTTCCTTGCTGGGGAGGCTGATCCTTCAGTCGATATGTGTGAAGCTTCAGGGTGCTCCTTTGATGCGATAGCTGACCCCTCGGATAATGAATGTGAACCTCCAGGATGCTCCTTTGATGCGGTAGCTGATCCTGTGGTTGATGAGTATGAATTTTGTAGTTTTGGGATGCTCCTTCGATGCGGTAGCTGACCCGGTAGCTGACGAGTGTGAAGCCTTAGGATGCTCCTTCGGAGAGGTGGCCGATCCTTCGGTTTGCAGGATGCTCCTTCGATGAGGTGGCCGATCCTTCGGTCTGCAGGATGCTCCTTTGGAGAGGTAGCCGATCCGTCGGTGTGCAGGATGCTCCTTTGGTGAGGAAGCCGATCCTTCGATTTGTAGGATGCTCCTTTGGAGAGGTAGCAGATCCTTCAGTTTGGAAGATGCTCCTTCGGTGAGGTAGCCAATCTTTCGATCTACAGGATGCTCCTTCGGTAAGGTAGCCGATCCTTCGGTTTGGAGGATGCTCCTTTGGAGAAGTAGCCGATCCTTCGGTGTGCAGGATGCTCCTTTGGTGAGGTAGTCGATCCTTCGGTGTGCAAGATGCTCCTTTGGTGAGGTAGCCGATCCTTCGGTGTGCAGGATGCTCCTTTGGTGAGGTAGCCGATCCTTCGGTGTACAGGATGCTCTTTCGGTGAGGTAGCCGATCCTTCGGTCTGCAGGATGCTCCTTCGGTAAGGTAGTCAATCCTTCGGTTTGGAGGATGCTCCTTTGGAGAAGTAGCCAATCCTTCGGTGTGCTGGATGCTCCTTTGGAGAGGTAGCCGATCCTTCGGTTTGGAGGATGCTCCTTTGGAGAGGTAGCCGATCCTTCGGTGTGCAGGATGCTCCTTTGGTGAGGAAGCTGATCCTTCAGTTTGTAGGATGCTCCTTCGGTGAGGTAGCCAATCCTTTGATTTGCAGGATGATGAATAGTTTTGATAGGTACCAACCCCTATCTGGTTTGATGAGAATGAAGCCTCATCTGATCCGAACCTTCTTTTGTAAGGCTCTTGTGAGTACAAACCCCCACCCGGTTCGAGTCTGTATTTGCTAGATTTTTGTGGATACTTTCCCCCACTATGTTTGAGTTCTCGTTTGCTAAACTCTCTGACGAGCCCCGTTTTGCAGGGCTCTTAGGATTCTCTTTTTGGCAGTCAATCTTTTGATGAGTACAAACCCTCATCCGGTTTTTTGAGATGTGCTGGCGGCTTATTGTCTTTGATCATGCGCCTATTCCATGGGGAGTGATTGATTTTCTTTTTGACTTTTTTGTTTTAGTCATCCAGTTTTACCGGGGATTTCATTGTTTTGGCTTTTTCTTTTAGCCATCCGGTTTTACCGGGGATTCTTTGTTTTTGGCTTTTTAGCCATCCGGTCTTGGCCGGGGATTCTTTGTTGATTGCCTATTTTTAGGCAGGAATCCACTGGGGATTTGTTGATTTTTTTATTGTGCCTCTTGATTAGGCAGATGCTTCAATAATGATGAAGGCTTTATGTTTTTCGCCTCTGAATAGGCTGATGCTCCTCTTGAGGATATTTGTTTTTGATAATTCCTCCGAGTAGGCGGATGCTTTTTGGAAGCTTTGTGCTTGTATTGCCTCTTGCATAGGTTGATTTCCCATTTCTTGGGGATATCGGTTCTTTGCTTGCCTTAGGCATTCTTGGGAGTGAAGGTTTTGCACTTCGCTGGGGATATTTGAATTTGGGAATTTATAAGCGATTCCCTGAGGATATAAACTTGTATTTTTGCCTTCACTTGGTAGGCTCGCTGGAGATTTTTGTGATCCGCTGGGGGATTGATCTTATTCTGGAGATCTATTTTGAATTGCCCCTAAGGGAGGAATAGAGTTTCTGACTCTTTATTGGATGTTTAGTTGTTTGAACGATCCTGGGGAATTTCTTGGCTTCCTGGCTCTTTGAGAAACTCTTATTTGAGCGGAGTGATGGAAATTTCTTATTTTCCCCATTTTGTAGATTTTTCTTGATATGCTCTACTTGGGGACGTTTATTTGTCCTTTTCCTGTAATGGCCTCTGTTGAAAAAAAGTTTTTTTTTTCTTTTCTTTTGCCCCCTGGTGATGTGGAGGATTTGACTCTGTATGATGGGCTCTTGTGTAGCCCTTATTCTCCTTATTCTCCTTATTCTGCTTTGGGGAAGTGGCGGAGATTCTGGATGAGTTTGCTTGATGACTCATGTGGCGATGAAGCTGAGTCGTGAGGTAATCTTTTTGTCTTGCCTCTGGAGTAAGCAAGGATCCTCTTGGGGATGATCAAGCCTTTCCGTTGGCTTTTTCATGTTGATGACTTCCTTTTTCTTGGATGGAAGGATGTTGATTGAGGTTTTAAATGATTTATGTTTGATGACTCAAGTGGTGATGCTGAGTCATGAAATAATTTTTGTGTTGCCTTTGGAATAGGCAAGGATCCGCTTGGGGATTATCGAGCCTTTCCGTTGGCTTCTTTTTTTTTGTACCTTCTTTTATTGGTGTAGAAGATTGGAGCTAGTTTTCTTGAAGCTCTTTATTCTGCTGAAATGGTTTTTGATTTCATCTTTCACGATTCTGATTTTCATTTAGAGGCTGGATTTTGGCGCCTCCTGTTTTTCAATCACAAGCATGGAGACTATCCTCCTTATATGCATGTTTATTATTCTTGTTTGAAGAAAATTATTTTTCTTGATTTTGACAAAGTCGTATTATGCAACTACTTTGTGTGTGAATGTCCTAAATGCAATCTATTGTTTATTTATTTTTGATACATTTAGAAAGTAACTGGCCTTCTCCCGTTGGCTTTTATAAATACGCCGATGGGCTTCTCCTTTATGACCATGATGATGGGCTCATTTTTTACTCATCTCTTAGTTTTAGCCTTATCTTTTGCCTAGACCGCCCTTTACGGTTTTTCGATCTAGCGGGCTGCCTTAATTTTTGCCTAGAATATCTTAGGGGGCTTTTGCCTTATCTTTTGCCTAGACCGTTCTTTTGGGATTTCCGATCTAGCAGGCTACCCTGATTTTTACCTAAGAATATACTAGCAGGCATTTATCATTTTCTTATTTTTATGCTTCCTCTTTTTAGATGCATGCTTGATCTTTGATTAAAAGTCTTTGCGCATATTTATGATTTATCAATAAAGAGGCCTTTCCATAATGTTTGGTCAAGAGAAAGGAAATAAAAGGGAATTTTATAGATAAATGAGCAAAAGTTTATTTCTTTTACAGAAGGATTACAAAAGGTATTTAGAAGAATGGGTAGTCAGGGTTGGCTATACTGTATAAGCTTAAACGAGTCATGTCCATGATATCCGCCCCCTGGTTCTCCTAATTGCTTCAGTTGAGATGCTCGAGCTCGAGTGAAGACCATGCGATCGCTTGCTTACGGAAGAATGTTACTTTAGCCGCCTTTTCGGTTTTCGACTAAAGTAACCATTGCTCTTAGTTTTTTTTTTTTTTTTTAACTTTTTTTTTTACCTCTTCTTTTTGCCTAGGACGTATCCTAGCGAGGAATATGGACCCTATCTTTTGCCCAGGAACGTCCTTTGTGGATTTTCATTCCTGACGGGTCTTGAGCAATGTCTTCAAGCATAATACTTCTTCACCGCGTCTGAATTGATTGGGTGTCGAAGTTCCTCTCCATCCATATTGGTGAGGATAAGTGCCCCTCCTGAGAAAGCTCTTTTGACCACAAAGGGTCCTTCGTAATTTGCTGCCCATTTTCCAATTTTATCCTTCTGGGCTGGAAGCAATTTCTTTATAACTAGATCCCCTTCTTGATAAGTATGAGGGTGGACCTTTTTATCATAAGCCTTTTTTATCTTCTTTTGATAGGCTTGTCCATGACATATAGCATTCAGCCGTTCTTCTTCCATAAGGTTTAACTGGTTATGTTGGCTTCGAACCCGGTCAACCTCTGTTAATTTTACTTCCATCATCATGTGCTTTTGTCAACATGATTAGCTGTACCGATTTGCCGTCTCGGATTTTTCTTGCTATAACCGAAGAGTAATCATTTTGAATGTAGAGCAATTGTCATGTCAATGCCCCTCTTCCTTTCCTTAGGGATTTCAATCCTCCTATTGATCACCATATTTCCACATTTCCCAGTCAATTACTTGAATGCTTTGTGGTGAAGGGTCAAGAGAATAGAAAGAAAGGGATTTATTGCAAAGGCTTGTGTTTTAGAGGGACATTTTTTGTAATAGAGGTTTTTTGTAAGAATGGCTAGCCAGGGTTGGTCAGTGTTTAGGCTAGTTCAAACAAATGTTTTGTTTTAATGAGGTAGCGTCTTCAGCTGATTACTTTATGACTGATTAACATTCCTAGTCTGCTTAGGATTTTGCCCTTTTATCTTTTTGTCTTGGCCTTTGACCTTGACGGGCTTTCTTTTTTGCATGCGTATATTTTTTTTGCACAACATTGTCGAAACTTGATTTTATCAAGATAAATTTTGATTGTGTTTCTAATTAATCAATCATTTTTTACTTTACTTTGCAGCGCTTTAATTATTCGGACGCATTTGGAACAAAACGTTTTATCCAAACCTTGTTTATTAAAATGGGGTATAGATACATTTAGTAAGAAAAGAAGCAGATAGTAAGAATATCATTCTTTTGTAATTTCAGGGAAATGTGTGCCCTAAAGATGCTCGGGGGACGGGCATACCCCGAGGAGTGATCTCTAATAGTCACTAGGTTTACATCCCTTAGAATTAGAAGAAGGACACCTAATGACTAACGCTACCCTTTGCGCTAATACCCCTTCTTTTCGAAATATCATCTTCGAGGGGTAAGACTTCCCTATTTTCCGTATGGCTTGATCTTTTGTAGGGTCGTACCCTAATCCATACTTTAGCGGGTTATCCTTGAAATCTGGTGGCTCTCTTGTTCCTTGAGCGTTCTTTCCGAGCCCCTGTCCTGGGTAATATCCATATTTTTTCATCATATGGGCCACCTTCATATTACTAGGGAGTCTTTCTATATTGGCAATTTTGAGTGCTTGAAAAGATGTTTCAAGAGCCTCTTCAGCTGCATCCACATATGGTTGGACAGACGGTTTGCTTATTAGAAAGTCTTCTTCAGCTTGAATTGTGATGAGTTTATCATTTGTCACAAATTTGACTTTCTGGTGGAGCGTCGAAGGTATTGCCTTAGCGCTATGAATCCAAGGTCTACCAAGGAGACAACTGTATGCTGGCGTGATATCCATCACGTGGAAGTCTATGTTGAAAATAGTAGGTCCAATTTGGATTGGTAGACTGATCTCTCCTACTACTTCACGTCTTGATCCGTCAAAGGCTCGAACAACTGTGTTACTCGGGCGCATGTGGGCTCCTTGCACTGTTATTTTGTCGAGTGTACTTTTAGGCATAACATTTAGGGATGACCCATTATCCACAAGTACTTTGGAAATGAGATATTCTTTGCATTTGACAGAGATATGCAAAGGCTTATTATGATTTGACCCTTCCAAAGGGAATTCTTCGTTGGTGAAGGTAAGATGATTATTAGCTGTAATATTACTAATAATTCCTTCGAACTTGTCTTGGGATATTGCATGCGGAACGAATGATTCATTCAAAACCTTTAACAGCGCGTTTCGATGCGGTTCCGAACTCATGATGAGTGATAACAAAGTTATCTTTGCTGGAGTACGATTGAGTTGATCTATGATGGAGTACTCGCTTTGTCTTATGTACTGGAGTAACTCATCTGTCTCCTCCTTGGATTCTTTTTCTTCTTCGGCTTTATTATTTTTTTTTTTGCCTTTTCTTTAGGAATATTATCTTGTAATTCCTTGGGGGAATATATTCTTCCACTTCGAGTCATGCCCCCAATACCGGCTATGTTAGAGATATCTTGATTAACTGGCGATTCTTCTGAGTATCTCCACGGTACAGCTTTATTTGATTCATAAGGGAAAGGACGCGGTATGAATAAGCGTAAAGGCGTTATTGCTTCTTCCCTTTTAATGTTTGGAATGATTAACGGTGCTTGTTTGTTATCATCTTTAGGTTTATCGACCGTTGTAGCGATTTTGATGACGAAAGGCTTCTTTTCCATTTTTCTCATTCGTGGAAAGCACATCAATTAATCCTTTCTTTTTATTATCTTTATTATTAACATGAGGAGGGATATATGCATGTATGGAACTTATGAATGCAATAGACAATTTAAGGGGAATTAACTTCTCCACACGGCATAGAAGGATTTCCACTTTCTTTAACTGTCTATTACTGGATCCCTCCATTATCTAACAGAAATGAAAATGCATGATATGAGGATGAGTTTTTGCAAATGCATGTATGCAAGTGTTTGTTTTTCTAAGTATTATCATGTTTTATTCCTAATATGATGCATGACAGTACTTGGTTTTTCTTGAAAGGAAAACTTATTTATATGAATGTTTATGGGTTTTAATGCAGAGAGTCCTATTTTCTTCCCTTTTTATTTTTATGAAGAAAAGTGATATGAATTATAAGACTTTTGCTAAGAATTTTTTATTTTATAACAAAGGTATTTTTATGATTTTAACTTGTTTTTGTGTTTTTTTTTTATGACCTTTTATCTCTTCTGTCGGTCAACGTGGCTACTTAGCTTACGAAGAACCTGAAACCAGGCTAGCTTAACTGAAGACTGTCCGAGATAAAAGTCTTTTATCTTATCACTTTTTGTGATTTTTAGGGTTTTTTCATTTTTTTTGTTTGTTGTATGATTACCCTATGCTAATGCATCAATACAAATGCAGCAAACGTATGCACACACAATTCATACATCCACGAGCAGAGCCACGCTTATTTAATCACGAGGTGGGATTTTCCTGCAGAAACGTGCTTGGTTTAGGTGGTTCTAACTGTTCTCACCAGGCCAAAGGTCCCCAAGGTGCCCCCATTATAGGGACCTCTCAATCTTTCAGTCCTCGGGTCATGCACGGAACTCCGTGGCGACACCCTTAGACCAAAAGAAGAGAGTTATCACCTTGAGTTGGTGGTTTTCCGACAACGGTAGTAGCCCCGTGTGCCAACTAACCGATCGTATCTGCCACCCACTCCCTATAGGTATTCACTCTTGCCCCCGGGTATAGAGGGATTGTTGTGTGCAAGGGTTTTTGTGTGCAATTTATATTTCAAACAATTGCAGAAATAATCATACAGCAGTTATTTAAAGCCATACAATAAAAACATACAGAAGAGGGTAGAGGCGTAATTTCAAATCTTTACTTAGTTAGAATTTATCCGTCACTAAATGGGATCAACTCTCGGACTTCCCCAGTGGAGTCGCCATCTGTCGCCGCCGTCCATTCCGACGTCCTGGGGACGTCTCGAACGTTAATGCGAGCAGTCGCGAAAAGATGGTTGAGACTCGCGTTTTTTGTTAAAATTGTGTTCATTGCTTCCGAGGCGCTCAACACTGAACTGTCCTCTAATAAAAGCAAGGTTTTCGAAAAGGGGTTCTTTTGGAGTTGCCACCAATGTTTTGACCGGAAACATTGGAAAAGGAAAAAAGGCGTTGATTTTAATAAAAACCAACTTGGTCATTATAACCAGAGTTGGGTAAGGGAGTTAGTTACATGTGGGGAAGGTATTAGCACCCCCACAACGCCCCTTTCGGGTTCCCTATGAAGGATTTATTCATTAAGTGAAGATTATGAGAAATTACGCATTTACCCTATTTTATTCGTACAATTATTTAGATATGGTTATCTACATGATTTATCTACATTGCATACAGAAAACAATAAATAAAGCAGTAAAGAAGAAGAGAATTGAGAAAAACCTCCGTAGCAAGCTTTATATTATGATTCTTGTACAAAGAGGACGCGTTTCGGCAGTCCTTCGCTCTACAATGACTCTCCTCTCGATTACAGACTCGACTCGACTAAATTTTCTAGAAGAATCGAATGCCGGAATACAAATTCCTTAACTGATTGTTACCTTTTAAAGGCAATCAGAAAGATCATTCGAGAGAGGGAGAGAAGTAGACAAGTCTTTTGAGTTGTCTGGGGGGTGAGGTGTGCGGAATGAGACAAATGAGGCTCCTATTTATAGCCTTTTTCGCCCTGGAAGTTTGGGATGGCCGTCTGGGTTGGGATGGCCGTCCCAAATGCATTTTTACACATGCTGGGACCCCCTGGAAGGTTGGGATGGCCGTCTGGGTTGGGATGGCCGTCCCAAATGCATTTTTACACATACTGGGACCCCTTGCACGTTTGAGACCACCGTCCCAAATTTGGGACAGCCGTCCCAAACTTGTTCTGGCCTATTCTTGCGTTTTGGGACCCCCGGGAAGCTTTCCTTGCCGTTTTCGGACGTGGATTGCTGCCGATATATGTCCGTTGAAGCTTTATCTTCGTGTAGGAAGTCTTCTTGGCCTTCATTTGAAATGTCGGGCGAGCTTTATCTCTGTATAGGAAGTCTCCTTTGTCCTTTATCGTGCAGACGAGCGATCTCCGTGTTTGTTGCGGGAGGTTTCCTCGGTTTTGGGAAGCCGGATGAACTCCATCTTCGGGTGAAGTTCCTCTAGCTTTTATTTTGAGAGGCCGGGCAAAATTAGGGGTCTACACTTAGCTTACAAAGAACCTGAAACCAGGCTAGCTAAAAGGCAGACTATCCGAGATAAAAAAATGGCTTTATGCGAAAGAATAGTTAGCGTCCCTTACCTCTTCTGTCGGACTGCGTGGCTACTTAGCTTACAAAGAACCTGAAACCAGGCTAGCTAAAAGGAAGACTGTCCGAGATAAGGGTGTTTATTGCAAAAAATAGTTTTTTGTCATTTTTCTGTTGTTTGGTTATGCTATGCAACAGGCAAATGCAACAAACAGATGCACACACAATTCGATCATCCATGAACAAGCGAGAAGTTGTTTTAATCACGAGGTAGGGTTTTCCTGCAGAAAAGTGCTTTGGCGAAAGTAGGTTCTAACTGTCCTCACCAAGGCTAAGGCCCCCAAGGTGCCCCCATTATAGGGTCCCCACTCTCTAGCCTTCCGACCATGCTTAGCACTAAGGGCATAGTCAGTCTTTGTGCCAAAAGAGGAAGGTTATCACCTTGAGTGGTGGTTTCTGATCACACTGGTGGGCAAAAGGCCATCAATACAGCGAACCATACCTACCACCCACTCCCTATGGATTTCTCACTTGCCCCCGAGTATAGAGGTAACTGTAGTGTGCAAGGGTTTGTGTACAATTTGTATTTCAAACAATTGCGTAAGTATAAACAAGCAACAGTTATTAAATTCAAGCATTAAAGCATGTTATAATACAAGGTAAGGTAAAAGCGTAATTTTTTTGGTTTATTTACTTTAAGCTGGCCCATCACTAAATGGGATCAACTCTCTAGGCTTCCCCAGTGGAGTCGCCATCTGTCACCGCCATCAAAACGAGGCGGTCGGAGCGACGCGATGGTTCCGACTTTCCAATTTTCGCATTTTTATTGGTGTGGTTACAACGCCTTTAGGTTGTCCGATAACCGGGCTGAACCTAGGCACGAGGTTTTTGAAAAGGTGCTCTTGGATTGTCCGATAACCGGGCTAAACAAAGAACTAATTTTGAAGGGTTCTTCTGGAGTTGCCACCGATGTTTTTACCGGAAACATCGGAAAAGGAGTAAAAAGGCGTTGGTTTTCGAAAAACCAACTTTGGTCATTAGAACCAGAGTTGGGTAAGGGAGTTAATTACGTGTAAGGGAAGTGTTAGTTCCCTTACGATGCCCCTTTCGGGTTCCCTATGATAGGCCATCTATTTTAAATAAGTAAACCGGTGAAAATACGCTTTTACCCTTTCTTTGCGGAATTTAAAGTTACGATTACATGGCCCTAATATATATTGCGTAATTGAAAGATAAAGCAGTAAAGGAGAGAGAAAGTGTAAAAACCTCCGAGGCAAGCTTTCTATTAACTTCTTGAAAATTAGGGTGCTTTTTGGCAGCCCTTCGCTCTTTACAGCACCGGCAAACTCTCAAAAACGCTTTAAAAACTCTTAAAGACTCTCAGAAAACTCCGAAAATGCTTCGGAGGGGTTCTAGGAAGAGAATTTTATGAAGTGACAAGAGAGAGAATGGAAGAACTGTGTGAAATGAGGGGAATGGCACGACTATTTATAGGGATTCGTGCCTGTCAGGTCGAGACAGTCGTCTCATCTAACAAGGTCAAGACGGCCATCTCGCCATTCGAGACGGCCGTCTCGCCTTGTAGGAATGGCGAGACGACCGTCTTGCCAAACGAGACGGCGGTCTCGTCATTCGCAAGTGACGAGACGGTGGTCTTGCCAAACAAGACGGCAGTCTCGCCACTTTCGTAAGGCAAGACAGTGGTCCCAAATACGAGACGGCGATCTCGACCCTAAAAGGTGAAAATCCTTATTTACATGCAGAAAATCCCTCCTATTCTAATATGGGGCCTAATAGTCTCTCCTAATGGCTTCTTAGGCTTCATCCATCTTCAAAAAGGAGGTCTTCTGGTCTTTATTATGAGGCCGCGCAAGATTTGGGGTCTACAAGAATGAAGAAACCTCCGACACAAGCTTTTGATTAATTTTCTTTGAAGTAGGGTGCGTTTTGGCAGCCCTTTGCTCTTACAACATCGAAAACTCTCTCGAAACGCTATAAAAAGCTCTCTAAGACTCTCAGAAACCCCAGAAATGCTTCAGAGGGACTCTAGGAAGAGAATTTGAAGAAATTGTAGAAGGGAAAGTGGAAGAACTGTGTGAAATGAGGGGGGGAGCGCTCACTATTTATTGGGATTCGCGCCTTTCAGGTCGAGACGGCCGTCTCGACTAACAAGGTCGAGACGGTCGTCTCGCCATTCAGGACAGTCGTCTCGACTTGTAAAAGTGGCGAGACGGCCGTCTCGTTTGGCGAGACGGCAATATCGACTTTTCAAGTGACGAGAAGGCCTTCTCGCCAAACGGGAGGGGGGTCTCGCCATTGGCAAGTGGCGAGATGGCCGTCTCGCCAAACGAGATGGTGGTCTCGACTTGCAACACTGGCGAGACGGCGGTCCTGAAAGGCAAGACGGCAGTCTCGACTCCTGAAGGCGAAAATCCTTATTTTTATACAGAAAATCCTTCCTATCCTAATATGGGGCCTAATAGTGTCTCCTAGTGGCTTCTTAGGCTTCGTCCATCTTCGAATAGGAGGTCTTCTGTTCTTATTTTGAAGTCGGGCAAGATTTGGGGTCTACAATGAGGTATCATTGTCATCCCATGCTATATATGCTCTTATTTTGATCTTTTCTTCTTTCTTGTCATTGTGTTTATTCTTTTCTGGACACTCCATTCTTGCATGACCCTGCTTACCACAACCATAGCACTTATAGTTAAAAGAATCAAATTTCTTTTCATACCTTTTGTGTTTTTCTTTATCTTAGATCTTTCTCTTGAGAAACTTGTTAAACTTTTTTACTAGCAGTCCAAGATTCTCACTTTCTTCTTCTGATTCTTGATCTTTTTCTTCAGTTTTGAGCGTTATGCTTCTACCTTTCTTTTTATAGATTTCTTGTTCATTGAATTTGTTAATTTCCATCTCATGTTCTCTGAGTTTTCCAAATAAGGAGGTTGTTGTCATGATGGATAAGTCTTTTGACTCTGATATTGTTGTGACCTTAGGCTGCCATGACCTGTCAAGACATTTCAAAACTTTTATATTTAATTCCTCTTTATCAAAAGTTTTACCTAAGCCCATTAGATGATTGATGATGTGAGTGAAGCGTTTTTGCACATCTGCAATACTTTCTCCGGTTTGCTTTTTAAACAACTCATATTCTCTTATGAGAGTATGCTTTCTAGCTCTCTTTACATCAGTCGTTCCCTCATGAGTAACCTCAAGAACTTCCCACATTTCCTTGGCAGATTTGCATTGAGAAACCCTGAAAAACTCATCCATGTTTAGTGCAGAAGTAATTATGTTTTTAGCAGTACAATCACTTTGAACTTTTCTTTTCTCTTCATCATTTAAGCTAGACCATTCTTTTTCTATAATTAATGGACCATTAACAATTACATCCCAAACATTTCTATCAATAGATTCAATAAAGATCTTCATCCTAATCTTCCAAAATGGATAATCTGTAACACAAAACAGTGGAGGTCTATTATAGAAGCTCCCTCAGAAAAAGGTAATTTGTTTTCAGCCATGAAAGATTTGGACCGAAAGTCTTGAGTATTTTTCAAGACCCTTGCTCTTGATACCAATTGTTAGAAAAAGAGACTGAGATCAAGAGGGGGGGTGAATTGATCTTTGAAAGATTTTCGCAATTTACAGATTATCTATTTCAAAGATTAAGAGTTCTGACCAATTCTTGAATCAAGAAAAACAAGCAATTAAAATAAAAGCAGCAGCAGAATTAAAGAGAGTAAGGTTTAGAGAAATACAATCAATATTTATACTGGTTCACCAAATCTTAGGGCTACGTCCAGTTCTCAGCCAAATTCAAGCTGAGTTCCACTAGATTGAATGTTTTACAGATTACAAATTTCAATCACACACCCAATCTACCACAAGAACCAAAATTCCAGTCCTTGCACCTAAACCTTAACCAAGAACCAACTTCCAGTTCTTGAACCAACCTGTAGCCAAATTCCAGCTACAGAACCAATGCCCAACAATTCCAGACACCCAAAATACAATAAGGAAATGTAAAGAAACAAAGAGAAGAAACTAGAACAATCAAACCCGGATTATGCAGCTCTGCAAAATGAGTTTCTTCAGAAAAGAAATGCAAAAATTGCCTCAAGAAAGAACTTTGAAAAACTCCACAAAACTTACGTGATCCTTTCTTGAAAGTAGCTCTTATGATTGTTTGATTGATTGCTCAAAAGTATATATCAAAAGATTAAAGCAATCATGTTTATATAAAGATTTGTTCTAACTACTGGTTTAATTAATTTGTTAAAACAATCTTTTAATCTGTTAAAAGTCTTGAATTAATCTGTTAAAACTTCTTTTAATTTGTTAAAATGTTCTTGATCATTTTTCATATTTGTTTTAACTGATACGACAACGTTTCAATCGATTAAAACACTTTGTAAAAAATCCTTTAAGTTGTTTTAATCGATTAATTCTCAATTTAATCGATTAAAATTCTGCCAGATATTTTCATAAAACTTTCTAAGTGATTTTAACTGATAACAGCCAGTTTTAATTGATTAAAACAATTAGCAAAAAGTTCCTTAAGTTGTTTTAATCAATTAAATCGCAGTTTAATCAATTAAAATTATTCTGATCGATCATATGCAGGATTTCAACGATTAAAAAGTACTTCGAGTGGTTTTAATTGATTATTTTGAAGTTATATCGATTAAAATACTTCCAAAACACTTCCCAGAACATTTTAAGTGATTTTAATCGATTATTTCGAAACTATATCAGTTAAAACACTGGCAGAAGGTTTTCAAAACTCCTTTAATAAAAACAATCAATTAATTCGAGGGTATATCGATTAAAACAGTTCCAGTGAATGTTTTAAAAGGTTTTAATCGATTATTTTGAAAACCTATCAGTTAAAAACCTGTTATATAAGTTTTACGAACATTGTAACTGATAAAGCTCATATAATATCTGTTAAAACAATTTTCTAAAAACAATTTAATTGATTACTTTAGTTTTTAATAGATTAAAAACATCTTTAGAGGCATTTTCAAATTCTTTCAAATGATGAAACCTCATGCAGCAGAGAGATATGAATGATTATACCTAGACGTCAAAGAGGTCACAGGCGCGTCGCGATAAAGGGTGATGAAGAGGACAAAGAAGTTACAAGCTTCGACAATTATGGTGGTGGCAAACGTGTTCTAGTGGTGTTAGGATTAAAGAGGAGGAGAAAGATAAGTGAGGATGAGTTCAGCAGAAGAAGAAAGAAAAGGTTTCGATATGTTTAAGAGAGTTTTTTACATCGGTTCAATATGTAACCAATGTAGAAATAACGATTCAATATTGATTTTATATCTAACTGATTTCAACATCGATTATCACATAACCATATAGAAAACTTGTTTATAGTTACAAGCATGTCATTGCGCTTCTTTCTACATTGATTCCTAAATAACCGATGTAGAATGGTGTCGTTGAAATTGAAATTTGTAGTAGTGATTAGAGGGAGAACTCAAGGTCATTGAGGAGTGTGAGTCCTCTTCCTGCGCAACACTATTAACATTAATGGAACTGTCTTTATTGTGGAAGCGCGGTCGTCTCAGATATCGTGGATCACTAAGAGGATAACTATGTTTGGCATAACATATGTCTATAGTGTGTACATTATGGCCACAATGGATGCATTTTTTGTTGGAGAAAGTTCGATTCTTTCTGCAAGATTGTCCTGCAAGGGTGCCTCTTCCGTGTTCTTTCTCAAAAGCAGCATTGACAAATGTGTTGGGTTCATCAGTGATGGATTTTAAGTGGCAAAAAGTTGATATAATTATACCTTGAATTGTTATGAAACCACTTAACTATTGCTAATTCTAATCTATTTTTCTCCCAATATAGGATGAATTCAAGAATACCTTGATACAAGAGTAAGGAGCATGATTGATAGCAGAATTGGAGTAAATTTGGAAAAAGGAAGAAGATTTTCAGCATGAAAGTCGCTCGAGCGGGATGGATTCTCACTTAGCAAATGTTAGTTATTCTTCTCTGGAATTCACTCGCTCAAGCGAGCCAAGACTCGCTCAAGCGAATATCAGTTATTCTTCTCTGGAAGTCAGTCACTCAAGCGCAGGAAAATTCGCTTGAACGAATGTTAGTTTTTCTTCTTTGGAGTTTATTCGCTCAAGCGAGCGTTTTGTCGCTTGAGCGAAAACAGGCTACTTTCGCTTGAGCAAAAGTTCTCGCTCGAGCGAAAGACGCGACGCCTAAAAGCCCAAATTTTTCCAATTTAAAGAGAAGATGTGTTTTGAGAAAAGAAATAGTCTTGGAGAGAAGGAGACATGACTACTGTTAGGGTTTTGTCCAATCTTCATCAATTCTTCACTTCTTCATCAATTGGAGCATTGTAATGGCCAACATGAGTGGCTAACTTCATTCTCTTAGGATTCGGTGCACTTCCTTTGAACTCTTTTGTATCATGGTGATATTTTGAGATATTAATCTATGTTTTGATGTTGTTATTCTTATCCTTTGTGCTTTGGAATGATTTATTCTTGATGTTTGGGGTATGATTGGAAAATATATCTTGAACCCTATATCACGGTAAGAATATTTGTTACGTTAATTTCCAGGAATGGAATGAATGTATCAATTGCTTAACACCCTAAACCTAATGCTGGAAAATCTCTTAATTGTGTGAGGAATCAACATTTATTAGGTTTTCTTATGAATTTCATGTGTGAGGAATCAACATGGATGATTTGAGTAGGTGGCATCAACATTGTTAGGTTAATTGACGTTCTTAATTGACATAGCCATTACAAAAGAGGGATGAGGAAGGAAGTCAATCCTAAGTGCCTTTAATTGATATTTTCTCAATAATTTACAGTTCTTTGTCATTTAATTTCAATTCAACTCTTATTTGCAAAACCCAATCTGTTTAATATACTTAGTAAGCATATTTGGGAATTTTCATTGAAACTATTCTTCGTGGGATCGACTTTTATTTAATCGAAATACTATACTGTGATTGATAATTTTGGTACGCTTGCCAATAAATCAACAAGTATTTCTGGCGCTGTTGCCGGGGAGCGGTGTTCTTTGAGAATTCTTTGTTTAGCTTATTGAGTATTTTATTTTTTATTTTTTATTTTTTTATTTCTATTTTTGTTTTATTTTTCAGTTTTAGTTTTTGGTTTGTGTTAATCTTTGCTTGAGTTACTCTTTTGATTTATGCGTTTAAGAGGACAGGTATCTTCAGAGCAGTTAGAATTTAATCCAGAGATTGAAAAAACAGCTCGGAGGAACCGGGGTAGAAGAAGAAGGGAAACTCAAGAACAAGCCACAAGAGAATCTGCTAATTCTTCTTCCACACTTAATTTACAAGACCCAATTATAGAAGATATGGCAGAAGAAGGAGCAAATCTGAATCTGAATCCAGATCCCAATATAAATCCAAATCAAAACACAAATTCAAATCCACCTAGAAGAACTCTTAGAAATTGTGCTATGCAGCAAGGTCCAAGGTATTTTTCCAGCATTGTCATTCCGGATGATCATACATTGCAGATGAATCCATCCTTCTTAAGCTTAATTAGTGTTCATCAATTCACTGGATTGGATCATGAAGACCCTTATATTCATTTGTCTACTTTTTATGAGTTGATTGGTACCATGGGATTTAGAGCAGCAAATTTTGAATCTGCATATTTGATATTATTTACTTTTTCTTTGGCAGGTAGGGCAAAGGAGTGGCTGAAAGCACATCCTAATCAGAGTTTGACTAATTGGAGTAGTGTAGAAGAAAAGTTTCTGAATATATTTTTCCCACCATCCCTCTACATTAAAGAAAAATCTGACATCACTTCTTTCAGACAAGGAGCAGATGAACAATTTTGTGAAGCATGGGAGAAATTAAAATCATTGTTGAGAAGATGCCCAAATCATGGATTTGATGACGTTGCTCAGTTGAATATTTTCTATACTAGGTTGCGAAATGATGCAAAGATGTTATTAGAGGCTGCAGCAGGAGGATCCATGTTGGATGTAGAAATTGAGCATGCCACAAGAATTATTGATGCACTAGCTTTTACAGAGCAACAGGCTCAACATGATAGACATCCAATTCCAAGGAAGGGAGTCCTTGAACTTAACACCATAGATGCTCTCTTAGCCCAGAATAAAATTTTGACCCAACAAATTGAAGCATTGAACCAGAAAATAGAGAAATTACCTCAACAAATGCACACAGTACAATCTATTCCTAATCAACAGATGAGTTGTGACGTGTGTGGAGGTGAGCATGCAAATGAACAATGCTCTTATCAAGGCAACATTCAACAAGAAGAAGCTAATTATATGGGTGTCTAAGGTAGTAGTCAAGGAAGACAAAGTAATTTCCCTAATCCCAACAATTATCAGAATAATATTGCCCAAGGATGGATAGGGAATCAGAATCAGAATTTTGGGTGGAAACAAGGTGTTAGTTCAACTACTAGACAACCTACATTTCAACAACAGTCATATCAGCAACCTCCATATCAACAGCAGCAACAACATTATCCTTCAGTGCCTGACAGAATAAGTAAATTGGAGGATATTGTAGAAAAATTCATGCAAAGCACTATGGCTAATCAGCAAAATATTGAAGCTTCATTCAGAAATATTATGGTTAATCAGAAAAATACTGAAGCTTCATTCAAAAATATAGAGACCCAGATAGGTCAACTGGCTAAACAATTATCTGAGCAGCAACAAAGAGGATAGTTTTCAGCTAACACACAAACCAATCCAAAGGAGCAGTGTAAGTCAATAACTACAAGGAGTAGTAAGGTTATAAGAGAAGGTATTGGTGACAATCTGGATGTAGAGAAGGAAATCCTAAAAGAAAAAGAAGATTAGTGTGAAAGAGAAAAAGAGAAAAAAAAAGTGAGAGTATAGAAAAAGAAAAAAATACTGAAAAAGAAGAAAAAAATAAAAAGAGTGAGAAAAAGAGGGAGAAAGATGAGAGTCAAATTCCGCAACTAAAGGATTTACCATATCCTCGTCATCCTTCCAAGAAAGATAAAGAAAGACAGTTTGCAAGATTCATGGATATTTTCAAGCATTTACAGATTAATATTCCACTGATGGAAGCTATGGAGCAGATGCCGACTTATGCAAAATTCATGAAAGAGTTGTTAACTAAGAAAAGGAGATTTACTATAGAAACAGTGGAGCTAGAAGCAGGATGCAGTGCTATAATTCAGAAATCTTTACCTCAAAAGTCCAAGGATCCTGGTAGTTTCACTATTCCAGTCACAATTGGGACATTACAAGTAGGTAAGGCATTACTCGATTTGGGTGCTAGTATAAATCTGATGCATTTGTCTATGCTTAAAAGAATAGGAGATTTGGAAGTAAAGCCTACAAGAATGACATTACAGCTAGCTGACAGATCTCTAAAATTTCCTTATGGTGTGGCGGAGGACATTTTGGTCAGAGTTGATAAATTCATGTTTCTTGTTGATTTTGTTGTGATGGATATGGAGGAAGACACTGAAGTTCCGCTTATACTGGGAAGACCTTTCATGAAGACAGCAAAAGTTATTATTGATGTTGATGATGGAAAGTTAAAAGTCAGAGTAGAAGATGAGGAAGTTAATTTTAATGTGTTTGAAGCAATGAAGCATCCTACAGATAATCAACATTGTCTTAGAATAGATGTGGTAGATGATATCTTTCAAGTAGCAAGAAAGAAACTAGTTAAAGTAAGCCCATTAGAAAAAGCTTTGACAGGAATTAATGAGGAATTTGACGAAGAGGAGGAAAAAGAAATTGAGAATTATGCAAAACTTCTTGATTCAGCAAAAGAAGTTACTGCAAAAGAACAACAATATGAGAAATTGCAGCAAGAACATGAAACTGAGAGTTAGAAGCTGGAATTAAAGGTATTACCTCCCCACTTAAAATATGCTTTTCTTGCAGATAAAGGTAGCAATCCAGTGGTGATCAGCAATGCCTTAACAAATTCTAAAGAAGAAAGATTGATCTCAGTTTTGAAAGAGAATGAGAAGGTTATAGGGTGGACGTTATCTGATCTCAAAGGAATCAATCCTTCTTATTTCATGCATAAGATTCATATGGAGAATGATTTCAAGCCTGTTGCACAACCTCAAATACGTCTTAATCCAACTATGAAAGAGGTGGTAAAGAAAGAAGTATTGAAATTACTTGATGCAGGTATGATCTATCCTATCTTTGATAGTGCTTGGGTTAGCCCAGTTCAGGTGGTCCTGAAAAAAGGAGGTATGACTGTAATTTATAATGATAAAAATGAATTAATACCTACTAGGACTGTCACAGGTTGGAGAATGTGTATAGATTATAGAAAATTGAATCAGGCAACTAGAAAAGATCATTTTCCTTTGCCTTTTATGGATCAAATGTTAGAAAGGTTAGCGGGACAAGCTTTTTATTGTTTTTTGGATGGTTATTCAGGGTATAATCAGATAACAGTAGATCCAGAACACCAAGAAAAAACTGCTTTTACTTGTCCTTTTGGTGTGTTTGCTTACAGGAAAATGTCATTTGGATTGTGCAATGCCCAACAAATTTTCAAAGATGCATGTTGGCTATCTTCTCAGACTTGGTGGAACAATGCATAGAAGTTTTTATGGATGATTTCTCAGTATTTGGTGCATCATTTGACCAATGTTTGAGGAATTTAAACATTGTACTAAAGCGTTGTGTTGATACCAATTTAGTTTTAAATTGGGAAAATTTTCATTTTGTGGTAACTGAAGGCGTGGTGTTAGGCCATAAGATTTCTGCAAGAGGGATTGAAGTTAACAAAACAAAAATAGAGATTATTGAGAAACTTCCACCACCAACAAATGTGAAGGGCATAAGAATTTTTTAGGACATGCAGGATTTTATAGAAGATTTATAAAAGACTTCTCAAATATTGCAAAGCCACTAAGCAACTTGCTCAAAAAGGATATTTCTTTTAAATTTGATGCAGAATGTTTGCAGGCTTTTGAATTGTTCAAACAGAAATTAATTTCAGCCCCTGTGATAATTGCTCCTGATTGGAAATTAGAATTTGAATTAATGTGTGATACAAGTGATTATGCTATAGGAGCAGTTTTAGGCCAAAGAAAATCTAAGATTTTTCATGCTATACATTATGCTAACAAAGTTCTTAATGGAGCTCAAATTAATTATGCAACTACTGAAAAAGAATTACTAGCTATAGTTTACGCATTGGAAAAATTTAGAGTATATTTGATTGGTTCATCTGTTACTATATTTACTGATCATGCAGCAATTAAGTATTTTTTAACCAAGATAGATTCTAAACCAAGACCAATTAGATGGATTTTATTGTTGCAGGAATTTGATTTGGTAATCAAAGACAAAAAAGGCTGTGAAAATTTGGTAGCTGATCATTTGTCCAGATTAGTTAATACTGAAGTAACTAACAATCAATTAGAAGTGTAGGAGGAATTCCCTGATGAAAAATTGATGATGGTATAAGAAAGGCCTTGGTTTGCTGACATGGCAAATTTCAAAGCTGCAAAAGTTGTCCCAGAAGATTACACTTGGCATCAAAAGAAGAAATTATTTAAGGATGCTCATTATTTTTTATGGGATGATCCCTACCTTTTCAAGATAGGAAGTGATAATTTGTTAAGAAGATGTGTGACAAGCAAGGAAGCCAAGAATATTTTGTGGCATTGTCATAGTTCTCCTTATCGGGGTCATTTTAATGGAGTTAGAACTGCTACAAAAGTGCTCCAATCTGGTTTTTTCTGGCCTTCCTTATTTAAAGATGCGCACAATTTTGCACAACAATGTATTGATTGTCAGAAAACAGGGAGTATTTCAAAAAGAAATGAGATGCCTTTGAATATTATGTTGGAAGTTGAAATATTTGACTGTTGGGGAATTGATTTTGCAGGACCTTTTCCATCATCATTCTCTAAAGAGTACATCTTGGTAGCAGTAGATTATGTGTCAAAGTGGGTGGAAGCAGTAGCTACTGTAAAAGTGGATGCCAAAACTGTGATAAACTTTTTAAAGAAAAATATATTCTGTAGATTTGGCACTCCCAGAGTTTTAATCAGTGATGGAGGATCACATTTCTGCAATATTCAACTTCATAAATGTTTAGAGCATTATGGGGTCAGACATAAAGTTGCATCACCTTATCATCCACAAACTAATGGGCAAGCAAAAGTCTCAAACAGAGAAATCAAAAGGATATTAGAAAAGACTTTTCATCTTCAAGAAAGGATTGATCAATAAAGTTAGATGATGCGTTTTGGGCTTATAGGGATGCATATAAGGTTCCTACCGGGTTATCCCCTTTTCAGCTTGTCTATGGTAAGTCATGTCATCTTCCAGTGGAAATGGAGCATAAAGCATATTGGGCTTTAAAATTTTTAAATTTTGACCCAAAGGTTTCAATAGAGCAAACGAAAATTCAAATGTATGAATTAGAAGAAATGAGACTTAATGCATATGAATCATCCAAGTTATACAAAGAGAAAGTTAAGGCATATCATGATAAGAAGATTCTGAAAAGAGAATTTCATCCGGGCCAATGAGTTTTACTATTTAATTCAAGACTAAGAATTTTTCCTGGGAAACTAAAATCTAAATGGTCAGGCCCATTTGTAGTAAGATCTGTAAGACCTTATGGTGTTGTAGAATTAGAGGATCCAGCAACAGGAAGATTATGGACAGTTAATGGGCAAAGAATTAAGGCATATTTGGGAGATGCAGTGGAGGAGCTTCATCTCATTATCTACTTAGATGATCCTTAAAACAAAAAGGCGTCAAGCTGAAGATGTTAAACAAGCGCTCCTGGGAGGCAACCCAGAGTTCTATTTTTCATTTCTTTCCTTTTTGCTTTTAAGTTGTTAATCATTGGATTGCATTTGAAGTTCATGTTTCAAGTCAAATTTTGCAGAACATTCGCTCAAGCGACACAATTTTCGCTCAAGCGAATGTTAGTTGTTTCTCTCTGTTTTTGTTTGCTCAAACGAAAAGTTTTTTGTACGCACATTCGCTCAAGCGACACAATTTTTGCTCAAGCGAATGTTAGTTGTTTCTCTCTGTTTTTGGTCACTCGAGCGAAAACTAGTTACACTTATTTTCGCTTGAGCGAAAGTGCCCAAATTTTGTTTTTAAAAAACGCGAGCTAGGGTCATTATTCTCACTTTCCAACATTTTATTTCGAACCCAAGTTCTCTCCACTCACTCTGCATCAAAATTTCAACTTTGTGCACCTAAATTCAAACCTCAAAACACTTTTCCAACTATTCTGAGTATAATCCCTGAGTTTGCACCGATTCAAATCCTAGAATTTAAAGATTGTGTACTGTTCATATCAAGTTTCTGCAGTTGTGCGATTTTCTCTTTATTCTGCAATTAAGGTATGTTTTTAACCCTTTTGTTGGAAAATTGTCTGATTGAGGAGTAATTTCTTGCAACTATGGTAGAATTGATTGAATTGAATGCATAATTAGGAGCTGAAAATTGTGTTGCATGTCAGGTGTTCGTTAAAATGCTTAAAAGAGATTTGTTTTAATTTTAGAGGATATAAAGTATATAATTGTTGATGAATTGCTTAATGATGAAAGGAGGAAAGGATGAATGTTATAAATTAGGGCCTTAGAAATTCGAAAATAAAGCGCATGCCAATTGTTTGGTGAAATGTTCAAGTTGAATTATAATGTGTTATGCAACTTAATAGTCTCACATTTAGTCTTAAGTAACATTATGTTATCAAAAGTTTAGACTAACTATGAGTATGTGCACATGGGTCCAAGGAAAGAATCTCAGGGTGCCTCGTCATCTAGGGTTGCAGGTAAAAGGCCACGAATTGAGCCTTCAGGAATCCAGATTGACAGAAGGAGATTTAGAGATGCTGAAAGGCAGGCAAGGTTCGACAGAATTAGGAACTAGACCTTCATTCAAGAGCGGAGAGTAGAACTGAATGAAGGAGAGTACCCAAGTTCAAAAATGAGATAACCCGCAGGAATTGGAGGCAGTTAGCACTCCCGATGCCCAAATATGACCCAAAAATTGTGAGGGAGTTCTATGTCAATGCCTGCTTGGTAGAAGGTGAGCCATTCAGGGCACGCTCAAAGGTGAGAGGTAGATGGGTTCCGTACAATAGGAACGCCATCAATGATCTGTTAGGAAATCCATTATTTATGGAGGAAGGCCATATTTGTAATTATCAGGTCATCAGGAACAGCAGGCATCTTACTGAGATGCATTTTAGAGACGATGACACTGCAAGAGCCTTATGCGTGCCCGAAAGGACTTATGAAGCAAATCATACTGGGAAGGCCTTAAGGATTTTAAGGGTCAACATGACCACCAACACTCAAATTTGGACCTCTTTCCTGTTGGCCAATATTATTCCCATAAAGCATAGCTCGGACCTGAACATGCCCAGATGTCATTTTATCAGGTGTATTTTGGATGGAACCGAGATTGACGTCGTCGCCATTATGTCTGAAGAGATTTATCAATTTGTGGTTTTAGAAAGCGGGCGACGAGCAGAGCAACCAAAAGCTCTTGGATTCCCTGCCCTGATAACAACCCTCTGTGTAGCTCATGGTGTGGAAGTCAACCCAACAGTGAACATCCGCCCACCAATCAACAGAAGATTCATCGAGCGGCACTGTGTGAACCCTGTAGAAGGGGCACCACAGCCATTGGCAAAGGAGCCACCTCAGCCAAGAGGAGCCCAGCAACCACCTCCACCACCCCAGTAGCCACACTATCAAAGAATGATGCAGTACATGGAGCATCTAACCTTGCAGCAATCAGTGACCCATAGGGGTCAATGTAGTATTAATGAAAACTTTTATAATTTATCTTTGCAAATTGCTCCAGCTATGCAGTGGACATCGCCTCAGGAGTTTGATGCTTTGGTTCAATGGCCTGGGGACATTCCATATTTTCCAGGAGGGGGTGAAGGTGCAGGTGCAGTTGGTGCACAAGAAGGATAGTTGAGGACAAATTATTCTTTGTTGGTTTCTACAACTTGAATGCTTATGTGTTCTATTTTCATTTGGAGTTGTGAGCATCACCTCTGTAAATTTTTATGTTGTGGTTCTGGAAGAGAATGTGATAATAGGCGATGGTTTTGTTTTGGAAAAACTACTTTGCTTGGGACAAGCAAGATTCTAGGTTGGGGGGAGTTGTTAAGTGGCAAAAGTTGATATAATTATACCTTGAATTGTTATGAAACCACTTAACTATTGCTAATTCTAATCTATTTTTCTCCCAATATAGGATGAATTCAAGAATACCTTGATACAAGGGTAAGGAGCATGATTGATAGCAGAATTGGAGTAAAACTGGAAAAAGGAAGAAGATTTTCAGCATGAAAGTCGCTCGAGCGGGATGGATTCTCGCTTGAGCGAATGTTAGTTATTCTTCTCTGGAATTCACTCGCTCAAGCGAGCCAAGACTCGCTCAAGCGAATATCAGTTATTCTTCTCTGGAAGTCAGTCGCTCAAGCGCAGGAAAATTCGCTTGAACGAATGTTAGTTTATCTTCTCTGGAGTTTATTCGCTCAAGCGAGCGTTTTGTCGCTTGAGCGAAAATAGGCTACTTTTGCTTGAGCGAAAGTTCTCGCTCGAGCGAAAGACACGAAGCCCAAAAGCCCAAATTTTTCCAATTTAAATAGAAGATGTGTTTTGAGAAAAGAAGCAGTCTTAGAGAGGAGGAGACACGACTACTGTTAGGGTTTTGTCCAATCTTCACCAATTTTTCACTTCTTCATCAATTGGAGCATTGTAATGGCCAACATGAGTGACTAACTTCCTTCTCTTAGGATTCGATGCACTTCCTTTGAACTCTTTTGTATCATGGTGATATTTTGAGATATTAATCTATGTTTTTATGTTGTTATTCTTATCCTTTGTGCTTTTGAATGATTTATTCTTGATGTTTGGGATATGATTGGAAAATATATCTTGAACCCTAGATCACGGTAAGAATATTTGTTACGTTAATTGCTAGGAATGGAATGAATGAATCAATTGCTTAACACCCTAAACCTAATGCTGGAAAATCTCTTAATTGTGTGAGGAATCAACATTTATTAGGTTTTATTATGAATTTCATGTGTGAGGAATCAACATGGATGATTTGAGTAGGTGGCATCAACATTGTTAGGTTAATTGACGTTCTTAATTGACATAGTCATTACAAAAGAGGGATGAGGAAGGAAGTCAATCCTAAGTGCCTTTAATTGATATTTTCTCAATAACTTACAATTCTTTGTCATTTAATTTTAATTCAACTTTTATTTGTAAAACCCAATCTGTTTAATATACTTAGTAAGCATAATTAGGAATTTTCATTGAAACTGTTCCTCGTGGGATCGACTTTTATTTAATCAAAATACTATACTGCGATTGATAATTTTGGTACGCTTGCCAATAAATCAACAATGGACGATGAAGAGTTGTAACACTCTTGTTGAATAATCATTGAAAACACACGGTTAACAGGTGGAAAAGGGTCCATAAGTAGGATTTGAGAACGAATAACAGAAAAATGTTCCTCTAAGCCTTTGAGGAAACAAATGATAAAAATCTTGTTGGTGATACAATTTTGCAGACTAAGTGCAGTTCGTATAAGGACGTAAATTATCAAGTTGCTCCTACATAGATTTGAGTGTTGTAAAGTAATCGTTAAGAGAATGAAAGTCTTGCCTAAGACAATATATTTCTTCTTGGCTCTTTGCGATGTGGAGTAGATCACTTTAAGAAAAATGTTCACGGAGATCTGTCCAAATGTCTACTACACGTAGGGATGGCAATTAAACTCATACCTGTGTGGACCGACCCGTCCCCGTCCTGAGTTTGACGGAGAAAAACCGAGTTGACTAGGGGCAGGTTCGGGTTTTTCTCGCTTTAAAAAGTCGGGGCGGGAGTGGGGATGGGTAATACAATCCCCACCCCGACCTCGTCCTCACCCCGACGGTATATTTAAATTTAAATTTTAAAATATTAATATTTTAAAAGTATTTCATTTTCTTTTTCTATTACATATAAAGTCATTTTTTATATTTTAGCATTTTTACTTTTCTTCTACCTACTTTTTAATTTTTTTGTCTTTTTTAATTTTTTATATCAATTAATTTATTACATTATTTTTTTCTTTTACTTTTCAGTTTTTCACATTTCCTTAATCTCTCTAATCATTTTTTTTCAATCTTTTCAACCAATTTAATGAACACAAAGTTATTTTTTTCTTTATCTTTTTCTATATATTTTATATAAATCTTAGTAGTAACTAATATTATTTTATTTATAATTTATATTTATTAGGTTTTATTATGTCATATTTTTTGGATCTTATTATTCTTATTTGTTATATACCAAATTTTATCTTAATAAAATAATTGTATTTTAAAGGATTAAAAAGAATTGATAGTTTAAACTTTTATTATTTTAAACTAATTAAATAATAATTAACTTATTAAATATCTCTTTATAAATTATATATTTCATATTTTTAAATGATAACTTAAAAATGAATTAATTTATATATGTAATTAAATGTTTAAATACAGTATAATAATAATAATAATAATAATAAGTATTGAAATATTTAAATACAGTGTTATAATAATAATAATGTTACAAATATTATATATATATATATATATATATATATATATATAATGATTAAATATTTTTTTATATACATATTTTAATATAAATATAATAAATTAAAATATATATTTAATTAATAATAATCACAAATTATAAAATTATAAATATTTATTCATAAATAAAAGATACATAATAAAATTAATTTATTATAAATATAATTATCTTTTTAAAAATAATATAGATCGAAACGGGATGGGGACGGAAAAACCCAAAATCAGTAGAGATGAAAATAGGAACTTAATTTTTAACCCAGGTAAAAGAATGATTAAAAAAGTTGGGGGTGAAGATTGGGGAGGCAAAACTCGTTCTGCTCTTTTGCCATGCCTAGCTACAAGGTCTACGAATATGACGCTTTGTGTAATAGGTGGTGACAATGAATTTAGCAGCCAAGATATAACCAAGGTATTTCAGCGTTTCCAAGAGGAATAGAAAGGGTTATGGACATCTAGTGTAGGTATCATACTGATTAAGAAAACCATCTTGTTTTTAGATATCAAGGCCATTTTAATTGACCGGGACCAAGAATGGTAATTACTACCATCTATAGCTAGAGAAATACAGATGGAGGATGGGTTCTCACTAGGGTAAATATGATATAGACTAGAGGAATCAAGACAATGATCAGATCATGTTGGGATAGCATTATCAGAAACATCTGAGATTTTGATAGAGAACATCTGACATTTTGATAGGGAATCAGTAGAGCTTCAGGTGGAACTCCGATACCATAAAGGAAAATTTGAAATGCAAGAAGGCCGAAGCAGAAATGATGATAGGAGAAAATGGTGTAGTTATTCAGAGAAGCTAAACGCTATATATACAAGCTGCACATCAAGAAAAATACAAAAGAGTAAAACAGAAAAAATAACACCTTAACATGTTCGTGATAAGCAAAAATTACAGAGAATAATTTTAATTGAGATTTTGCATTTCGTTTATCTGCGACTTTGAACCTTTGTGCGGAATCCACATGTCTTATTATTCCTCTGTTACATTTACATTCTGTTCGCATTAACGAAAACTTGAATGATTTGGAGAAATAGTTTGGGTATGATTGCACAAATGAAGTGGAACTAAGACCTTTGGCTGCTAATGTCGTGCACATGCGTTTTTTTATAAATTGTGGTGGTGATGAATTATGTCATGTAGTTCTTAAATTTGATCTTCGAAGCTGGAAAGTTGGTAAAGACCATTTTTTGGGGGTGGTTATGTCCTGCATTAATGTTTACTCTTGTTAAGGAAACTGTTTGATGAAAACAGTAAACGCCCTACGAAGAAAAAGCTAGGATGGTGTGGTTTGCTGCTATATTGCTTTTTTGGCTTCATTGGAATAATAGTATTTTCTGGAGCTCTCATTGATGATAAAATTTAAATGATAAGATTTTATATTTAGGTTATATTGGTGTTTGTAAATAAGCCAAATATAGTAATTGTTTATGATATGACAGTTACTTTTCAGTTTTTCTACTTTTCAGTTTTTCTACTTTTCATTTAATGTACGTGTTCTGACCCTATATAAAAGGGTTAATTACTCTTTCATATATACATAAAAGAATATATCTCTTATTTCTTTCTCTCTTCTCTCATATCTTTTATGGTATCAGAGCAAAGCTCGATCACGGGAAGGCAATACACTAGTGGTATATAGTGTGTGGTAGGAAGTTACGAAGGGTTATGTGAGAGAGTGAGTGACATGCAGTGACATGCAGAGTGACATGCAGTGAGAATTCTTGGTTGGTACTTGGTCAAGATTTTTGAGAAGGTGCAGACGCGTGAAAGCCCATTGAAAATTTGATCGAGATTTAAGATTCAAAAAGCGAATGGCTGGTATGGGAGGAATGGTACAAGGACCTCTACCAATGTTTGACGGCAAGTTATTCGATGATTGGCGTATCAAAATGCAAGTCATTTTTGGTTTCCAAGATGTTACGGATATCGTGAGTGAGGGAGTGATGGAACTAGGAGAAAAGGCCACTGATGAAGAAAAGAGAATGTTGAAAGCTCAGCAGAAATTGGATAGTAAAGCGCGTTTCTTGATTTATCAATGTGTTACTTCAAAGATCTTTAACAAAGTCTCAAAAGCAGCCGCTGCTAAGGATATCTGGGAGATTCTGATGAAGACCTATGGTGACGGAGACAAGAATAAAAAGGTGAGATTACAAACCTTGCGGAGACAATTTGAGTTCTTGACCATGGATGAGAGTGAAACTATGGGCGAGTACTTTGATAAAGTGCAAGAGCATGTTAATGCAATGCGTTCATGCAAAGCTAATGTCTCAGATCAGTATGCAGTAGACAAAATATCAAGAACACTGCCACAGCATTTTGATCATGTGGTGGTAGCAATCGAAGAAACACTCGATCTTGAAGCAATGGAGTTGGAAGAATTACAACACTCCCTGGAAGCTCATGAGTACAGAATGAATGAGAGAAGACACTGTCAAGAACAAGTCTTGCAGGCACGTTCTCAGTATAAAGGAAAAAGAAAGGGGTTGAAGCACGCTGGTAAAGGTAGTTCAAAACAGAAAGATGCGCAAGAGCAGAAAGAAGGCAATAAAGTTGATGTTGTCAAACACAAGAACCACAAGTCTTGCACCAATCTTGATGGAGAAAAGGAGTGGAAGTTTGACAAGAAGAAGGTTAGATGCTATAATTGCCAAAAGTTTGGCCATTTTGCTAAAGAATGTTGGAAGGGTGATGGAGCAAAGAGTAAATAGAAGAATCATGCTAACCTAGCCCAAGATGATACGTCAGATTCTGAAGCAGTAATGTTGATGACCAGAATTGATGTTGATAAACCTGAAGAAGCATCGTGGTACCTAGATTCGGGTTGCTCAACCCACATGACAGGCAACAGAGAATGGTTTGTCAAAATAAAGGAAGTAACTCATGGGAGGATAAAATTTGCAGATGACAGGAGCCTTAATGCAGAGGGGTCTGGCAGGGTTGTGTTACGGGGTGATGATGGAAGAGAGGTTGTGATTGAGGAGGTATTATACGTGCCAGGATTAAAGACTAACTTGTTAAGTCTTGGTCAACTTCTACAGAAGGGTTTTGTGATGACAATGAAGGATAGGTGTCTCAGCATATTTGATCAGAATAGGAAGCTTGTGATAAAAGCTAATTTGTCCCAAAATAGGACATTCCGTGTGGTAATGAATGTTGTAAAGCATCAATGTTTCGCTGCAACATAAAATGCCTTAGAATGGTTATGGCACTTGCGGTTTGGACATCTTAATTTTCGTGACTTGTCCAAACTCAGCCATTGCAGAATGGTTACGGGGCTACCTTTGGTTAATATACCAAACTCAATATGTAAGGAGTGTGTGGAATGCAAGCAAACGCGTGGGAGTTTCCAAAAGTTGCTACCTTTGAAGTCAAAAGAGAAGTTGGAGATGGTTCACTCTGATGTATGTGGTCCAATCCAAGTAGAAACTCTAGGAGGCAACAAGTACTTTGTGGTGTTTATTGATGATTGGACCCGAAAAACTTGGTCATATCTGCTAAAAAGGAAGAGTGAAGTGTTGGAGGTGTTTAAAAAATTTAAGCACATGGTTGAAAGGCAGAGTAATTGCAAGTTGAAGCTTTTAAGAATCGATGGAGGAGGGGAGTACGCTTTACATGAGTTTTACAAATTTTGTGAAGATGAAGGCATCATACACGAGAAGACTCCTCCATATACACCACAACATAATGGAACAACTGAGAGAAAGAATCGGACCATACTAAATATGGTGAGGTGCATGTTGAAGAGCAAAAGCTTGCCAAAGTCATTTTGGGGTGAGGATGTGATGACAGCCACGTATATTCTAAACAGAACACCTACCAAAAGATTGAAGGAGATCACACCAGAAGAAGCGTGGACTGGGGTAAAACCAAGTGTTAAACACTTGAGAGTTTTTGGTGCAATTTGTTACAAACACTACTAGAAAATATACTTTCAACGTCGTTGTTTAACGTCGGTTACATCTTAGCCGACGTTGAACATGCTTTCAACGTCGGTTGGTCAACAACCGACGTCGAAAGTCGAATTTTTGACACATTCTACGTCGTTTTAGCATGCACGACGTGGAAAGTAGGCTTTCGACGTCGGTTATGCCCTCACCCGACGTTGAAAACCCTTCTGAACTCATTATGACCGATCAGAATACAAATATGACCGATCAGAATCAAATGTGATCGATCAGATTTTAATTATGAGCGATCAGAATTTTTTCAATCGATTAGAAACACGTTTCAATCGATTAAAATCTCTTAAAGGGTCAGGATGATCGATCAGAATCCAGTTATGACCGATCAGAACTATTTTAATCGATTAAATCTCGTTTCAATCGATTAAAACATATGACTGGAGATAAATCGAGTTTCAACGTCGGGTGTGGGTATAACCGACGTCGAAACCCCGTTTTCCCACTTGAATAGGCTACCATTTTTGTATCTCCCCTTACTCTCCAGCATCGCGCCCACTCCCCTTACTCTCCAGCATCGCGGCCACCACCTACCACCGTCATTTGGACTCTCCGGACGCCCTCCCTCACGTCGCCACCGCGCACCGCGTGACACCCCCGCCGCAGCACCTCCACCCAACTGCAGCTTCCACCCCACCGCGACGCTAGTCGCCCACCGCGATGCTAGTCGCCCACCACGACGCTAGTTGCCCACCCTCCACCCCCAACGCAGCCTCCACCCACATTGCATTGTCCGCTCACCACAGCCTCGACCCTAACGCCGCATTGCATCCTCCACCTCCACCCCAGTGCAGCGCTGCTCTGTTTCTCTGTGGTGCGAACCTTCATCGCTGCCTTAAACCACAGGTACGATGTTGTTGCACTTATATTTGTTGGGCAAAGTCATACAATTTTACTTACTACATTTAATAGGTAGAGATTGTTAGTCATTTGTCGTTAACTGTTGATTCAATTCTTAGTCATATTATAGTTTTTTTCAATGTATTGATGATGTGTACAATTATACTTGAACTGCTTGAATATGCCCGTGGGGCTTTTTATTGTCAGGTTTCACTGTGTCATTTAAAATTGTTGCCAAAAAACAAAGGAAACTCTGCCGGATTTTTGTTAGAAATTAATCATGAAGTGTGAATTCTGAAAACTACATATAACAATGTAGTTATATAAGTGATGGTAGTAACAATGAAAACTCTATAATTTCAATTTATACAAATTTGGTTTTGACCAAAAAATAGACGAAATTCTGTTGAAATTTCGTTACAAATTAATCTACTTTGGTATAGATTTCATTAGAGATAACGATTATTAGTATTAATCGTTTTATAGGTTTCTCATTTGTAGACTCCAATTCCAAAATGGATCGAAGTTGGGTAAATGCAAGTCGTATTTCACAAGAGTATGAGAATGGAGTTGAAGAATTTTTGCGATTTGCCGAACACAATGGCACCAAGGTTAATGGAAAATTGTATTGTCCATGCGTTAACTGCGTTAATGGGAGAGTACACACACTAGAGACAATACGGGAACATCTTTTATGTGATGGGATAATGAAGAATTATATCCTATGGACATGGCATGGTGAAGTGATTGATACACCAATAGTAACACAAGTTGAGGAAGAGGAGGATATGACAATGGAAGATCGAATAGAAGACATGATTCGTGATGTAGGTCAAGAGAATTTTCTGCAAGCACATGCTGCTGTCTATGATAAATTGAAGATAGATTCAGAGATACCTCTGTATGCTGGATGTACAACATTCACGCGATTGTCAGCTGTATTGAGATTGGTCAATTTGAAGGCCAAATTTGGTTGGAGTGATAAAAGTTTCACTGAGTTACTAGAAGTTTTGAAAGATATGCTCCCAAGCGATAACACCTTGCCTGATCGTATGTATGAAGCCAAAAAAATACTTTGTCCAATGGGTTTACAGTATAAAAAGATACATGCTTGCCCTAATGATTGTGTATTATACAGAAAAGAGTTTGAAAGCCTACATGAGTGTCCAAGATGTGGTGTATCGCGTTACAAATTGAAAGACAAGGATGATAATAGCGAATGTATTGATAGAAAGAGACCTCCTACAAAAGTTATATGGTATCTTCCAATTATTCCAAGATTGAAGCGATTGTTTGCCAATGGAGAAGATGCCAAGAATATGATATGGCATTCAACCGCACAAAAACGTGATGGATTGCTTCGTCATCCGGCCGATTCTCCACAGTGGAAGAAAATTGACTTGCCTATTTCCAAGTTTTGGCAGTGATGCAAGAAATGTTAGACTTGGACTAGCCACAGACAACATGAATCCTTTTGGTAACTTAACCAGTAATCACAGCTCATGGCCAGTTCTTTTAGTGATTTACAACCTTCCACAATGGTTGATTTTCAAGCGCAAGTACGTGATGTTATCCATCATGATTGCAGGTCCAAGACAGTCGGGTAATGACATAGATGTTTATCTAAGTCCGTTAATAGATGACTTAAGGCTATTGTGGGAGGAAGGAGTGGATGTGTTTGATGCATATCAACAGCAGAGCTTCAAGTTACATGCAATGTTATTTTGTACTATCAATGACTTCCCGGCATATGGAAACTTGAGTGGGTATAGTGTCAAGGGTCATCATGCTTGTCCTATTTGTGAGGAAGATACAAGTTTTCTACAATTGAAGCATGGGAAAAAGACTGTGTATAATAGGCACAGAAAATTTCTTCCACATAACCACCCATATCGAAGATTGAAGAAAGCTTTTAATGGTCAGCAGGAAGATAAAATTGCCAAACAACCTTTAACTGGTGAACAAGTTTATGAACGGGTTAGAAACATTAATGTTGTCTTTGGAAAGACTAAAAAACAGTCGTCCGATAAAAGGTTGTGGAAAAAGAGATCAATTTTCTTTAACCTTCCATATTGGAGTCATCTAGATGTGAGACATTGCATTGATTTTATGCATGTGGAGAAGAACGTATTTGATAGTCTCATTGGCACACTATTGAACATTAAAGGAAAAACAAAGGATGGAGTCAAAGCTCGTCAAGATCTATGTGAATTGGGAATACGTCCGAGAATTACATCCAAGACCTGAAGGCAAGAGAACATATTTACCACCAGCTTGTCACACATTGTCAAAGAAGGAGAAGACTAGTTTATGTCAGTGTCTTCACAGGTATTAAAGTGCCACAAGGATACTCTTCAAATATTAAGAGTCTTGTGTCCATGAAAGATCTGAAGCTAGTTGGGTTAAAGTCGCATGATTGTCACGTTTTGATGCAACAACTCTTACCCGTAGCTATACGTGACATATTGCCAAAGAATCTACGACATGCAATTATGCGTCTTTGTTTCTTCTTTAATGCTATATGTGCCAAAGTAGTTGATGAAAAATCATTGGAGCAGTTGGAAAATGAAGCTGTGGTTATATTATGTCAGTTGGAGATGTATTTTCCTCCATCATTTTTTGACATTATGGTGCACTTAATAGTTCATCTTGTAAGAGAGATAAGACTGTGTGGTCCGATTTATTTGAGGTGGATGTACCCAATTGAGCGATGTATGAAGATCTTTAAAGGGTATACAAAGAATCCATATAGACCTGAAGCTTCTATTGTTGAAAGGTATATTGCGAGAAGAAGCTATAGAATTTTGTTCTGAATATTTAGGAAAGGCCCTAGCAGTGGGTGTACCTACTCAACGACATGATCATAGAATAAATGGTAAGGGCACTCGTGGGGTCAAAATACAATCAAAAAATGCTAGTGAGTTGACCAGGGCACACTTGTATATTCTAAACAACACAGAATGAAGTTCTTCCTTACATATCTCGCTCATCAATCAATATTGAAGACCCTCAACCCCAAAATGAGTGAGCGGTGGTTGGTTAATGAACATAATAATACTTTTGTTAGCTGGTTTAAAACAAAAATCTTTTCCGAGGACAATGCATCTGATACTTTGAAATGGCTAGCACATGGTCCTAAACAGAACGTCGTGACTTGGACTGGGTATGACATTAACAAATACTCATTCTACACAAAGTTACAAGATGAAAAAAGTACAGTCCAAAATAGTGGAGTATCTATTGAGGCGACATCCATGCACTTTTCTAGTTCAAAGGATAAGAACCCAATTATGGCGTCTATGAGTTACTTTGGAGTGATTGAGGAGATTTGGGAGGTTGACTACATTCAATTCAGAGTTCCTATATTCAAATGTAAATGGATTGATATTAATACTGGTGTTCAAACTGATGAAATGGGATTCACTTTGATAGACCTTAAGAAGATAGGACATAAGGAGGAACCATTCATAATGGCGTACCATGCAAAACAAGTTTTCTATGTAACTGATCCATGTAATGACAGGATGGTCAGTGGTACTCCAAGCAAAAGGGAATGATGTTATGCATGAAGAAGATGATGAATTAGATGATATTATTAACATCCCCACTCCATCACGTGATGCCTAGTAGTATTGATGATATGCAAGAAGATTTGGTTCATGCTATTCGTAAAGATCATGATGAAGGCATATGGGAAAACTTAACTATTTAAGTTATGTGTTCATAACTAATTTGTGTTTATATTGAAAATATGTGATAAATTGTGTTTATATTTCAAATATGTGATAAATTGTGTTTATATTCCAATTTATGCAAAAACTTAACTTAATTTTTTTTTTAACAGGCAAATGGCATCTCCTCCACCATCTCCTCCAGCATCTCCTCCAGCATCTCCTCCAGCATCTCCTCCGGCATGTCCACCCCCCCCCCCCCATCTCTAAAGAGGACTCGACAAGCCACACGGTTGAAAAAGTTGACCGTTCGTCATATGGCAGGAGATAAGTTGGTTGTGAGTGTGGATCCAAAGACTGGCAAAATATCAGGGCCACATCACACTCAATTTAGGTCCTACTTGGGTACTCTTGCTAGAGAAAAGGTATGTAATTTTTTAGAGTTTTTAACTTGTTATGCATATATGGTCAGCATATGTAAATGGATTGATATCTAACGTTTTAAGTTCATAATTAGGTATCTATTTTGCATCCATCTTGGGATTATGTGGAGGAGACTTGCAAAAATTTAATTTGGCAAGATATTTTGATGAGTTTTGTTAACTCGTTAAATTATGTTAAGTTAAGTTAGATCCTAAACTTTGTTATCCTAATTTATTTTGTTGTTTTTGCAGAATCACTTTGATATTGTTAACTCTGAACAAGTTAGGAGAAAAGTCATGTCATCTATTGCCAAAATGTGGAGGCAATTCAAGTCGACATTGACTTCAAAATGGATTTTTAATGACCAAGCCATTAGCAAAGGATTAACTCCTTGTCAGCGTTATGGCATAGATGAGGAAACTTGGAAGCAGTTTGTCAGGAGTAGGACTGGTCCACAATGGGAGGTATGTTACTATTTAAAAACTTTGGTATGTTTCCATATTGTCTTATTAATTTAGCACATTGTAATATGATATTATGTTGCAGGAGAAGCGAATAAAAGGAAAGGAGATTCAGAGGCTGAATGTGGCCCCCCACTGTCTGTCTCGTGGGGGGTATGATTTGTTGACGCAACGCATGATGAAGGAGAAGGCTAAACTCCGAGAAGCTGAGTTAGCCTCTTCTGGTGTAAGCCAGGAAGAAATTTCCCCACCATCTCCTCCAAAACGTCATGAAAAATGGAAGAGGGCTCGGCAAAAGCCCTCCGGTGAAATGACATCAGAGGAGGCCCGCTTGATTGCTGAGCGGATTGTAAGTCAAATTAGTTTCTTTCAACCTCATTAACCATGCTTTGTCATTCATCAATTTTTTTTTACAATATATAATGCTCAATTGTAGGATTCTTTAGAGGAGCAGTATACACAGGGAACATTCGTTCCCCGTGGTCGTGAAGATATATTAACTACTGCTATTGGACGCCCAGAACACCCAGGGCGTGTTCGTGCTGTTGGAGTTGGTGTGGGTATTCGAGCATATTTTGGAGCTCCATCATCAGACCATACCCACACCACATCATTGAGCCAGCAGGAGATGGCCAGATTGGAGGAGAGTCTAACAGCGAAGCTGAGACCAGCGATGGTTGAAGAGCTGACAGCGACGCTGACACCAGCCATTACCGCACGAGTTTAGGAGGAGATGATGCATGTATTTGGTTCAAGTCTAGCATCCATAGGTGTCACACAGCCTACCCACCCACCTATGGATGTTCCTCCTCCATCTGCCGCACGAGTTAGCACTAAGGGTAGTTGTGCTGAGCCAAATACTGCTGATCAAGACCTTCCTGCTACTAATCAGGAGGTTGTTGTTGTTGTTGTTGCAGACACTGACCACTCAGGTATGTGTGGATGATATCTTAATGACAAAAATTCATGTGCATATTAAATAATTAATGTCTTATTTTTGTGTAATCAGGTCAGTGTGAATTTTATGTTGATGAGGATGGATCTGAACCACGATTGGTGGCGGTTGGTTCAATTGAAGAGGGGGCCTCTACAATTCATAGTGTGCCTTTAGCACCTAACTTGGCCAAAGTGGTCATTGAAGAGGTTCGAGATGCTTATGCTCTTGTACCTGTGCCCACAGACGAGGTGATGACAGTGGGACAGGCCCTCCAGACCTTCATTGCATGGCCTAGACATCTAATCAGGCCTATTTTGAAAAAGGTTTGCATATACTTTCTGTTAATTATCATATGTAGTCTGGTACTGTTTTTTATTATTTCTCAAGTCAATGTTATTTTATGTAGGATGTTCAGAAGCCACCCCAGTTGCCTAAACTGGTTCCTACTTCCCATACTAGTAAAGGTAAGGAAGTAGATGTCCCAGAAAATCCAATTTTTCAACTACTATCTGTTGTCCCACAGTTGTATATTCAATCTTTTCAAGTGAAGTGGGATGTTGATAAGTTAGGGGTAGACAATAAGAACTTTCCCCTTTACATTGGCCACACCGATGTCTGTGGAGATAGCAGTTGGCAATCGATGTCTAAACATAGCAATGTTACAATTTTGGACAATGTAAGTATTTATTTTTATTTATTAATTATGTTATTTGAAGTTATCGTCATATTTAATGTACATTGAACTAGCTACTTTAGGATGATGAATGAATTGTCTGAGGAACAACGCACCCAAGATGTGTATGGATTTTTTGAGCCCCAATCCATACAAAAATCAGGAAACAAGAGAGAAGAAGTTCAAATATACATCCAAAATTGGATGATGAAGTCAAGGAAGAAAGTTTACTTGGGTGCTTACCACCATCAGTAAGTATTTAAGCGTATGAAATTATTCGCATTAAATTTTATAGTGTATTGTATTATCCTAACTTTTTGTAATGTAAGCAGAAATCATTGGCAGTTGTTGGTTGTTTGCCCAAAGAAGAATGTTGTGGCTTGGTTCCGCTCACTTGGCAAGAAACCTGATGCAGAATCTTAAAAACATTGTAAACAGGTACACATTCTTATAATAATTTAAACAATTATTAATTGTTTTGTTACTTAATTGTTTCATTATATCTTGTATTGCACAGTGCATTTAAGGTTTGCAATACAATTGATGGAGTACACACAAGCAAAAGCACGACTCCAGATTGGATTTTTGTTAATGTAAGTCATTTTATATTTATGTATTATATCATTCATTTTATATGTCAAGTTAATATATTATTTTTTGTAGTGTAATAGGCAACCAGGATCTTATGAGTGCGGATATTATGTTATGCACTCGGATGTGGTCGATTGTTGTTAGCAAGACTGAGGATACATGGAATCGGGTTTGCTTAAATTTAGTATTCAATAAAAGACCCAAGTATTGTGTCATTGGATACTCTGTTAAATTATCTTTTTTCTTGTAACAGGTATTTTCGGACAGGGAAGCATTGCCCATAGAGACCATTGACGATATTAGAAACACATGGGCCGATAAGTTTGTTAAAGTTAGAAGTAGGCAAGTTTAGTTATTAATTTAGTACTTAGTTTAGTAGTTAGTTTAGTAGTTAGTTTAGTTACTTTACTAGTTAGTTTACTAGTTAGTTTATTAGTTAGATTAGTAGTTAGTGTATTTGGTAGATAAGTAGTTGGATACACTATAATTTTGGATACAATTTTATTTTTGGATGCACATTCAATTGTTTATATCTTGTACATTGTCTGCCTGGGTTGTATTCAAATTTGCAGGTATGTATATATACAAACATTGGGTACCCTGTATAAACAAAGCATCCATTTAAAAAAAATAGACTTTCTACGTCGGTTCATACCATAACCGACGTTGTAAACACGTACTCGCTTGAGCGACGAGTGTACTCGCTTGAGCGACGAAAGCTTCAAACAAAGGGGACTCTCGGGTTCCATCTCGCTTGAGCGATGAGTGTACTCGCTTAAGCGACGAAAGCTTCAAACAAAGGGGACTCTCGGGTTCCATTTCGCTTGAGCGACGAAAGCTTCAAACAAAGGCGATTCAAAAACATTATCTAATGGTTTTTGCAATTTTTTCTGTGGAGAGAAGATACATGATACCATCATCGTAATAATAATAGTTATAGGAATTGAATCCTTTTTCCAAGTAATCATATCTAACACACTTTTCTTCCTCTTCTAAGAACTGTGGCTGTTTGGTACTTACTATATGGAAGTAACAGCAATCAATCATGGCCGAGAACTAAATTTCTGATAAGGAACGGGCATAGTGACGTCGTTTAGCCGATACTTTACTTATTGAACTCTCGCATTTATATTCATTCTCACTCGTTAGTCATAACTCATGACAGCCCTCAATTTCTGCAAATTAGACTTTGAGCTTTCGTAAAGCCTTCAATCAATATTACAAATTAAGGCTTTTTTTTTTCATTATTTGATGCTGTTGCATAATTTAGGACTAGTTCCGACAACTTTAAAAATATTTGATGTTGATTATCTAATTTGGCATGTATCTAGTTTAGTTCACCATTTTTAATTTACATCAGCATTAGTGTTCTTCTGGTGGCGTTTTTGCAGTTTCCCACTCAGTACTCAGCCTGGAAGCAATTCTTATAAGTACTGTTACATCCGTGTAGTTTGTGGCAGCAGAGTAATTTTTAGTCATTCTGTTTGTGCTAGGTTTCTGCAGAATTAGTGCGTGATGATTATCGCTCTTTTAAGTCTGTGCAATGGGAGAAGCCTTGTGTAATGTAGAGGAAAGAGTGACAGAAATAACAGCGAGAGCACAAGGGCCATAGCTTGTCTCATCTCTTCTTGCTCTCAACAAAAATTCTCGAAGACAACAGGTACACTCTCAAATTTGTTCCACTAACACTCTCAGTGAAATATAAGATATCAGCAACCTCTTATCCTCTTTAATCTCAGATTCTTTCTAATCAAGGTTTTAAATTGCAGTCACAAAGTGTTCACGGTGATCCGAACCTTGAGGCCATAGACAGATTTTTGAAACCATGTTTCTAATTGGTTGATTATCGTTTCAAAAGTGTAGTGTAGTCCCATTGAAGTTCATCATGCTATAACTCTGATTTATGAATAAACTTAGTTGTCTTGCAGTAACATATGTTATGGTATAATTTCTTTATTTTGTACAAATTTGACAATCTCCCTGTGCATTCAGATGACATATTCCTATTTATTAAAATAATTCTAATTTAGATCATCTGCAAGAGTAACCAAAACAGGGTTTATTCTGTCAACTTTGTGTGCTGGTGAAGTCCATAATTTTTTTGTATTCTACATTCAAAACAATTAGTGATTCCCCTCCTCACTTTTCCCTCCCACTCCCAGAGTAGATATTCTGGCTTTTTTCATTGAAATATTTTGGTTACTTTGTACTTGTTGCTATTTGGGCATTGAGAACGGTTAGGCTCTTCCATTTCTTGCTCTTGCACATGCCAATATTTTGGGCATTGTGACAGTTAATTTTCAAACTCGAAACTTATTTACTCGTGTATTTCACAGAGTGACTTGTGTTTGGTGCTAAAATTTATTTGCTCATAGTCTGCTACTTCATTTAAGTTGATCTAATTATGCAGGACAAAAATGAAGTTTCTTGGCTGTCAGAAACAAGTCCTATTGTTCGGCAGGTTTAATTATATTATTCTTGGTAGCCTGAATTTCAAGATTATTAAAAAATTATTAAGACTTTTTTAAATTGCTTCAAAATTTATCTTCTAATGTTTGTTCTTTTTGTTTGATATCAAAATTTATCAGTAATATTTTTTATACCGCTCAAAACAAAACCACTAATATCCATCACCTCTGTATAACAGAAAAATTATTAAAATGTTATTCACTTTTAACATGCTTTCTCAATTTCACAATTAAAATTGTTGATTTAAATTAAAGTGTCTTGCAATAGTAATATACTCTCACTTCTCAATTTACTTGCAGCAGCTAAATGTAGTCAATGGGAAATTCTTTTGCATTTTTATTTTCATAATTGGAAGTGCACATGAAAAGATATATTCTGTGTAATTTACTACATTGATAGATGAATGATCCACTAAAATGGAAGTAGTTAAAACTGTTTAAACTTGCTGAGGTAGGATAATTCAGGTGATTGTAAAACAGGCCCCTTCACACATGCACACCAAAAAAAAAACATGGACGTTTTTTTGTTGAATAAGGCGTGCTATTCGCATTTCATGATGCGGTGCCAGGCTTTTCCATTTTTTTGGTGGGGGCAGCTTATTGCTGCCGTTGATTCACGTTCATGCTCGGCTTGTCAATCAAGGAAATCTTTAGATTTTTATTCGTACTTGGATCACTTGTGTGGGTGAGAGAGGAATAAGAAAATAAATTAATCCTACGAGGCAAGATAAGAAGTGTGGCTCCACTACTACTGTAGGCACCACACAATTAATATTCGCTGTCTGCTCGTTGAATTACTAAAATTTAAACTCGAAAAAATATTTCTTCAATGAAATTTAACATAAAAGGCGTTTTAAATCATTCAAGCAATGGCATGTGATAAACGGAGCCAAAACTCGTGTTGCTTTTTGATGTTAAAATTCTTATTGATTGCTGAAGTTCTTGTGGATTCTAAAAAGGATTTGGGTTTTTCTTCCCTTTCTAAACAAAGTTTAGGATATTATTTGTTTAATGAAGTCAACAAGGCCATAATGCGTGGCATTGATTTGTCTATAGGCCGAAATAATGGAAGAAATAGGGAAATGAAGAGACAATTTTGGCTTTAGAAGAAGAGAGCAGGGTAACCGATTATTCCCCACTTTATGGTGAAGTGAGGGATTTTAATTCGATGCAATGTATTTGGCATTTGCCGTTAAAGAGAAAGAAAACGAAAGCGTACAAGAGAAAAGAGGGCTGGTCCCAGTGGTTTCTTTGACGGTGGCGTGTCGTATATAACATCTCACAATATGTTAGCCTATGCCTATCTATCCGTGAACGGCTATATATCAAAAACTTCAATTATTCTTCTTCACTATGAGAGCCTCACCTGCTCAATAAAACAAAACTCGTAAACAAGCACGAGCTATCTTTGATACCTTCATAAATAAAGCTAACATGTGTCGTTATCAAGATCTATTCCATCATAGTGACCATATCACACTCGATATGCTTAGCTTGTATAAATTTTTCTCCTTTTGTTTATGTTCTTTAATTCCCCCGTTTCCGCCACTCTTCAATCCGTGAATGGATTGCATCGCGTGCAGGATACAGAGAGGCATTAACTCATGCAGCTCGAAATGGATCGGAGGGTGGTTGAATTACTCTTCCTATTTATAACCTCGTGTCCATATTGGGAGAAGACTTTTAGCAACATTTCCTCCTAATTTGAAAAAACATTTTTCTATATTTAGTTTTCGGTCCATTCCAGGAACAAAACAAGGCAAAGCAAGTTTCTAGACCAATTGTTCGTTCCCGTTTAAAAACCTTAACCTAACAATCTTCACTGCTGTACATCTGTGAAATCAATGCACATTCCTTCAACAAAAAGAAACAAAAATACAAGACAAAACGAGGAGTCAGAATCAGAATATTATAAAGAAGACAGAAGTCTATTTACCTATTTCTTTTTTATCATTTCCACACACAGCCCAACCCACCAGCGAATGCTTCGTTCCCTTTTTTTTTTTTTCTCTTCTTTTTTCGGGAGGAGGTTTGTTGTTCCATACCATAATAAGAAAATTAATATTGAAGCAAAATAACTAGAACTAGAAGTAGTCCCTGCATTAGATCATAATCCATCATGTTATACAGCCATAATAATGATCGATGGGGCTATGTGCAAAAAGCTATAAAGTGGGTTTTACAAGTATATATGATCATGATCACTAATATTACCATCGGTCAGGAAGAAAAATTACATGTGCCATTACTAGAGTTCTCACCTAAGTCTCATAAGAAAAAGTCAGCAAAAAATAAACCACATAGAAGCATGAATAATGGAGTTATCATCTCTACTCTTCTTTCAACATGTGTGAAGGAACAACATCTTGAAGAAGTCCATGGTCACTTAGAAATGCATTCGTTCCCGGATTACAAAGCCGTCTCTCTTGAGTAAAACCAGCGTTCTTTGGAGAGGAAGAATCATTGTAAGGGAAACCCAAAGAGGACAATGTGTTGAAAATAAGTTGTTGGTGGTGGTGATGGTGCTGCTGCTGCTGATACTGGTGGGATAAGTAGCTTCCTGCTGGTGGAAAAACTGAAGCAAAGTTGGTGGCGTATCCAGCGGAGACACCTGAGCGAGGCAAAACTGGGCTTGGATGTGTGTGTTGGCCTTCATAGGTTGTGACTACAACGCTTGGATCAGTGAAAGATCGCTCCACGCGTTTCTTCACATTACATGAAACACTGGTGCAACGATAGTAGCTCCTACATGTGATCCACATAGTATATTCCCAATGTTAAGGCTATTTAATTAATTAATTAATTAGTTTGTTTATTTTGTCTTGGTGTAACTTGTAAGTGAATTAAAACAATTAAGAGAAATAAGGAAGAGGAAGAAAAAGTAGGTAGGAGCAGGCGTGGTAAGACTTAAGATGGAGTTTACTGGGAGAATTAAAGCGTATGTTACCTGGGAAAGGGGCTGTTTTTCACGGCCTTTTGACCGTACTTTCTCCATCTGTACCCATCTTCCAGATGATCGACCTCGCTTTTCGTCATGAACGCGAATCTTGGTTCTCTCTGTCTCTTCTGATTTGTCTTCTTGGGCTTCAACCTAAACCCAATAAGAACCAGATCCCAGAAACCATCAAATCTTAGAACCTTCCTCACATCAACCACATCACATGTATTGTTGTTTTATCTCAAAAGAAAAGTTAACTAAACAAAAAAAAAGCTACCCCATGAACTCATTTGTTTATCTAATTGGATCATGAAATATATTATCCCTTGCTACATATTAAAGCCAAACAACATATAAAAACAAGTACTTTATATTAGAGAGACCATCCCAAATTGTGTGTGCTTCACATCCCATGAACCATTCATTTGTAAAATTGAACTTTATAAAGCCCCCCCCCCCCCCCCCGAGCAACCACAAAAAATGAAAATAAAAGCTATACTAGACTAAGATTGTCTTCGGTGAAAAGATACCGTGGTCGTAATAAAGAAAACACACTGAATACTTTCACAAAATTAAAAACAATCCACCATATATATCGGTAATCTTTTCACTGGAAAATAAATAATTTTCGAGCAATTTCCGAGAAAAGAAAAAACGATGAAATAAATGTAAAAACCCACTGTTTCTTATTCTTTTGCTGTCCTTCTTCTTCTTCGTCATCATCAT
Source organism: Sphenostylis stenocarpa (assembly GCA_963425845.1). Lineage (NCBI taxonomy): Eukaryota > Viridiplantae > Streptophyta > Magnoliopsida > Fabales > Fabaceae > Sphenostylis > Sphenostylis stenocarpa. The sequence continues at coordinate 61,724,572 of OY731404.1, forward strand.
CTTCTTCTGCTTGGTCTAGAGCCTTATTCTGTTCATCATTGACAGCATCACTGGATGCTGATGAAATAGAAGAAGAGTTTGGAGTGGCTGGTTGGTGGTTCAACACCTCGGAACACTCTTTCCCGTTATCAGATGGAACCTTAACTGTAGGGTGGTGAGGCACAGAAACGGTTGAAAGTTGGGGTAACTCAAGCAGAGGACTATAGTCCTGCACACCCAGTAGCTCCATAAACCCTAAAGAGCTCTTTTCCACCTCAGAGAAATCAAAAGCGTTTGAGAATGGATAAACGTTTGAATTATAACAAGGGAAGGAAGAGGACCCAACCGCATCCTCAGTTTTCACAACCATCTCCTTCTTCTCCATATACCTAACAACTTGATCTCTCAAATGCTCAAATCCTTCATCTCTCACACGCCACAAACTCGAACTTAACACTGGTAAGAAGAGGAGAGAGAGGTAGGGTTGATCTGGTTTATAGCTTGTGTGTGTGTGTGAAAGAGAGAGAAAGTTTGTGAGTAGTTTTGGGTTTAGAAGAAAGTGAAAACTGTGTGGAAGGAACAAAGATAGAAAAGAAAGTGACCGGCAATTGTAGGTCATGGACTAGTACGGACAACTTTGAGCCGGTGGCAATCAATGCATGCCATGGTCGACGCTTTCATACGTAGCATTTGACCGCTTAACTGGTTTCTGATGTGTGTGAACGGGGTTCCGCCATCTTCAAGATTCTAACGGCGTTAAATGAATATTTTTTTCTCTCCTTCTTTTCTAAAAATGCCAAATTGTAATAATAGTGTTCACTCGTGTGCATGTGATCTACGAAATCTGATCAATCCTTCAAAGTTTATCGTCACTTTCTTCCTTCTTTAGTTTCCTTTTTTTTCTTTTTCAAACTTCCTTTTTTATTATTTTTTATTTTTTGATCTCACTATGGGAAGCTTTTGCAGCAGGTATTAATCTTTGCAATTCGGCCAAATTGTCTTACAAACGAGCAAAGCACAGGGATTCGTGAATAGATTAAGAAGAAGTGGTACCAAAATAAATCCTTAAATAAATTGATGAATCGGTGAGCCTAATTCCATCCTTTTGACTCTTCAGAAATCAACATTTGAAATTCCCAAAAAAGTAGTTCTCGTAAATGAAAAGGGGCAACCTAATTTACAACATGTTCTATACCAAAGTGAGTGTTTAAATGAGAATATACCCCATTACTAATGGAAGCTTTGGCGTTGGTGGGTTTCGATTTGGAGTATAACTTGGAACGAACTGATCCAGTTTTAGTTCAGTGTAAGAGAATAGTTATTCATAAACTTTTATTGGTAAACTGACCACATCATATCCAACCATATCCGAGGGGAGTAAGTAACAAACCAAGGATTCGGAACCACAAACCTTAACTAGTGTGAACGCATTCATATAAAAGATCCCATGTCTAACAAAATCAGCGTTCATATATATTGTCGGTGGAAATTTTGTTACTAGCAAAAAATGTATAAAAACCTTTCCTAAATTTCATTTCCATTATTTATTGAGAGGGTATAGCTGATTTTTATGCAGGATTAAAGTTTAAAAGTTTAAAGGGAAGAGAAACTGCAGAAGGAAAAAAAAGGAAGATAAATAAGAAAGGAAAAAAGTACACCATTGCAAGATGTGGAAGGAAGTGTTTTGTGTGATGGGAAGGGGAATGAGAAAAGGTCATGCACGTGTGGTTTTAAGTGAGCCACGACCACGAGAAGCATGCTGACATAGTTTCCGTGTGCAAGTACTTGACTGCTATCTAGCATGCGCCTCAATAATTAGATTTTTTTTTCTCTTATTTTTCCAACTTGATCATATTTGTTTCATTACGGATATGTAATTTTGTAGTCTCAATGAAAGCATTTTTGAAGATATCGAATTGTATATCCATCATCACCTTAAGAATTTTCTTGCCCATGATCAATGTATAGGCATGATTACAAATGAAACACTCGTAAGTTTTGTGTAGCTCTATTATGTTTTCGATCACTCTTGAACTAGTACCATATAGTTAGAGTGCGGTCATGTTGTATCATAACAAAGGTGTTGGAGTTTTCTGGAATGAGTAGGCTCTGTAAATGCTTTGAAGATCTGTTAGGGATGGATGTACCTTGTTGTACGCCACCTATGCCCGCAAAAAAATCAAGTTCTTTCGTCCGTTCTAATTTATTTAAAATGGTCCCTACTGCTCCATTCTCTAATCCCTATTCATATTTATAATTATGGTTTAGAATGATTTTTCGAATGAAATGTCAGTGACAGCAGAAAAGAAGGCATGGGGGAGAAGGAACCTTACATCATGTTCGTTTACAAGAAAAGTAGTAGTTTCATCAATTTCATTATTTCTGCGTTCCAAAACAAAGTACTCTTTCACTCTATCTTTACAACAATGCTTTTGATTCTAACATTCGAAGGAAACAACTATTATTTACTTGATTTATATATAAATCATTAATTAATCTCCAATAAGTTTCACTATATCATTAGTGCCTTTTATAATATTGCAGTTAAAAAATACTTTTTTGACACATGTATAATCTAACCAATTTATTGATGATATTATAAATTACATTGGGGTTTTAAAATTTTGAAAAATCTTGTATACTTGAAAGTTTTAAATGAAAAAATTCATCACTAAATATTGCGGTGTTGATATTATTTCATCTCATAATTAATAAGAATGTCTATGATTGGCTAATGATAATTATGATATTATTTGTATAGTTCAATATTACGAATTAGGTATTTTATATATATATATATATATATATATATATATATATATATATATATTCTAATTTATTATAATTTTATTATTATCATATATTAAAAATATATATAAATTATATTTGATTTTCCCTCTGAAATAATACAAGAGACTCGTAATAATTTTCTAATTGAAAACTAAAGAATAATAATATCATTTTTAAAAATAAGAGTGTCTTGATTTAATATCTATTATAATATTATCGATGGAATTATTATCTTTAAAATATTATTTGTTTTAAAATTATAATTTATTATAATTTTATTTTTAAAAAATATGTTAAAAAGAGAATAAATATATAAATTACTCTTTATTTTTAACAAAATTTCAATAAATAAATATAAAAATACCATTTTTCAATAAATAAATATAAAAATACCATAAAATATTTAAGATTTAATAAGAGATATATATCTTTAACTTAATTGATATCAATTTGTGCCCCTCCATTAATACATATTTGTATCTTCTAGGGTTTGTTGCTGATTTCCGTAGTTCTCATATAGGAGTAACTGGTGCTTTGATAATATAAATTTTAAGTAACATGGTAATATATATATATATATATATATATATATATATATATATATATATATCATAGTTTATATTATTGTTTTTTTTTAATTATGTAGCATATAAATATATCTCATAGTTTATATTATTGTTTTTTTTTTTAATTATGTAACATGTCAATATCCAATCTCATGGGAGGGTACACTAGTCATAAAAAAATATCACAAATCGTTTTCACGTGTTTATTAGTCGGACCAAAATTAAAGTGGTGGTCCGAGATTGGATAATAATTAGGGTAACGAGATTTAAAAATATTAAAATAAATTTAATTCGATGAACTTGTTTGAAATGTTAAAAAATAAAATAGATTAAGTAAAAAAGTTATGGCCTTTAATTAAATAAGAACAATTTTGATTTAATTCGTTTAATCACGATGAATCAATGTATAAATTTTTTTATCGATCCATTTTACAAAATATTTTTTTAAAATAAAAAAACTAATATTACTTTAGTAATGTATAAAATGATCTAAAATATAATGATAAAAATGATTACATATTAAATAAAGTGAATTGGTATCTAGATCCTGACTTTTATTCTTTGAGTGAAATTAATTTCTCTTATTATAGCTTGTATATCAAATGATTGTACCTAAAATTTGTAGAAAATCATTAATATAATTAAATTTAAAAAATATATTTTTTTAAATTAATTATTTTCATATAAACATGCTATAATTTTTTAAAAATTTTCAATCACGAAACTTGATTAGCCTAGGTAAGAAAATATTATGATTAACTTTAAAAGCGTATCAAATTGAACTGGGAAACTTTTTAAAACAAGATTAAACTAAATAAAATCAAAATATTATTATTATTATTATTATTAAAAAAAGAATAATACTGTGAAACATAGGTATAAATGTGTTAATTTTTAGTTCAAAATTTAATATATATATATATATATATATATATATATATATATATCAGAATAATTAGAAATATAGAGATATTTTAAATAAAGTCATAAAGTTGGATGGGAGAAACCTTTTTCATATAAATTTTAAGGAAAAAAATATATTTCTCAAGTTAAAATTATAATTGATGTTGGCAATATTTTAGATTAATTCTTTTAAATTTTAATTTACATATAAATTAATTTTAATGATTTATATATATATATATATATATATATATATGAAATTATTTTCTTTGAATAGACTCATGATAATAATTTATACCCGTAGAGAATAATAGTTTGTTTAATTTTTATTTTTATTTTACAATTTTTAAGAATAATTTCAGAAATTAATTTTTGAAAATAAGTTAGAAGTTTTTTATAATTTTATTTTTTTCAAAAATATTTTAGATGACATAAATGATGATGAAAAATCATAACAAAAATTAAAAAATTAATTTTGATAATTATATAACAATAAAAATTGTTAATTTAATGTAATTATTGATAAAAATATGGATAATCATTATTAAAAAATATATTTTATTAATTTTAATTAAAAAACTAAAAAATATCTTTATTAAATTATTTTAACAAAAAAAATCAAATAATTTTAATTTTTAACAATTAAAAAAACTAAAAATTATTTTTAAAACAGTAAACAAAGTCTTAATCTTTTTATTCATTGTTATAATAATAATCACGTGATTTTTATTAACAGGGTAAAAGTTTCGTGCCTAAAATTATCCAGTTTTTGTTTTGGATCATTTGAAAATAATTAACGTTCGAAACATTAAAAAGTCACAAATTTTTTATATAATAGAAATTTTTAAATTTTAATTAACTTTTAACAGTTATTTTCCTAGAAAACCTTGTCTCCAAATTTTCCAAAATAATTTTCCTTTCCAAGACATTTATACTGGTTATTTTATAATTTACAATATAAAAACTTATTTTCTATATATTAAAAAATAAATAAAAAAATTTAAATCACGTTTCACAAATTATCTAAATAAGAATTTATTTAAGTTATAATTAATGAGATATAACAAATTATTAAAATAATAAAAATTTTACATCATGCGTAACTCATACATACGTCATCCAATAGTTCTTAGATCCTTTACATCAGTCTCTTTACAACCTCTTCAACCTTTTTCTCTCTCTCTAGCCTTTTATATTTCATTTCTTCTTTCCTCTTCTTTTTCTCTTTTATTATTTTGTACTCAACACACAGTATTGCGCAGAGGATATCTTTTGGTAGTTCTTCCATTAATACATTGTTCTAGTCATAAATTTATCACCTTTTCAAATTTTTATATATAAATATACCACCCACGTGATTAATTAATTTACTTATGTAGTTCACAACAATTGACTAAAAATGCATTAAAAAACGTTTTAACTTAAAGTTCGAAACCATTAACTCATGCACATCATTCAAAATAATAATAAGCTCGTGGATTTCGTTAGATTCCATTAATTATATATATTATTATTAGAAATAAGTACTCAAATTTTGAAAAGGTAAGAAAAACGAAGATGAAAATTCAAAAGGGCTTGTTTACATAGAAAATTGAAAAAAAAAAAAAAAGGGATGATGCGTTGGCAAAAGCAACACAAAGCAGAATACACGGTGGCCGGTCTTTAAGGGGTCATGGGCCCCTTCTCTTGTCCATGATCAAGTTGACAACATTTTTTATTATTAGGGCAAATAAGTTTTTAGTTCATCAACTGTTTCAGATTTTGATATTAAAAATTTAAAATTGATTAAAGTAAGATAGATATTAAATAAGGACTAAAAATTATAGTTTACATTTTTCGATTTTAAAATAAAAAAATAGTCATTTTTTATGATGGCTAAAATGGAAAGATAATTAAGATATTATAAGATGAAAATCGAATTTTAAAAAATTCTAAAGATTTGTGTCACATAACACAATCTAAAGGTTATGACATGTTCTTAATACTCACATATACCAATTTTTTTTAGTCTCTATATGTCTTTTTATGATTCATGTTATATGAAATTTTATTATCTTAACTTTTCAAATTACAATCCTATTATTAAATGATGGTATGATTGGCCTAATATCACATATTTCACATTTATAGAATTATGATTTGAATAAATGTATTTATATTCAATTTAATACCCCTTCTTAATTATGTTCATGAAAATAGTGTATCACTAATTGATAAACCAACATAGATATTAGGATTTCTATTACCACTATTAAAGTAATTTAGGATGGATCGGCATCACATTAATCGATAAACCAAACAAATATTTGCCATTTGTTACTTTAATTCATAGTAAGTGTAATTAACTGATTATGTTATTTTTAAATAATATTTTACTTATTACTTTATTATTTAGTAACCTATATACACTTGTAATAGATCTAACAAAAATCATATTTAGAGTGAATTGTGATTTATTATTGTAGCATATCTAATAACCAGCTTAACTAATATATTTGATTGAGATATTTAGTATTTTTTAGATATTAGGAACATGTTGAATAAAATAAGTATCTCATAATTCTCGAGTTATTATGCTTAAATATTATTTTATAAAAGATTCTGTATTTCTTTTCATCACATTTTATTTTTTCATCCATTTATTATTCATTCACCTAGAGTCTATTTAGTAGTAAAGAAAGAAAATGTAAGAGAAGAAAAAAATAAAGTGAAAAATATTTTTTATTCATTTAAAAAAAAGTGACATGAAAAAAAGAAGAAAAGTATTTGTTTTTAAAAAATAATTAAATTTAAACTACAAAGTTAGTGATATAATTATTAATTGACTTTTTACTAATAAAATAACTTTTTAAAGTAATATTTTTAAATTATATATCTCATTTTTTTAATAATATATACTTTGCTACATGATTATATAATATTTTATGATAAAATTATTTTAAATTAAATTAATAAAATAATATCACATCGCAAAAAAAAAATTTAAAATTATTCATTTAATTTTTATAATCATCTTTATATTTGTAATATTTTAATAAAAATTAACAATTAAAAGTATAAATAAATAATGAGGATAATTTTTTAAAATAACATAATTTTTCAGTTTTTTTCCGCTGATAGGAAAAAATAAACATATAAGTTACAGTAGTGTGAAAAGCTGAGTTGACAATGCCTCCTCCTATAACTAAAAAGTATGGTCACCAGTCTAATGAAAAAAATAAATATAGTTACTTATTACCAATCAATTATGTATATTGATTGAGGTTGCATTCATCCCAAAGCCATCAAGACCGTCTCCAATTTTTCATTCCGCAGTGTATCTTTGTAATTTACCCACACCTCCCTTAACAATTGTAGATGCCACACTACTATTAAATATTCACATATCTAATGTTTTTCTCGAAGTGCATATTCATAGAGTTTAATATTTTTCTCTTAGTAATGTCAATCCACTCTTATCAAATTCAATGTTATGCGATGACATATTTATAATTATCACAACCACGTTACATGGTATCAAGAAAATTCCCAATATTTCAATATTCAATAAATATATTATCATACATTTTTTTTATTAACTTTATCATTAAAAATCAATTAATCGTGATAATTCATGATAGAAAATTGTGCACATATTTAATTACATTCAAAATATTAAACACTTAAACACTAAAATTAACATTCTCTATACAATATGATCAGAAAGTATATTAGTTATAAATAAGTTCTAGGCAATCAATTTGGTTATAGACCCATTAAAATGATTACTAGATGATACGGGTTATATCAGAAAGACAAGTCGAATACTCCACTTGATTCAAGCATATCAATTTGAATAAAAAAAATATAGAGTAGATAAACTAATTAGTAGGTGAATTAGCTTAGGATAATCGAGTGAGATCAAACAAGTATCTCACTATAGGAATTCATACTAGTAAATTATTTGAGCAAAATACTCAAGTGGGATGGGATTAGATGAGTAAAATACTCAAATTGTTAATTGAATTTATCATTTTCTCAAGATGAATTTGTTGATTTATCATTAGTCAAGTAAAACCAAATGGATCAATGAAGTATATAATTTCTCAAGACAAGTCAAATGAATGGTCATAAAGAGAAAATTAAAGTAAGTCAATTGAGCATATAATTTATTTAAGATAAGGTAAATAAATGGTCATAAAGTCAAGCAAATTAAAGTGGGTCGCTTTAGCTTACATTTGCTTCATACAAGGTAAGTACATGAGAAAAAAATCAAGTAAATACTTGAGACAAATTCAATTAAAATTATCTCAATCAAGTATTCTATTATTTGAGTCAGACTAATTGAGTTGTATTTTGATCAAGCATATTATTTACACGAGATCTTAAGTTATTTTTTAAGCAATTGTTTATTCTAGATAGATTAATCTAGTGATTATAAATTGAGTTATTTAAATGAGTATACTACTCAATAAGACCAATCAAATAAATCATTCAAGGGGTCATTTGAGTAAATCATTTAATTGCATAAATTTAATAAGACAAATTAACTATTACACAATATATTTTGATACATCTTCTAGTAACTCTTTTTTCCATAATCTCATAATTCATTTATTTAATATTAAATCATTCACATTTTCAAATTAAACATAATTTTTACAATCATTATAACAATAATTAATTTTAATTCACAAAAATTATGCTTAGTGTGAAGTCAACCTCCCTTACCTCCAAGCTGCTCGAACCCTAGAAAGAGTCTAATTCCTCTTCCAATTATAATAAAATTATGAAAAAAGGGTTTATATTTGTTTTTTTAGTGAATGAAAAATGAGACTATGGTGATATTTATAGATTATGCACAAGTTGGTACTTATTATTAGAGGAAATAAAAAATCTCTATTAGTAATAATATTTTCTTCCTTTTTTTTTTCACATGATGCATGTAAATGATGAGGTAAGTTCCACTTACTATTATATTGTCCAACTGAACTAATTAAAAGAAGAGGAATCATGTGATCAATAAGTACATTGATGTCTACTTGACCATGAATCTTCGATTTTTGGAATTTTCACGTTATATTTTGATGTTGATTATTTTTCTCTCATTTCTCTATTAGTAGGATAATTATTGGGGATAAATATTAATGTTCTTTATGACGTTTTTTCCCATCAGAGTGGTATCAGAGCTTATGGTTTAGTAAGAATTTTCTTAGTATGCTCTGTGGTTGCAACTTAGTGTGATCTTCCTTATCAGAAAAGATTAATTCCTTCTTGCTAGAGAATCATCCTTGATTGCTAAAGTTGCAATGTCAGTTGCAAGTGTTGTCAAATGTGACATAGAGAGATTTGATGGAAGGATCCATTTTGGCTTGTGGTAAACTCAAGTCAAAGATGTGCTGATACAATCTGGATTACACAAGGCGTTGAAAGAAAGAACTTCTGACATGGAGGAAGAGAAATGAGAGGAACTAGATTTGAGAGCTACAAGTGCAATTCGCTTGCGTTTGACTAAGAATGTTCTTGCAAATGTGCAAAAGATGTTAACGACAAAGGAACTTTGGGACAAACTCGAAAACTTATATCAAACAAAGGGCATCTCAAATTGATTGTTGTTGAAGGAGAAGTTTCATACCTTACGCATGGGTGATGATAGGAAAGTCTCTGATCATCTTAGTAATGTTGGTACAAAGGATAAAGACCTCTCTTGAGTCACATAAGAGATGAACACCTCTTTTGAAGCTACAAAGGATGAAGACAACTTTTCATAGAGACGGCACAACACACAATCCACCAAGAAACCCACTTAGTGATTCTTATCGCTTTTAGCCCACTCTAGGTTGCAAAAACCCATTTTTCTTCCCAGTTCTCTCAGCAATCACAACTATAAACTTTAGTATGAAAAATGTTGTATATTACATAGAGCTTGAGAGTTCCTTAAATAGAGATTTTAGGGTTTAGAAATCAGGGTTTTCGAAAATAGGTCTGAAATTTGAAATTCAAAATCATAACTGACACATATAATCGATTATCATGAGTGATAATCGATTATCACAGACCCATTTTCGCAGAAGACATAATTTTGACAGGATAATCGATTATTCCAAAGACTTTCAGGGAGAGCTAGGATAATCGATTACTGATAATCGATTATCCATAGGTGATAATTGATTATCATAATGAGTTTTAGATAAAAGCAAATTTTCAGTGGACAGACTATGTGCTGGCTATCTTAGACTCTATTTTTACAGACTCAAAATGATAAAACAGAGTTATTACAAATAGATACAACTATATATGAGTCTTCTAATCTTGAAGTCCTTTGTCTCTAAAGCATCATCAAAATCTTCAAGCATCATACCCTTGTATTTTCAACAATCTTCCCCTTTTTGATGATGATTAAAATCTGTTTTAAAGCCCTTTGTAATAATCTGTTTTTACTGTCACAACTAATATAAAAAAAATATTAAACATACCAGGTTTTAAATATTTTCTCCCCATATTTTATCATAATAAGAAAAATAAGTTCCCCCTTAATATATGCAGAAAAAATGATCAACTCCCCTCAATATATGCAAAGATAAATATTTAAGCTATTTCTAATATTCTTAAATCTCTTCTAAGTTCATAGAATCTATCCTTGGGGAGAGATTTGGTAAATATGTCTACTAATTGATGTTTTGTATCTATATATTGAATTTTACAATTTCCCTAAGAAATATGATCTCTTAAAAAGTGATGTCTAATTTCAATATGCTTAGTTCTAGAGTGCATAATAGGGTTCTTGATAAGGTTAATTGCACTCGTATTATCATATTTCAAAGGAATGTCTTTAAGAAAAATACTATAATCTTCTAGTTGTTGCTTGTCGCCGCCGTCAAAAGAGGCGGTCGGAGTGACGCGATGGTTTTGATGACTCACGTTTTTTTAAGTGTGATCATCACCCTTAAGATGTCTGATAACCGAACTATCCTAAAGATGAGGTTTTCATAAATGGGTTCTGGAGTCGCCACCAATATTTTTACCAAAAAACATTGGAAAAGGAAAAGAAGGCGATGGTTTTTAAGAAAAACCAACTTTGGTCATTACAACCAGAGTTAGGTAAGGGAGTTAGTTACGTGTGGGGAAGGTATTAGCTTCCCCACGACGCCCCTTTCGGGTTCCCTATGATGGACTATTTTTGTAAAGAAATAAGAACATTAAAACTACGCTTTTAACCTTATTTATTCATTGCAAAATTTAAATTATTGACTACATGACCCTTAATAACTAATGCACAGAGATATTAGTTAATAAGAGCGATAAAATAGAGTAAGGGATATAAAAGAACCTTTGAAGCAAGCTTTTTTATAAAATGCTCTTGAAAAGGGCATTTTTTGGCAAACTTCACACTCTACAGTGATGCTCACTCTTCTCTCGAAGAAATTTAGAATGCTTTTTAAGAACTCTAAGACTTTGGAAATGCTTCAGAGGGATTCTAGAAGAGTATTTTAAGGTGTCTTCAGTTGGAGAAGTTGTAGAAAACGAGGAGAAGACCCTCCTTTTACAGAAATTCATGCCTGTCAGGTCGAGACGGTTGTCGCCGCCATCAAAAGAGGCGGTCGGAGCGACGCGATGGTTCTGACTTCCCATTTTTTGCGTTTTTGTGGGTGAGGTTACAACGCCTCTAGGTTGTCCGATAACCGGGCTAAACCTAAGGGCGAGGTTTTCGAAAGAGTTCTTTTAGATCATCCGATAAACAGGCTGACCCAAGAGAAAGATTTAGAGGGTTCTTATAGAGTCGCCACTGATATTTTTACCAGAAACATCGAAAAAGAAAAGAAAAAGGCGTTGGTTTTTTAAGAAAAACCAACTTTGGTCGTTAAAACCAGAGTTGGGTAAGGGAGTTAGTTACGTGTAAGGGAGGTATTAGCTCCCCTACGACGCCCCTTTCGGGTTCCCTATAATGGACCAGTTATTTTATAAAAAAACTTTTGAAATGACGTTTTTACCCTTTTATTTACGGAATTAAAAATAATGACTACATGGCCCTAATCAATGCATATATAAATAATAAAGCGATAAAAGAGAGAGAGGGAGAATGAAGTAACCTCCGAAGCAAGCTTTAATTAACTCTGTGTGAAAAATAGGGTGCGTTTTGACAGCCCTTCACTCTTACAACGTCGAATTCTCTCTTGAAAATGCTATAAAAGCTTTCTTAAAACACTCAGAAACTCCAGAAATGTTTCGGAGGGGCTCTAAAAGAGGAATTTTAAGAAATTGCAGAAGGAAAGGTGGAAGAGCTGTGTGAAATGAAGGGGGGAGCAGCCCTTATTTATAGGGATTCGCACCTATCAGGTCGAGACCGCCGTCTCGCCTGGCAAGGTCAAGACGGTAGTCTCGACTTTGGAAAATGGCGAGACCACCGTCTCGTTTGGCGAGACAACGGTATCAACTTGCCAAATGATGAGAGGGTCGTCTTGCCAAACGGTAGGGGGGTCTCGCCAAAGGCAAGTGGCGAGATGGGTCTCGACGTGCCCCTCAGCGAGACGACAGTCCCGAAAAGCGAGATGGCAGTCTCGACCCCTTAAGGTGGGAATCCTTATTTTTTGTACAGAAAAGCTTTCCTACTCTAATATGGGGCCTAATAGTCTCTCCTAGTGGCATTTTAGGTTTTATCCATCTTCGAATAGGAGGTCTTCTGCTCTTTATTTTGAGGCCGGGAAAGATTTGGGGTCTACTGCTGCCCCCTCTTCACTTGACTAGTCGACTGTTAGCCTGTTGTGCTAAGAAGATCGGCTGGAGGGTGAAGGAGTTGACCCTATTGCTTGGCCGTCCCTCGGATGCTCCGTCTAGCGGAGGTTGATCCTTTGGGGAAAACATGTGTTTTGCGCCTCCAGGATGCTCTTTCTGACGGTAGCCGATCCCTTTGGTTGACACATGGTAAAACCTCAGGATACTCCTTCTGACGGTAGCCGATCCTTCAGTTGACGAGTATAAACCCCCCTTCAGGCTGGTTAGTTACAACCCACTATACGTAGGACTGGATGAGTATAAACCCCCCATTAGGCTGGTAGTTGCAGCCCACTGTGCGTCGGACTGGATGAGTATAAACCCCCCATCAGGCTGGTATGGTCCTCTGCGTTGGACCGGTTGCGACTTACTAATCTGGCTCGCTTGGAGATCAGGATCACTTCGTGTGTAAGTTGATGGGTATGAACCCCCCCATCAGGCTGGTACAGTCCACCGCGTAGGACTGGTGGTGGTGGCGGCTTACTGCTCTGTAGCTCATGCGCCGGTGAGGCACACTTTGTGCGTAAGTTGATGGGTATGAACCCCCCATCAGGCTGGTACAGTCCACTTCATAGAACTGGTGGTGGTGGCGGCTTACTACTCTGTAGCTCATGCACCAGTGTTGAGATGCGTTCTCTTGCTTTTTGGATATTTGTTTTTTACTTTTCTGGAGTAGTCATCCGGTTCGTTGGTTGTCGGGGAATCTCTGTCTTGCTCTTTCGATATACCGGGGTGTTTGTGAGTGCTTTCCGATTTTTAAATGCAAGCATAGAGCTAATTTCCTTACATGAATGCTTTTTTTTTTATTTGCTTGAAGCAATTTTTTTTCGTTTTCTTGATTTTGACAAAGTCATTTTTGTGCGACTATTTGCGTGAATGCCTTAAATGCAATCTATTTTTAGTTGGGGTACCTAGAAAGCGACTGGTATTCTTTTTTTCCTGTGATTACTCTGATGAGTTCTTATTTTTGTTTTAGCCCTATCTTTTGCCTAGACCGCCCTTTGCGGGTTTTCGATCTAGCAGGCTGCCCTAATTTTTTCCTAGGGTATCTTAGTGGGCTTTTTCCTTTTTATGAAGACCTTAAATTTTGCCTAGACCACCCTTTGCAGATTTTCGATCTAGCAGGATGCCCTAAATTTTTCCTAAGAAAGTCCTAGCAGGCATCTTTCTTTACTTTTTCTTTTTTTCTTTCTTATGCTTTCTTGTATTGACTCTTTATGCATTCTTGTATTGACTCTTTATGCATGCTTGTGTTTTATTAATACAGAGGCATTTTTGTGAATTGGTCAAGAGAAAAGAAGACAATTTTTATTGATATAAACAAATGATTTTATCTTTACAGAAGGATTTACAAAATGGATTTAGAAGAAGAGCTGGCCAGGGTTGGCTACATTGTATGGGCTATAACAATCATGTCCCTGACTTCTGTTTCCTTGTTTTTCCTGGTTGCTTCAGTTGATGTTAGAATTGCGCAGCGGAATGTTCGCGTTGTCGGACAAAAACCAAGAGGGGGGGTGAATTGGTTTCTTAACAAAAATTAGGTTTTAAATTTTTTTCCCAAATTTTACCGATTGAAATACTGTGTAAACGTAAATAAGATAGAGATAGAGTCTTACACAGGAGATTTATACTGGTTCGGATCAAAAGACCCTACGTCCAGTTGTTAATCACTCAAACAGAGGATTAACACTATCACTATAATCAAAGTTGTTACAAACAGATAACAATTGAAAATACAAAGTAAAGAAAACACCTCTCTTGAAACCCACAAGAGATGAAGAACAAATTTCCCCAGAGACGGCACAACACACAATCCACTAATAACTCCACTTTGTGATTCTTATCGCTTCTAGCCCACACTAGGTTCCAAAAGCCCCTTTTTCCTCCAACAAACAATTCTCTGGCACTCACAACACTTAACTTTTGTTCGAAAAAGGTTGTTCTATTTTCTAAGAGCCTTAGAGAACCTTAAGTAGAGAAATTAGGGTTTGGGAATTGGGATTTTCGGTACTA
This sequence comes from Sphenostylis stenocarpa, assembly GCA_963425845.1. Classification (NCBI taxonomy): domain Eukaryota; kingdom Viridiplantae; phylum Streptophyta; class Magnoliopsida; order Fabales; family Fabaceae; genus Sphenostylis; species Sphenostylis stenocarpa. The sequence continues at coordinate 61,739,574 of OY731404.1, forward strand.
GAGAGTATTGGGATTAGGGTTTTCGAAAATAGGTTTAATTTGAAGTTGAAAATCAAAATCTGACTGAAATAATCGATTAAATGAAGTGTTAATCGATTATTACAGAGCCAAAATCATCAGAACCCCAAAACTCTCTGTTTTAATCGATTAAAAGTCCTATTAATCGATTATTACAGTGAACAGTGACAGAAAATGGTTTTTCTCATTGTAATAATCGATTATTTGCCCATTTAATCGATTAAACCCGAGGCAAACTAATAAATGTGAGTTTTTGAAACTTCTAAAGTGTAGACTATGTACCGACTATCTTAGACTCTAATATTACAGACTCAAACTAATCAAAACAGAGTTATTACACAATAAAACAAGTCTTCAACTCTCTAAGTTCTTTGTTCTTGAATCATTATCAAAATCAACAAGTTTCATGTCCATGTAAGTTCAACATCAAGTCCTTGTATGTTCAACAATTTCCCCATTTTTTATGATGATCAAAATTTTCTTTTAAAGCCTTGTAATAACCTGTTTTATCTGTCACACTACCAAACACATTAAACATACCAGATAATATTTAAATTCAATCATAATAGGCTTTAAATATTTCTCCCCCTATTTTGATTATAATAAAAAATTGAAAGTTCCTTCTATAACAATCATAAGAGCTCCACCTCAACATATGCATAACTTGGAGATAACTCCCCCTCAAACAAAACATTAAAAGAACACCACATTTTATTTCAGAAATGAAAATACATTACAATCACAAGATAAAATAAAACAAACTTTAAAATTCTTCACTATCACTATGAAAGTGAGCATCAAATTTATGAGGTTTAGACACATGATAATATTTTAACACCCTACATAATAGATTATAACATTACAATCATCCAAAAACTGTTTAATTAAGCAGAATTTAGGCTATTTCTAATATCCCTAAATCTCTTCTACGATCATGGAATCTATCCTTGGGAAGAGGCTTAGTAAAAATATCCGCTAATTGATGCTTTGTATCAACATACTCAATTTTACAGTTTCCTTTACTTATATGATCTCTCAAGAAATGATCTCTAATTTCTATATGTTTGGTCCTAGAGTGCATTATTGGATTCTTAGTAAGATTGATTGCACTCGTATTATCACACATCAAAGGAATGTCATTTAGAAATATACTATAATCTTCTAGTTGTTGTTTCATCCACAAAATTTGAGCACAACAATTACCAGCTGCAATATATTCAGCTTCAATGATGGATAAAGCAACACATGCCTGTTTCTTAGAATGCCAAAATACTAGAGATGAACCTAACAAATGACATGTCCCACTAGTACTCTTTCTATCAATTTTGCATCCACCATAATCAGCATCAGAATATCCTATTAAACTAGTACAAACATCAGATGGATACCATAAACCAAAACCAGTAGTTCCTTTTAAATATTTTAAAATACGTTTTACTGTAGTTAGGTGAGATTCTTTTGGACAAGCCTGAAATCTAGCATACACACAGACAAAATGCATAATATCAGGTCTACTTGCAGTTAAGTATAATAGAGAACCTATCATACCTCTATACATAGATTGATTAATTTCCAAACCTGATTCATCCTTGTCTAAATAGCATGAAGTTCCCATGGGTGTGTTAGCTTCCTTTGAGGTGTCCATTCCAAACTTTTTGAGTATTTCTTTGCAGTATTTTGTTTGAGAGACAAATATACCATCTTTAAGTTATTTTATTTGAAGTCAAAGGAAGAATGTTAATTCCCCCATCATAGACATTTCAAACTCTCCCTGCATTATCTTAGCAAATTCTACACACAAAGAATTATCAGTTGATCCAAAAATAATATCATCAACATATACCTAGACCAATAAGATATGTTCTTTTACTTTCTTTATAAACAATGTAGAATCAATTTTTCCTCTAGAAAAATCATTTGAAGTTAGGAAACTACTTAGCCTTTCATACCAAGACCTAGGAGCTTGTTTCAACCCATATAATGCTTTCGTTAATTTAAAAATATGATTAGGATAACTAAAATCTTCAAATCCAGGGGGTTGCTCCACATAAACTTCTTCTTTAATAAAACCATTCAAAAATGCACTTTTAACATCCATTTGATATAATTTAAATTTCATCAAAGATGCATAAGCAAGAAGTAGGCGTATAGCCTCTAACCTGGCAACAGGAGCATAAGTTTCATCATAATCAATACCTTCCTCCTGACATTAGCCTTTGGCAACAAGTCTGGCTTTATTCTTTGTTATGTTTCCATCTTCATCAAGTTTATTTCTAAATACCCATTTAGTTCCAATTACTTGATGTGATTCTTCTCTTGGGATTAATTCCCAGACTTGATTCCTTTCAAATTAGTTAAGTTCCTCTTGCATAGCTATGCACCATTGGTCATCTTTAAGTGCTTCCTCAACATTTTTGGGTTCTATCTGTGACACAAAAGCTACAGACATGCAGAAATTAGTCATATTTCTAGTTCTTACCCCTTTTGAGATATCACCAATGATATTGTCCATTGAGAGTCCTCTAGGTGATTGCCATTCTTTTGATAATTCAGGTGTTTGAGAATGATCATTTTCTTCTAAATACAATTCATCAAGAGACTCTCTTATATACTCATCATCACCTGCAAATTCTTTATTTGACTCAAGAGGATTTCCCCCAAGGTCTACAATCTCATCAAAAGTAACATGAATAGATTCTTCAATATTTAAGGTTCTTCTATTAAACACCCTGTAAGCCTTGTTAGTTAATGAATAACCTAAGAAAATACCCTCATCGGCTTTTGAGTCAAATTTTCCTAAGTTGTCCTTTCCATTATTTAACACAAAGCACTTACATCCAAAATTTTTCAAATGAGCAACATTAGGCTTTCTACCATTTAATAATTCATAGGGAGTTGATTTTATAATTGACCTAATGAGCATTCTATTTAAAACATAACAAGTAGTACTAACCGCATCAGTCCAAAAATATTTAGGAACATTTGATTCATTTAACATTGTTCTAGCAAGTTCCTCTAGTGACCTATTTTTCCTTTCAACTACACCATTTTGTTGGGGAGTCCTAGGAGCAGAAAAGTTATGTAATATTCCATTTTCTTCATAATAATTTTCAAACTTTTCATTTTGAAACTCACCACCATGGTCACTTCTTAAAACTTTAATTCTTAAGTCTTTCTCATTTTGTATTTGCTTTGCAAACTTTCTAAAGACCTTAAAAGCTTCACTTTTCATTGTTAGAAAAAATGTCCAAGTATATCTAGAGTAATCATCAACAATCACAAGACCATAATAATTTCCACCAAAGCTTTTTATCCTAGATGGTCCAAATAAATCTAAATGTAATAATTCTAGGGGTTTTGAAGTGGAAATAACATTCTTTGATTTAAATGATGATTTTACTTGTTTACCTTTTTGACATGCATCACATAACCTATCTTTTTCAAACTTTAACTTAGGCAAGCCAACAACTAAGTCTTTTGATATCAATTTATTCAAATGATGCATATTTATATGAGCTGCTCTCTTATGCCATAACCAAGGGTTCTCTTCCTTAGCAACTAAACATGTTATTCTAGAATCATGTAAACAATCCAAATCAATCAAGTATATGTTATTATGCCTAATACCTTTTAATTCTACATTTTCGGAATCTATCAAATGTATGGTGCAAAATTTACTTTCAAAGATTACCTTAAATCCTTTGTCACATAGTTGACTTATGCTAAGGAGGTTATGCTTTAGTCCATCAACAAGAAGCACATCTTTAATCTCCAATGTGTTTGCACCACCTATATTTCCAATTCCAAGAATTTTCCCTTTGTTGTTGTCCCCATAAGTTACATATCCTTGTTCTTTAGCTTTGAAACTCACAAATTTTGTTTTATCACCGGTCATATGCTTTGAGCATCCACTATCAAGATACCACATAGACTTCTTTGATTTGGAAGTTTCCTACAAAACAAGAACATAGTAAACTTAGGTCCCCATAACTTTTGGGTCCTTGGGGTTAGAGACAAAAAAATTATTTAACAATAGGAACCCAAATGTATACCTTTAGGAACACCAAAATGTTTTATTTTGCATTTATTTGAAGTGTGACCTTGTTTCATACAATAAAAACATGCTTTTGATGTAGCTTTAGAATAAGATGCATTACTAACAAAAGATGCTCTAGTTCCTTTTTCTACCCATACTCTTTTGTTTTTCCTTTTAGGCTTTTTCAAAGGAACTTGATGATTTACATTATTTTGAGCTAAAACAATTTTATCCTTCTTAAAATCACTTATCTCCTTTTCGACTTTATCTAGCAAATGATTAAGTATATCTATGTCATATTCATACTCTTTACAAGATGCACATGCTAAGTTCTTATCATCATTCTCATCTAAGCATACAATTTTCGTTTCTAAGGTTTCTTTTTCCTCTAAGCATGAGATTTTCGTTTTTAATGAGTCAATCTCCTTTTCGGATCTACTTAAACTCTTTTTCACAACTTTATATTCATTTTTCAAATCCTTAAAGGCACTAAACAATTCATTATATGCATTTTGCAGTTCATCATAATTATTTTCATCATCACTTGAAGATGAGTCAGAATCACTTACCTCAAAGTCAAAAGAAATGATGTCATTTGCCAATAAGCAAATATTGGCTTCAACTTCCGAGTCACTTGATTCGGAACTTGAATCACTGTTGTCCCAATCAATCTAGGCTTTCTTCTTGAAGAACTTTTTGCCTTTGATTTCTTTGTTTTTCTTGTTTGGACATTCGGTCTTCATATGTCCTGCTTCACCACAACCATAACATTTTATATTTACGGAAGTACTTTCTCTTACCTTTCCCTTACCTTTGAATGGATGCCTTCCTTTAGCTTTCATGAATTTGGTGAACTTCTTTATCATAAGACTCAATTCTTCTTCTTCATTCTCCGAGTCTTCTTCTTCCTTTTTATTTTTACCTTTGGAAATTTCAGTTTTGAAGGCTAAGTTCTTCTTTTGATATTGTCCTTCTTCATCGTTTAGCCTTCCAAGCTCAAGCTCATGCTCTCTTAGCTTTCCAAAGAGCGCCGCCATAGACATTGTGGCAAGGTTTGGTGACTCTGAGATGGCCGTCACTTTAGGTTGTCATTTCCTATCCAAAGATTTTAAGATTTTAACATTCAATTCATCAACGTCAAATATTTTACTTAATCTGGTGAGATGGTTCACAATATGAGTGAAACGCTTTTGAACGTCAAATATCGTTTCGCCTTGTTGCATGTGGAACATCTCGTATTCTTGGATTAGAGAATTTTTCCGTGCTCTCTTAACGTCATCAGTACCTTCGTGGGTCACTCTTAGCATTTCCCACATCTCCTAAGCACTTTTACAAACAGAGATCCTATAAAACTCGTCAAGGGTTAAAGCAGATGAAATAATATTTCTAGCCCTAACGTCAAATTGTGCTTTTCTGTTTTCCTCTATTGTCCATCTAGAAAAAGGTTTAGGAACGTCTACACCGTTCTCAGTAACTTTAGGAATATAAGGACCGTTTAAAATAGGTCCCAAACGCCTCTATCAACATACTCTAAAAAGATTTGCATTCTTACTTTCCAGAAAGGATAATTTTGACTCGCAAAAAGTGGGGGTCTGTTGATAGACGCACCTTTGGAAAAATTTTGATTTTGTCCAGCCATTTTCGAAAAGTTTGAATGACTATCAAAGCAAGCTCTGATACCACTTGTTAGAATCGCGCAGCGGAATGTTCGCGTTGCCGAACAAAAACCAAGAGGGGGGTGAATTGGTTTCTTAACAAAAATTAGGTTTTAAAAATTTTCCCCAAATTTTACCGATTGAAATACTGTGTAAACGTAAATAAGATAGAGATAGAGTCTTACACAGGAGATTTATACTGGTTCGGATCAAAAGACCCTACGTCCAGTTGCTAATCACTCAAACAGAGGATTAACGCTGTCACTATAATCAAAGTTGTTACAAACAGATAACAATTGAAAATACAAATTAAAGAAAACACCTCTCTTGAAACCCACAAGAGATGAAGAACAGCTTTCCCCAGAGATGGCACAACACACAATCCACTAAGAACTCCATTTAGTGATTCTTATCGCTTCTAGCCCACACTAGGTTCCAAAAGCCCCTTTTTCCTCCAACAAACAGTTCTCTGGCACTCACAACACTTAACTTTTGTTTGAAAAAGGTTGTTCTATTTTCTGAGAGCCTTAGAGAACCTTAAGTAGAGAAATTAGGGTTTGGAAATTGGGATTTTCGAAACTAGAGAGTATTGAGATTAGGGTTTTCAAAAATAGGTTTAATTTGAAGTTGAAAATCAAAATCTGATTGAAATAATCAATTAAATGAAGTGTTAATCGATTATTACAGAGCCAAAATCATTAGAACCCTAAAAATCTCTGTTTTAATCGATTAAAAGCCCTATTAATCGATTAACAGGCCTGTTAATCGATTAACAGGTGTGTTAATCGATTATTACAGTGAATAGTGACAGAAAATGGTTTTTCTCACTATAATAATCGATTATCTGACCATTTAATCGATTAAACCCGAGGCAAACTGATAAATGTGAGTTTTTGAAGCTTCTAAAGTGTAGACTATGTACCAGCTATCTTAGACTCTAATATTACAGACTCAAACTAATCAAAACAGAGTTATTACACAATAAAACAAGTCTTCAACTCTCTAAGTTCTTTGTTCTTGAATCATCATCAAAATCAACAAGCTTCATGTCCATGTAAGTTCAACATCAAGTCCTTGTATATATCAACAGTTGAGATGCTCGAGTTCGGAGTGAAGATCATGCGAAGTCTGCTTGTTTCTTGGAGGGTATTACCTTAGTCGCCTTGCGGTTTTCGGCTAAGGTAATCATTGCTCTGTTTTTTTTGGAACTCCTAATTTTTTCCTAGGACATATCCTAGTGAGGAATATGGACCCTATCTTTTGCCCAGGATGCTCTTTGGGAGTTTTCATCCTGACGGGTCGTGAGCAATGTCTTTAAGCGTAGTATTTCTTTACCGCATCTGAGTTGACTGGATGTCAAAGCTCTTATTCGTCCATGTTGGTGAGGATAAGGGCTCCTCCTGAGAAGGCTCGCTTGACCACAAAGGGTCCTTCATAGTTCGCTGCCCATTTTCCAATTTTATCCTTCTGGACTGGAAACAATTTCTTTATTACCAGATCCCCTTCTCGGAAAGTGCGAGGATGGATTTTCTTGTCGTAGGCTTTCTTGATCCTCTTTTGATAAACTTGCCCCCGACATATGGCATCCAACCGTTTTTCTTCAATTAGGTTAAGTTGTTCATATCGATTCTGGACCCATTTTGCTTCTATTAGCTTTGATTCCATAATGATTCTTAGGGAGGGTATCTCAATTTCTACCGGCAGTACCGCCTCCATGCCGTATACGAGGGAGAACGGGGTGGCCCCGGTGGAGGTCCTTACGGAAGTTCGATAACCGTGCAAGGCAAAGGGGAGCATTTCATGCCAATCACTGTAGGTTATCACCATCTTTTGGATGATTCTTTTGATATTTTTGTTAGCCGCTTCTACTGCACCATTCATCTTAGGTCGGTATGGAGAGGAATTGTGGTGTTCAATTTTAAAATCTTGGCATAATTCCTCCATCATCTTATTGTTTAGATTGGTCCCATTATCAGTAATGAGCCGATAAGGGATGCCATACCGACATAGAATATTTTTCTTGATGAAGGTGGTCACCGCTTTTCTAGTCACGTGTGCGTATGATGTTGCCTCTACCCATTTGGTGAAATAGTCAATGGCCACCAAAATAAAACGGTGACCATTAGATGCTTTGGGCTCGATGGGTCCGATGATGTCCATGCCCCACATGGAGAATGGCCATGGTGTAGTCAAGGTGCTGAGAGGCGCGGGCGGAACGCGAATATTATCGGCATAGATTTGACACTTGTGACATTTTTTAGCATATTGGTGACAATCGGCCTCCATTGTGGACTAGAAATAACCTGCCCTTAAGATTTTCTTTGTCATAACATGCTCAGGTGCGTGGGTCCCAAAAGCTCCTTTGTGAATTTCTCTTATCAATGTTTGGGCTTCTTCATGGTCCACACATCTTAAGAGAGTAGAATCAAATCTCTTTTTGTAAAGGGTTTCTCCGAGCAACGTGAACCCTACAACCCTCTTACGAATGGTCCTTTTATCATTGTCGTTAATTCCTTCGGGGTATTCGCCCTTCATGAGGTATCGCTTGATGTCATGATACTAAGGGTTTTGATCGTGCTCGCCATTTACTGTCATGCAAAAAGCTTGTTTGTCATGCAGCTTGATTTTAATGGTTGTCATCTCATGCTCTTGCTCTAAGGAGAACATGGATGATAGAGTAGCGAGGCCGTCTGCAAATTGATTGTCTTCCCGAGGAACATACTTGAAGGTGACACTTTCCAGCCTCGAAACTAAATCACAGATGTGCTCTAGATATGGGATTAATTTAGAGTTTCGGGTTTCCCATTCACCCTTAAGTTGATAGATGACAAGGGATGAATCGCCGAAGACTTTGAACTTGGTAACCCCATGATCTAGAGCTGCTTGGATTCCTAGTGCGCACGCTTCATATTCGACCATGTTATTAGTACAGTCAAAATTCAACCTGGCCGTTACGGGGATATATTTATTTTCAGGGGATATCAAAATAGCTCCTATCCCGTGTCCAAGCATGTTTGAGGCTCCGTCGAAGAACATGGTCCATGCCTCTTCTTTGGTCTCTTCGTGTTCAATGTGCATGATATGTTCATTGGGAAAGTCGTCCTGTAGGGATTGATACTCGTTTGTTGATCCATGGGCTAGATAGTTCGCTAGGGGGCTACCTTTAATAGCTTTCTGGGTGACATGAACGATGTCGAACTCTGAGAGGAGTACTTGCCACCTAACTATTCTTCCGGTCAGAATGGGCTTCTCGAAGAGGTACTTGATTGGGTCCATTTTGGAGACCAGTCATGTTGTGTGTCGAGCCATGTATTGTCGGAGACGCTGAGTGATCCACACCAATGCGCAACAGGTTTTTTCAAATGGTATATAACGGCTCTCATAATCTAGGAATTTTTTGCTGAGATAATAAATGGCTCACTCCTTCTTCCCAATTTTGTCTCGTTGACCGAGCACACATCCCATGGATTCTTCGAGTATTGACAGATATAGGATTAGAGGTCTTCCTTCAACGAGTGGTACCAATACTAGTGGATTGGTTAAGCATATTTTAATTTTATCGAACGCTTGTTGGCATTCTTCATTCCATACTGTTGGTTGATTTTTACGCAACAGTTTAAAGATGAGTATGCATTTATCTGTTAAATGTGCAATAAAATGGGCAATATAGTTGATTCGGCCCAGAAATCCTCTGACCTCCTTTTCCGTGCTTGGTGGGGGCATTTCCAAAATCGCCTTGGTTTTGTCAGGGTCCACCTCAATTCCTTTTTTGCTGACGATGAATCCCAAGAGTTTGCCTAATCGTACTCTGAAAGTACATTTCGCCGGGTTCAATTTGAGTTGATACTTTCGAAGCCAATCGAATAACTTCTTGAGATATTGAATGTGGTCCATCTCGTTTCTGGACTTGGCGATCATGTCATCCACGTATACTTTTATTTCCTTGTGGATCATGTCGTGGAATAGTGTGACCATAGCCCTTTGATAGGTAGTCCCTGCATTCTTGAGTCCGAAAGGCATTACTCGATAGCAGAAGGTACCCCATGGTGTGATGAAAGAGGTTTTTTCTCTGTCCTCGACGACCAATTTAATTTGATTGTACCCCGCATACCCGTCCATGAAGGAATAAATCGTGTTGGTAGCAGTATGGTCAACTAGTGTGTCTATATGTGGTAGGGGAAAGTCATCCTTTGGACTTGCTCGATTGAGGTCCCTATAATCCATGCATACCCTGACCTTACCGTTCTTTTTTATGACAGGAACTATGTTGGCCAGCCATTCAGGGTATTTGGACACTACTAGGAAATTGGCGTCCAGTTGTCTTTGTGCCTCTTCTTTAATCATCAATGACCAATCTGGCTTGATTCTTCTGAGTTTTTGTTTTACAGGCCAGAATCCTTCTTTTAATGGAAATCGATGCTCTACTATACTTGTATCGAGCCCGGGCATGTCATGATAGGACCAAGTGAACACATCCATATATTCCTTTAAAAGTTGCGTCAATCCCTCCCTTACGCTACTATCTATATGGGTGCCGATATTTATCCTTTTCTCATTATCCCCTTCTCCCAAATTGATAGTTTCCATTTCTTCTTGATGCGATTGTATAATGCGTGCTTCTTTTTCCAACATTCTCTGCATGTCCGGGGAAATGGTCCCTTGCTCACTGTCGGACTCGACCCATTCGCCTTCGGCTTCTGGGGTCCATAGAGATTCATCAATCACAAACATGATGTGTTTTAGGTTCTGTTTTAGTCATAGATTTTATTATTCAATTATTTATGAAAGAATAATAAATAGAAGAGGGAAAAGAATGAATATGACAAGAAAATGCCTCATGTATTAAGAAAAATTAAAGCGTATTTAAAGGCCCTTTTAGTCAAAAATCCCGCGGCCACGGGCGGGGACCGCGGGAGATACAAGAGAAAGCTTAAAAAACCTAGGAGTTGGTCCTCCCGATCCCTTCCCACTACTCTGGTTTTGACAGAGGTTTGGAGTCCACATCAGAAGCAGAGACATCAAAGGTTATCCACCCGGCATCGACTAATTCTTGGACCCGATACTTCAGGGTCAAGAAATTTTCCGTTGAGTGTCCGGGTGAACCCGAGTGATAATCGTACTTCTCGTTTGGTTTATACCACTCGGGGTAGGGAGACTCTATTTGCTTTTTGGGAGGGGCATAGGTCAAGAGTTTGGCCTCCAACAGCTGAGGAAACAATTTGTCATAGGAAGTTGAAATAGGAGTGAACTTCCTTTCTTTCTTACGAGGTTGCCGAGTCGTTTGTGGAGTGGAAGAAGGAGTAGCGAAGTTAATTGCGTGTACAACTTCATCCTTCTTCTTGCCGACGGGTTTTCTGAATGAGATGTCAGCATGAGAAGACTGTGCTATCTTCCCACTTCTCAGCCCCTGCTCCACTCTTTCCCCTATAGTGACTATGTCCGAAAAAAGATTTGATGTACTGGTTATTGCTTTGTCGTAGTAAGCTCCAGTCAGTGAGTCTATGAACATAGCCACCGTCTCTTTATTCGTTAGCGGAGACTCTATTTGGGTGGCCATTTCCCTCCACCTTTGTGCATACGCTTTGAAAGATTCGTCGTTCTTTTTGCTTAGGGTCCTAAGATCTGATCTGTCAGGGGTCAGATCAATGTTGTATCTGTAACAACGAAGGAAAGCGTCAGCCAACTGCTTCCAGTTTTGGACCTGTCCTCTTTCCAACTACATATACCAGTTGAGAGCCGAGTCAGCTAAACTCTCCTGGAAGCAGTGAATCAAGAGTTTTTCGTTCTCAGCGTATGTAGCCATCTTACGATAATACATCGTAAGATGATTCTTGGGGCAGGTCAGCCCGGCGTACTTAGGGAAGTCCAGGATCTTGATTTTTGGAGGGAAATGGATATTCTTTACTATGCACATATCTGCCACCTCTTTGACGTCAAAATTGTGCCCCTCCACCGCCTTTAATCTTTCCTCTAGGGCGGAGATTCGTTGTTTGGACACTTCTAGGGTGTGGATGTGCATGGCCTGAGCGTCGGATTGGAGAGGTGCCTTTTGATCGAAGATTAACTCCTCTTCTTCTTCCTCTTTGTGGCGGGAGGCGTGTTCGGCTTGGGTCTCGTTTTATTTTGATCTTGGTGCATAGCCTCCATCAGTTGCGCTATTTGCTCCGGGAGGGTGTTAACCTCTGTGGTGAGCTTGCGATTTTGCTCCTCCAGATTTTCCATGGCCTTGGCTTTTTGTGCGCGGGTTCGGACGGGGAGAGGACCAACCACTTTCTAAAATGACCAAAAGAAGTTAATTAATGAATGTTGAGTGTGGGACTAGTATCTTTTAAGACAATGATTTAGGTATTATCCTTTAAGCTTACACTTTGTGGAGTACCCTACCCACTTCGGTGTAATGGTTCCTTCCTTGTCATGGTTTTTGACAAGTATGACGAAGATCACCATATACCTTAGTACATTTGTCCCTTCCTTATGGATGGTTACAAATGTGCTTGGGGCCTCTTTCATCTTTATCTTAGAGATATCTGATGCTCCCTAGCATGGATGTGTTTTATGTATGAGAGATCCTGTTTAGATTATGCTAATGCGTTCTTTCCTTTTATTTTCTCTCTTGATTTTCTTCACTCATGATATGATGCGACATGAATGTTTTGACTTTGTCAAAAATCATTTTATTTATTTTTCATTTATTAGATTTATTTGATTTTATTTTGTTTTAGAGCCTTTTATCTCTTCTGTCGGACTGCGTGGCTACTTAGCTTACAAAGAACCTGAAGTCAGGCTAGCTAAAAGGCAGATTGTCCGAGATAAAATGGTTTATTGCGAAAGAATAATATTAGTGTCCCTTATCTCTTTCGTCGGATTGCGTGGCTACTTAGCTTACAAAGAACTTGAAACCAAGCTAGCTAAAAGGCAGACTGTCCGAGATAAGGGTGTTTATTGTTAAAAATATTTTTCTGTTTTTATCTTGTTGTTTGGTTATGCTATGCAAACAAATGCAACAAACAAATGCACACACAATTCACTCATCTGCGATCAGGCGAGAAGTCGTTTTAATCACGAGGTAGGTTTTTCCTGTAGAAGAATACATTGGCAAAGGTAGGTTCTAACTGTTCTCACCAAGGCTTAGGCCCCCAAGGTGCCCCCATTATAGGGTCCCCACTCTCCAGCCTTTTGACCATGCTTAGAACTAAGGCCATAGTCAGTCTTTTGTGCCAAAAGAGGAAGGTTATCACCTTGAGTGGTGGTTTCCGATCATACCGGTGGGCACATGGCCCTCACTACGACAAACCGTACCTGCCACCCACTCCCTATGGATTTCTCACTTGCCCCCGGGTATAGAGGGAACTGATGTGTGCAAAGGTTTGTGTACAGTTTTTATTTCTAACAATTGCGTAAAATAAACAAACAACAGTTGTTAAAGCCAAGCAATTAAAGCATGTTATAATACAAGGTAGGGTAAAGGCGAAATTTCTAAATTTATTTATTAAATTGGCCCATCACTAAATGGGATCAACTCTCTAGGCTTCCCCAGTGGAGTCGCCATCTGTCACCGCCATCAAAAGAGGCGGTCCGAGCAACGCGATGGTTTTGACTTCCCGTTTTTCGCGTTTTTGTGGGTGAGGTTACAACACCTCTAGGTTGTCCAATAACCGGGTTGAACCTAAGGGCAATGTTTTCGAAAGAGTGTTTTTAGATCGTCCGATAATCGGGCTGACCTAAGAGCAAGATTTAGAGGGTTCTTATGGAGTCACCACCGATGTTTTTACCAGGAACATCGAAAAAGGAAAGAAAAATGCATTGGTTTTTTAAGAAAAACAAACTTTGGTCGTTAAAACCAGAGTTGGTAAGGGAGTTAGTTATGTGTAAGGGAAGTATTAGCTCCCCTACGACGCCCCTTTCGGGTTCCCTATGATGGGTCAGTTATTTTATAAATAAACTTTTGAAATAACGTTTTTACCCTTTTATTTACGGAATTAAAAATAATGACTACATGACCCTAATCAATGCATATATAAATAATAAAGCAATAAAAGAGAAAGAGGGAGAATGAAGAAACCTCCGAAACAAGCTTTAATTAACTCTTTGTGAAAAATAGGGTGCGTTTTGGCAGCCTTTCACTCTTACAATGTCGAATTCTCTCTTGAAAACGCTATAAAAGCTTTGTTAAAACACTCAGAAACTCCGGAAATGCTTCGGAGGGGCTCTAAGGGAGGAATTTTAAGAAATTGCAGAAGGAAAGGTGGAAAAGCTGTGTGAAATGAAGGGGGGAGCGCCCCCTATTAATAGGGATTCGTGCCTGTCAGGTCAAGACCGCCGTCTCGCCTGGTAAGGTCGAGATGACGGTCTCGACTTTGATAAATGGCGAGACGGTAGTATCGACTTGCCAAATGGCGAGAGGGTCGTATCGCCAAACGGGAGGGGGGTCTCGCCAAAGACAAGTGGCGAGATGGCCGTCTCGCCAAACGAGACGACGGTCTCGACTTGCCCTTCAGCGAGACGGCGGTCCCGAAAAGTGAGACGACAGTCTCAACCCCTTAAGGTGAGAATCCTTATTTTTTGTACAGAAAAGTCTTCCTACTCTAATATGGGGCCTAATAGTCTCTCTTTGTGGCTTTTTAGGCTTTGTCCATCTTCGAATAAGAGGTCTTCTGCTCTTTATTTTGAGGTCGGGCAAGATTTGAGATCTATAACGGTCGTCTTGCCTGACAAGGTCGGGACCGCCGTCTTGACTTTCGGGACCACCGTCTCGCCTTTGGCAAATGGCGAGACGAAGGTCTCGCCTTTGACAAGTGGCAAGATGACGGTCTCGCCTTTGGCAAGTGGCGAGACGACGGTCTTGTCCTTTTGGGTGGAATTTTTTATTTTTTGTGTACAAAAAATCTTTCTATTCTAGTATGGAGCCTATTGATCAATCATAGCGACCTTTAAGGCCTTGCCCATCTTCGAACGGAAGTCTTCTGCTCTTTATTTTGAGGCGGGGCAAGATTTGGGGTCTACAACTGCCCCCTCTTCACCTGACTAGCCGACTGTTGGCTTAATATACCAAAAAGATCGGTTGGAGGGTGAAGGAGTTGACCCTCTTACCTGGTTGTCCTTCGGTTGCTTCCCCTGTCGTGGTAGCCGACCTTCTGGATGATAAGTGTGATCCTCCGGGATGCTCCTTTAGTGCGGTAGCTGACCCCTTTGGTTGTAAAGTTTGGTTTAAGCCCCCTTTTGTAAGGCTTGATGAGTACGCACCCCTATCTGGTTTTGAAGAGTACGAACCCCCGTCTGGTTGTTGTAAAAATTACAGCTCACTTCGTAGGACTAGATGAGTACGCACCCTCATCTGGTTTGGTGGGTACGAACCCCCATCTGATTGTTGTAGCTTTGGGATGCTTCTTTGATGCAGTAGCTGATTCCGTAGCTGATAAGTTGGAAACCTCAGGATGCTCCTTTGATGCGGTAGCTGACCCCTTGGCTGATGAGTACGAACCCTCATCTGGTTTGGCGAGTACGAACCCCTGTCTGGTTTGGAAGTCCACTTTGTAGGACTGGTGCGACTTACTGATTTTGTTCATGCGACTTACTCAAGAGTGTTTTTTGCTTGATAATTTGTTTTTTGACTTTTTTTATGAAGTCTTCCGGTGTGTCGGGGATTCGTTAGTCTTCCTCCAACTGGTTGGATGCTAGGGATTCTTTTGTTTTTCGAGCTTTTGTAATAGTCATCCGACTTTGTTAGTTGTCGGGGGATTTTTGGTGACGCCTTTGAGCAGACAGATGTTTTGCTTGATTGTCTTCTCTCCTTGATGGGAGAATGGTGGTTAATGCTTGAGATCTTTATTCTGTTTTGAGTTGCCTGTTTGATGACGTCTTGTTCCTGTTTTCTTGGAAGGAACTTTTTGGGCTACTTTCTGTTTTTCAATCACAAACATGGAGCCTAGTGTCCCTATATGAATGTGTTCTTTGTTATTTATATACAGAGATTTTTGTTTTAGATTTTGACAGAGTCGTATTGTGCGACTATTTGTGTGGATGTCCTAAATGCAATCTATCTTTTTATGAAATGTGTTTAGAAAGTGACTGTTCTTCCGCTAGTTGCAGGGGGTTGAAAAATTCCTTTATGAATCTCGCTCTGGTCTTATCTTTTGTTTGGATCACCCTTGTTTCGATTTTCTTGATTTAGTGGGCCCCTTTTCCTTTTCTTACGCTTTCTTGTATTGGTTCTTTATGCATGCTTATGTTTCATTAATACAGAGGCATTTTCATAATTTGGTCAAGAGAAAAGAAGTAAAAGACAATTTTATTAATATAAACAAATGGTTTATTTTTACAGAGGGGATTTCAAAGGGATTTAAAAGCATGGCTGGCCAAGGTTGCCTACACTGTATAAGCTATAGCAATCATGTCCCTAATATTTGCCTCCCTGTTTCTCCCAGTCGCTTCAGTTGAGATGCTCGAGCCCAGAGCGAAGACTATGCAAAACTTGCTTGCTTCTGGAAGGACACTACCTTAGTCGCCTTGTGATTTTCGGCTAAGGTAATCATTGCTCTTTTTTGTTTGTTTTTTTTAGAAGGACCTCTAAATTTTGTCTAGGACGTGTCCTAGTGAGGGATATGGACCCTATATTTTTTTCCAGGACACTCTTTGCGAGTTTTCGTCCTGACGGGTCATGAGCAATGTCTTCAAGCGTAATACTTCTTCACCACGTCTGAGTTGACCGGGTGTCGAAGCTATTCTCCGTCCATGTTAGTGAGGATAAGGGCTCCTCCTGAGAAAGCTCGCTTGATCACAAAGGGTCATTCGTAGTTTGCTGCCCATTTTTCAAGTTTGTCCTTCTGGGTTGGAAGCAGTTTCTTTATTACTAAATCCCCTTCTTGAAAAGTGCGGGGATTGATCTTCTTATCATAGGCCTTCTTGATCTTCTTTTGATAGGCATGCCCATAACATATGGCGTCCAACCGTTTTTCTTCAATCAAATTAAGTTGGTCCTACCGATTCTGGACCCATTCTACTTCGGTTAGCTTTGCTTACATAATGACTCTTAGGGAGCGTATTTCGACTTCCACTAGCAATACAACCTCCATGCTGTATACGAGGGAGAACATAGTGCCCTGGTGAAGGTCCGTACGGAAGTTCGATATCCGTGTAGGGCGAAGGGCAGCATTTTGTGCAAGTCCTTGTATGTTATCACCATCTTTTGGATGATCTTTTTGATGTTTTTATTGGTCACCTCCACTGCACCGTTCATTTTAGGTCGGTATGGAGAGGAATTGTGATGTTGAATCTTGAAATCTTGGCATAACTCCTCCATCATCTTGTTGTTTAGATTGGTCCCATATTAGTAATGAGCTGATGAGGGATACCATACCGACATAGAATATTCCTCTTGATAAAGGTGGTTACTACTTTCCTAGTCACGTGTGCGTAGGATGCCGCCTCTACCCATTTAGTAACATAGTCAATGGCTACCAAGATAAAATGGTGACCATTAGATGCTTTGGGTTCAATGAGTCCGATGACGTTCATGCCCCACATGGAGAATGACCATGATGTGGCTAAGATGTTGAGAGGTGCAGGTGGGGCGTGAACATTATCGGCATAGATTTGGCACTTGCGGCATCGCTTAACATATTGGCGACAGTCGCTTTCCATTGTGGACCAGAAGTATCCTGCCCTTAAGATCTTCTTTACCATGACATGCCCTGGCATGTGGGTCCCAAAAGCTCCTTTATGAATCTCCTCTATCAGAGTTTGAGCCTCCTCATGATCCACACACCTTAACAAAGTGGAGTCAAAATTCTTTTTATAAAGGGTTTCTCCAATCAATGCAAACCCTATGGCTCTCTTTCGGATGGTCCTTTTGCCATTATCACTGATTCCTTCGGGATATTCACCCTTCGTGAAATATCACTTAATGTCGTGATACAAAGGGTTTTTTCTTGCTCGCTATTTACTATCATGCAAAAAACTTGTTTGCCATGCAGCTTGATTTGAATAGTCGGCATCTCATGCTCTGGATCCAAAGAGAACATGGATGATAAAGTAGTGAGGGCGTCTGCGAATTAATTGTTTTCCCGAGGGATATATTCAAAAGTAACGCTTTCCAGTCTCAGAATCAAGTTGCAAATGTACTCTAGATATGGGATTAATTTGAAATTTTGGGTTTCCCATTCACCCTTGAGTTGATAGATAACAAGGGATGAATCACCGAAAACTCTGAGTTTGGTCACCCCATGATCTAGAGCTGCTTGGATTCTTAATGCACAGGCTTCATATTTGGCCATATTATTTGTACAGTCAAAGTTTAACCTGGCCGTTACCGAGATATATTTCTTTTCTGGGGATATCAAGATGGCTCTGATCCCGTGCCCTAGCATGTTTGAGGCTTCATTGAAAAACATAGTTCATACATCTTCTTTGGTTTCTTCGTGTTCAACGTGCATGATATGCTCGTTGGGAAAGTCGTCTTGCAAGGATTAGTACTCGTTTGTCGATCCGTGTGCTAGATAGTCCGCTAGGGGACTACCTTTCATATCTTTTAGGGTGACATGAATGATATCGAATTCTGAGAGGAGTACTTGCCACCTAGCTATTCTTCCGGTCAAGAAGAGCTTTTCGAAGAGGTACTTGATTGGGTCCATTTTGGAGACCAACCATGTCGTATGTCGAGCCATGTACTGTCGGAGACGTTGAGTTGCCCACACAATGCACAACATGTATTTTTCAAATGGCGTATAGCGGGTCTCATAGTCTAGGAACTTTTTGCTAAGATAATATATGGCTCACTCCTTTTTCCCTCTTTCATCTTGTTGACCAAGCACGCATCCCATGGATTCTTCTAGTACTGATAAATATAAGATCAGAGATTTTCCTTCGATGGGTGGCACCAATATCAGTGGGTTGGTCAAGCACATCTTGATCTTGTCGAATGCTTGTTGACATTCCTCGTTTCACATCGTCGGTTGATTCTTACGCAACAGCTTGAAGATGGGTATACATTTGTCTGTCAACTGTGCGATGAATCTTGCAATATAGTTTATTCAGCCCAAAAATCCTTTGACCTCTTTTTCTGTCCTTGGTGGGGGTATTTCCAGAATCGCCTTTGTTTTATCAGTGTCTACCTCGATTCCCCTTTGACTAATGATGAACCCTAGAAGTTTGCCTAATCGTACTCCAAAAGTACACTTTGTTGGATTTAGTTTAAGTTGATACTTTCGAAGTCGATCGAACAACTTTTTGAGATATTGAATATGATCCATCTCGTTCCTGGATTTGGCAATCATATCGTCTACGTATACTTCTATCTCTTTATGTATCATGTCGTGGAATAATGTTACCATAGCCCTTTGATAAGTAGCCCCTGCGTTTTTGAGTCCAAAAGGCATCACCCTGTAGCAAAATGTCCCCCATGGCGTGATAAAGGAGGTCTTTTCTCTATCTTCGACAACCAACTTGATTTGATTATACTCTGCATATTTGTCCATGAAAGAATAGAGTGTGTTCATAGCGGTGTGATCCACTAACGTGTCAATATGTGGTAAGGGAAAATCATCTTTTGGACTTGCCCGATTTAGGTCCCTATAGTCCACATATACTCTCATTTTTTCACTCTTTTTGATGACGGGCACTATGTTTGCCAACCATTCGGGGTACTTGGATACGATTAGGAAGTTAACGTCTAACTGTCTTTGCACTTCCTCCTTGATCATTAAGGACCAATCCGATTTTATTCTTCTGAGCTTCTGTTTTATGGGCCGAAATCCTTCTTTTAATGGCAACCAGTGCTTCACTATGCTCGTGTCGAGTCTGGGCATATCATGATAACACCAAGCAAACACGTTCACATACTCTTTCAAAAGGTGTATTAGCCTCTCCTTGATGTCATTGTCAATTTGGGTACCAATGTTTATTTCTTTCTTATCGTCTCCTTGTCCCAAATTGATAGTTTCTGTTTCCTCTTGATGAGACTGTATGGAGCGAGCTTCTTTTTCTAGCATTCTCTGCATGTATGGGGAAATGGTCCCCTGCTCACTGTCGGATTCGACCCATTTGCCTTCGGCTTCCGGATCCCACAGAGGTTCATCAGTCACAGACATGATTGTTTTCTTTTAGGTTCTGTTTTTAGGCATATATTTTATTATTCAATTATTTTGGAAGAATAATAAATAGAAGAGGGAAAAGAATGAGAATGAATATGATATGACGAGAAATGCCTCATGTATTAAAAAAAAAGAGTGTATACATGCCCTTTTAAATGGTGATCCTACGGCTACGGGCAGGGACCGTAGGAAATACAAGAAAAGCTTTTTTTTAAAAGAGAAAAAGAGCCCTAACAACTGATCCTCCTAATCTAACCCTTCTTTCACTCTGGTTTCGACAGAGGCTTGATATCCACATCGGAGGCAGGAGTGTCAAAATTTATCCACCCGGCGTCTATTAGCTCTTGGACCTTATATTTCAAGGTCAAACAATTATCTGTTGAGTGCCCAGGCGCATCCAAGTAGTAATCACATTTTTCATTAGGTTTATACTACTCGGGGTAGGGAGGCTCCATCTTCTTGGGAGAAACGCGAGCCAAGAACTTGGCCTCCAGCAATTTGGGCAACAATTTCCCATAGGAGGTCGAAAGAGGGGTAAACTTTCTTTCCTTTTTTCGTGGCTACCGGACCGTCTGTGGAGTGGAGAAAGGAGTAGTGAAATTGATTGCATGCACAACCTCTTCCTTCTTTTTGCTAAAGGGCTTTTTGAATAAAACGCTGGAGGAGAAAGATTGTGCTATCTTTCCACTTCTTAGCCCTTGCTCCACTCTTTCCCCGATGGTGACCATGTTTGAGAAGAGGTTCGACGTGCTTGCTATCGCCTTATCATAATAAGGCCCTTTCAGCGAATCAATGAACATGACCACTGTTTCCTTGTCTGTTAGTGGGAGCTCTACCTGGGCAGCCATCTCCCTCCATCGTTGGGCATATGCCTTGAAGGGCTCGTCGTTCCTCTTGCTCAAAGTTCTAAGATCTGACCTATCTAGGGTCAGATCAATATTGTATTGGTAACGATGAAGAAAGGCTTCTGCCAACTGCTTCCAATTTTGGATCTGCCCTTTCTCCAGTTGCATGTACCAGTTGAGAGCTGAGTCAGCCAAACTCTCCTGGAAGCAGTGGATCAGGAGTTTCTCATTCTCAGCATGTGGAGCCATCTTACAACAGTACATCGTAAGATGATTTTTGGGGCAAGTCAGCCGTGCATACTTGGGGAAGTCTGAGACCTTGAATTTCGGAGGAAACTGGATGTTCTTGACAAGACACATGTCAGGTGCCTCCTTGACGTCAAAATTGTGCCCTTCAACTACCTTCAGCCTCTCCTCAAAGGCAGATATCTATTGTTTGGACACCTCGGGGGTGTGGATGTGCATTTCCCTTGCGTCAGACTGAACGGGGGCTTTTTGTTCGTAAAAGAATTCTTCTTCCTCTTCCTCCTCATGATGGGAGGTGCGGTCGCCATGAGTTTCCCCTTTATTCAGGTTTTACTGGTGCATGACCTCCATCATCTGCGCCATTTTCTCTCTCAGGGCACTAACCTCAGCAGTGAGTTTGCGGTTTTGTTCCTCCAGATGCTCCATTGCCTTAGCCTTCTGCGCACGGGTTCAAATTATGGGAAGACTAGCCACTTTCTAAGATGCCGAAATGAATTTTATTAATGGAGATGAATGATAGGTGTGGGATTAGTATCTTCTAAGACAATGACTTAGGTATCATCCTTAAAGATACGCTTTGCGGAGTGTCATACCCACTTTGGTGTAATGGTTCCTTCCTTATCATGGATTTGATAAGTATAACGAAGGTCACCATATACCTTAGCACACTTATCCCTTCCTTGTGGATGGTTACAAATGTGTTCGGGGCCTCTTTCGTCTTTGTCTTACATATATCTAATATCCCCTAACATGAATGCGTTTTATGTATGATGCATATGCTTCTTTCCTTGTGCACTTATTTTCTCTCTTGGTTTTTCTACTTATGAAATGATGCGATATGAATGATTTGACTTTGTCAAAATCGTTTTATTAAATTTCATTATTTTATTTTTTATTCGTTTTGTGACCCCTTAATCTCTTCTGTAAGTCAACGTGACTACTTAGCTTACAAAGAATATGAAATCAGGCTAACTAAAATGAAGACTGTTTGAGATAAGTTGGATTATTACAAAAGAATGGTTTTAACATCTCTTATCTCTTTTGTCGAACTGTGTGGCTACTTACGTTACAAATAACCTGAAATCAGGCTAGCTAAAATGCAGACTGTTCGAGATAAGAGTGTTTATTGTGAAAAGATTTTTGAGAGATTTTATTTTTATTTTTCTATTGTATGATTATGCTACGCAACAAACAAATGTGCAAAAAATTCACTCATTCGCGAACAGTGTGACGACGTTTTTATCACGAGGTAGGGGTATCCTGCAGAAGAGTGCGTATTCAAGGTAGTTCTAAATATCCTCACCAAGGCCAGGCCCCCAAGGTGCCCCCATTATAGGGTCCCCACTCTCCCAGCCTTCAGACCATGCATGGCACTAGGGCCTTGTCAGTCTTTAGGCCAAAAGAGGAAGGTTATCACCTTGAGTGGTGGTTTTCGACCATACCGGTGGGCTCATGGCCCTCACTATGACAAATCGTACAATGCCACTTACTCCCTAAGGTTATCCCACTTGCCCCCAGGTATAGGGGGAACTGTTGTGTGCAAGGGTTTGTGTACAGTTGTTATTTCAAACAATTGCATAAAGTAAGCATACAACAGTTATTAAAGCCAAACAATAAATCATGTTATAAAGCAAGGAAGGGTAAAAGCATAATTTCAAGTCTTTATTTCTCAAATTGGTTCATCACTAAATGGGATCAACTCTCTAGCTTCCCCAGCGGAGTCGCTATCTATTGTCGCCGTCAAAAGAGACGATCGGAGCGACGCGATGGTTTTGATGACTCGCGTTTTTTTTAAAGTGTAGTCATCACCCTTAAGATGTCTGATAACCAAACTATCCTAAAGATGAGGTTTTCATAAATGGGTTCTGGAGTCGCCACCAATAATTTTACCAAAAAACATTGGAAAAGGAAAAGAAGGCGATGGTTTTTAAGAAAAATCAACTTTGGTCATTACAATCAAAGTTAGGTAAGGGAGTTAGTTACGTGTGGGGAAGGTATTAGCTTCCCCACGATGCCCCTTTTGGGTTCCCTATGATGGACTATTTTTGTAAAGAAATAAGAACATTAAAACTACGCTTTTACCCTTATTTATTCATTGCAAAATTTAAATTATTGACTACATGACCCTTAATAACTAATTCACAGAGATAGTAGCTAATAAAAGCGATAAAATAGAGTAACGGATATAAAAGAACCTTCAAAGCAAGTTTTTTTATAAAATGCTCTTGAAAAGGGCGCTTTTTGGCAAACCCCACGCTCTACAATGATGCTCACTCTTCTCTCGAAGAACTTTAGAATGCTTTTTAAGAACTCTAAGACTCTGGAAATGCTTCAGAGGGATTCTAGAAGAATATTTTAAGGTGTCTTCAGTTGGAGAAGTTGTAGAAAACGAGGAGAATGTCCCCCTAGTATAGAAATTCATGTCTGTCAGGTTGAGACGGCCGTCTCGCCGGACAAGGTCGGGATCACCATCTCGACTTTCAGGACCGTCGTCTCGCCTTTGGCAAATGGCGAGACGGTGGTCTTGCCAAACGAGACAGTGGTCTCTCCTTTGACAAGTGGCGAGACAGAGGTCTCGCCCATAGCCAACGGCGAGACGACGGTCTCGACCTTTTGGGTGGAATTTTTTATTTTTTGTATACAAAAAGTCTTCCTATTCTAGTATAGAGCCTATTGATCAATCCTAAGGACCTTTAAGGCCTTTCCCATCTTCGAATGGAAGTCTTATGCTCTTTATTTTGAGGCCGGACAAAATTTGGGGTCTACATTGCTTCATCCAAAGAATTAGAGCACAACAATTTCCAGCCGCTATATATTCGGCCTCAGTTGTGGATAAAGCAACACATACTTGTTTCTTAGAATGTCAGAAAATTAAGGAAGATCCTAATAGATGACAAGTTCCACTAGTACTCTTTTTATCAATTTTACAACCCCCATAATCAGCATTAGAAAAACCTATTAAACTAGGTGAAGCTCCAGAAGAATACCATAACCCAAATCTTGTGGTTCCTTTTAGATATTTTAAAATTCTTTTTACTGTAGTTAAATGATATTCTTTTGGACATGCTTGAAATCTAGCACACACATAAAAAAAATGCATAATATCAGGTCTACTTGCAGTTAAGTATAATAGAGAGTCTATCATACCTCTATACATTGATTGATTAATTTCCAAACCTGATTCATCTTTATCAAAATAGCAGGACATTCCCATTGGTGTGTTAGCTTCTTTTACAATGCCCATTCCAAATTTATTGAGAATCTACTTGCAGTATTTTGTTTGAGACATAAAAGTGCCATCATTTAGTTGCTTAATTTGAAGTCCAAGGAAGAAGGTTAATTATCCCATCATGGACATTTCAAATTCATTCTGCATAATACTAGCAAATCCTTCACATAGTGAGTTATCAATAGATCAAAAAATAATATCATCAACATATACTTAAACTAACAAAATATTTTCACCTACTTTCTTAATAAAAAAAGTTGAGTCAATTTTTCCTCTAGAAAAGTCATTAGCTAATAGAAAACTGCTTAACCTTTCATATCATGATCTAGGAGCTTGTTTTAATCCATAAAGTGTCCTTTTCAATTTAAAAATATGATCAGGGTATTTGAAATCTTCAAAACTCGGAGGTTGTTGTACATAAACATCTTCTTTAATAAAACCATTTAGAAAAGCACTTTTGACATCCATTTGATACAATTTGAATTTCATCATTGAAGCATATGCAAGAAGTAGGCGTATAGCCTCTAACCTGACAACATGAGCATAAGTTTCATCATAATCTATACCTTCCTCTTAACAGTATCCTTTTGCCACAAGTCTAGCTTTATTCTTTGTTATGTTCCCATCTTCATCAAGCTTGTTTCTAAAAACCCATTCCGTTCTAATTACTTGATGAGATTCTTCTCTTGGAATCAATTCCTAGACTTGATTTCTTTCAAATTGATTTAGTTCTTCTTGCATTGCAATGCACCATTGATCATATTTGAGTGCTTCCTCAACATTTTTGGGTTCAATCTGTGAAACAAAAGCTACAGACATAAAAAAATTAGTCATATTTCTAGTACTTACCCCTTTTGAGATATCACCAATTATGTTGTCAAGTGATAATCCTCTTGGTGATTGTCATTCATTTTCCAACCTAGTTGGTTGAGATGGTTTATTCTCATTCAAATACTTTTGTTCTCCTGCTTCCCTTAAGTACTCTTCATAGTACTCGTCATCATACTCATCATTTCCAACAATGTCTTTTCTTGACTCAAGAGGATTTCCCTCAAGCTCTACAATTTCATCAAAAGTAACATGCACAGATTCTTCAATATTCAAAGTTCTTCTATTGAATACCCTATATGCTTTGCTAGAAATTGAATATCCTAAGAAGATAACCTCATCAGCTTTTGAATCAAATTTACCTAAATTGTCTTTTATTTAATAAAAAACATTTACAACCAAAGATTTTCAAATGAACTATATTTGGTTTTCTTCCTTTAAATAACTCATAAGAGTCATTTTCAAGATAGGTCTAATGAACATTCTATTTAAAACATAACATGCAGTACTTACAGCACCAACCCAAAAATATTTTGGAACATTAGATTCATTTAACATTGTTCTAGCTAGTTCCTCTAGTGATATATTTTTCCTTTCAACTACACCATTTTTTTGGGGGTTCTAGGTACAGAAAAATTATGTAAAATTTTATTCTCTTCACAAAACTTTTCAAAAGATTCATTTTGAAATTCTCCACCATGGTTACTTCTTAACACTTTAATTCTTAATTCCTTTTCATTTTGAATTTGCTTAGAAAACTTTCTAAATGCCTTAAAAGCTTCAATTTTCAAATTTAAGAAAAATGTCCAAGTAAATCTAGAGTAATCATCAACAATTACAAGAGCATAATAATTTCCACAAAAACTTTTAATTCTAGATGGTCCAAATAAATCTAAGTATAAAAGTTCTAGAGGCTTTGATGTGGAAATTATATTCTTAATTTTGAAAGATTATTTTACTTGTTTACCTTTTTGACATGCATCACATAATTTATCTTTTTCAAATTTTAATTTGGGCAATCCAACAACTAAGTCTTTAGATATTAGTTTGTTTAAATGGTACATATTTATATGAGTCACTCTTTTATGCCATAACCATGGGTTTTCTTCTTTAACAACTAAACATGTTATATCAACATTAGATGCACAATCTAAGTTAATCAAATAAATATTGTTATGCCTAATACCTTTTAATGCAACTTCCTTAGAATCTTTAAGATGTATGGTGCAAAAATAACTTTCAAAAATTACCTAGAGACTTTTATCACAAAGTTGGCTTATACTTAGAAGATTGTGCTTTAGTCCATCAACAAGGAGCACATCCTTTATCTCCAAGGTGTTTGCACCACCAATGTTTCCAGTTCCAAGGATTTTATCTTTATTGTTGTCTCCATAAGTTACATATCTTTGTTCTTTCTTGATGAAACTTGTAAATTTCTTTTTATCCTCAATCATGTGTCTTGAACAACCACTATCAAGGTACCACATGGACTTCTTGGATTTAGCAAATACCTACAAAATAAGAACACAAGATCTTAGGTCCCCATAACTTTTGGGTCCTTGGGGTTAGAGACAAGTACATCATTTAACTATAGGCACCCAAATATATTTTCCTTTTGGAACACCAAAGTATTTAATTTTACACTTATTTGAAGTATGTCCTTATTTCATACAATAAAAACATGCATTGGGGGATTTAAATTTTGAAAAGGATTCATTTCTACTTTGTGAAGGTACACTTCCTTTCACAACCCATACTCTGCGAATTCTTTGATTTTTAGTTTTTCTCAAAGGAACATGTCTATTACCTTTAGTTTTCACAAACTTTTGATTTTCATCTTTTCTACAATCACACATATATTTTGTATCATTATCTAACATATGCTCAAGTATGCAAATATCAAATTAATAGCTCTTACAAGAAGCACATGCAATTGGTTCTACTTCTTTTTCTTCAAAGGATGTAATTTTCGTTTTTAAAACTTCCACTTCCTTTTCTGATTTATTTAAACTCTTTTTCAAGGTTTTATATTCATATTTTAAGTCCTTAAAAGCAGTAAACAACTCTTGATATGCATTATGTGAAGCATCATAATCATTTTCATCATCACTTGAAGAACAATCTGAATCACTTACCTTATAATTGGAAGATACTTTGTCATTTACCATCAAGCAAAGATTTGCTTCAATTTCATAATTACTTGACTCTGAACTAGAGTCACTTTCCTCCCACGTGATGTAGGCTCTCTTTTTGAATGACTTTCTTCCTTTTGAGTCATCACTCTTTTTGATATTGTTGGGACAATAAGATTTTACATGACCTATTTCACCACATCCATAACATTTGAAACTTGAGGAAGAACTTTCTTTTTCCTTCCTCTTACCTTTGAAAGGTTGTTTGCCTTTTGCTTTCATAAATTTTGTAAACTTCTTTATCATAAGACTCAAGTTCTCATCTTCTTCATTTTCAGAGTCTTCTTCCTCCTTCTTATTCTTGCACTTTGAGACCTTGGTTTTGAAGGCTAAGTTTCTTTTGATACTTTGGCCTTCCTCATCATTTGGTCTTCCTAGTTCAAGCTCGTGCTCTCTCAATTTTTCCAAGAGAGTTGACATTGTCATTGTTGCAAGATTTTATGACTCTGTGATTACAGTCACCTCAGGTTGTCATTTCCTGTTCAAAGATTTCAAAATTTTAATATTTAACTCGTCAATATCAAAATTCTTACTATGTCCCGAGAGATGGTTCACAATGTGTGTGAAACACTTTTGGACGTTAAAGATTGTTTCTCCTTGTTACATTATAAACATTTCATACTCTTGAATCAATAATTTTTTTCTTGCTCTTTTCACATGGTCAGTTCCTTCATGAGTTACTCTTAGAATTTCCCACATCTCCTGAGCACTTTTACAACCTGAAATTCTATAAAACTCATAAAGGGTTAAAGTAGATGAAATAATATTTCTAGCCTTAACATCATATTGGGCTTTTCTATTTTCTTCAGCAGTCCATCTAGAAAATGATTTTGGTTCCTCTACTTCATTTACAATCATTTTTGGAATAAACGGACCATTTACTATAGTTTCTCAAACACCCCTATCAATAGACTCCAAAAATATTTGCTTCCTAACTTTCCAGAAAGGATAATTTTGACCAGCAAAAAGTGGGGGTCTATTAATAGAGGCACCCTCAGTAAAAGTTTGATTTTGTCCGACCATTTTCGAAAAATTTGAAAAACTATCAAAGCAAGCTTTGATACCACTTGTTGGTATCGCGGAACGAAATATTTGCATTTGGGACAAAAACCAAAAGGGGGGTGAATTGATTTCTTATAAAAACTTTCCCTTTTTAAAATTTTTCACAAGTTTTACCGATTAAACGATAATATAATAAAGCACTTGAAAAATAAAGAGATAAGGGAAGAAGATTACACAAGTAATTTATACTGGTTCAGATCAAAAGACCTTACGTCTGGTTGTTAATCACTCTAAAAGAGGATTAACTTAGTCACTAAATACAATTGCTCAACAGATTACAAAATCCAAGTAATAAGGATTAGAAAACACCTCTCTTGAGTCACACAAGAGATGAACAACTCCTTTGAAGCCACAAAAGATGAAGACGGTTTTTCCTAGAGACGGCACAACACATAATCCACCAAGAAATTCACTTAGTGATTCTTATTGCTTCTATCCCACACTAGGTTGCAAAAGCCCCTTTTTTCTTCCCTACTCAAAGTTCTCTAAAAAATTACAACTATAAAATTTAGTATGAAAAAGGTTGTATATTACAGAGAGCCTCAGAGTTCCTTAAATAGAGATTTTAGGGTTTAAAAATTAGGGTTTTCAAAAATAGGTCTGAAATTTGAAATTCAAAATCATAACTGACATAGATAATCAATTATCATGAGTGATAATCGATTATCACAGAGTCATTTTTGCAGAAGACATAATTTTGATAGGATAATCGATTATCAACAATAATAATCGATTATTCCAAAGACTTTCAGAGACCCAAGAGAGTTAGGATAATCGATTATCACAAGTGATAATTGATTAACAATAATCTATTACTGATAATCGATTATCCACAGGTGATAATCGATTATCACAGTGAGTTTTAGATAAAAGCAAACTTTCAGTGGACAGACTATGTGTTGACTATCTTAGACTCTATTTTTACAGACTCAAAATGATAAAACAAAGTTATTACAAATAGATACAACTATATATGAGTATTCTAATATTGAAGTCCTTTGTCTCTAAAGCATCATCAAAATCTTCAGACATCATACCCTTGTATTTTCAACAAGTAATGTTAATGAGATTGTCTCTGAATTAGAGGCTATTGGAGTCAAGATTGAAGAATAAGATATAACATTAAGACTCATTTGGTCTCTTCCGTCTTCCTATGAGCTTATCAAGTGTCTTGATATATGGTAAGGAAACTTTGAGCTTTGATGAAGTTGTTAGTAATATTCTTTATGAAGAGAGAAGAATGACAAACATGCCAACAAACTCAATGATGACTGTTAGAAGTGGGACACATGGGAACAAGAACCATAGAAAGAATGTGGTATGTTGGAAATGTGGAAAGTCTGGGCATGTAAAAAATAATTGTCCAAGTGAAGAAACATCACAAAATTGTAAGTTAGATTCAGAGATTGTCTCTCTCATGTTGGGAGAGGGTGATATTTTGTAAAAAGATGAGTTAAGTATCCTCATGGCATAACCGCATTGTCATGGAAAAGGGTGAGTTTTTGTTAGCGGTAATTGTGTAAGGGCATTGGCTAATATTGATGCCAGGTGTGTGGTGTTTATATACGGGTGTTGGTTAACATTGATGCAGGTGTGCAGTGAAAGGAAATTCTTGAAATGGTTTAATTTCAAGTAAGTATACTCTTTATGGTGGAATATGGATAATTGTTGGTGTAGGAAATGAAGATAAAAAGGAAGATGTGTTTATTTTAATCATGGTGGAGATTATTTGGTTGATAAAAATATTACATCTTGAAAAAACCACATCACATTGGATAAGCATACACTTTAAGCTTGTTAGACAAATGGCATCTAGAGGGGGGGGTGAATAGATGCACAAATTAAAATAGATGTCAAATTAAAAATTTATTTGTGAGTCAATAATTTGTTAAAGCGGAAGCAATAATATAATCAGGAAAGGAGAAAGAGATAAGGGAAAGAGAAGAGCACACAGAGATTTATACTGGTTCGGGTATAGCCAACCCTACATCTAGTTCCCAGTCAACTCTTAACACAAGAGTGACTCCCCATTCACTATCTTTCAAATTCAGTTTACAAATTACAATCAACTCAGCAGAAGAACTAGTAAAAAGTAAACTAATTAAAAAGACAATCACCTCCTTAGAAACCCACTAAGGATGAACACCTCCCTAGAATCTCACTAGGGATGAACACCTCCTCTGAACAAATCAAAGGATGAAAAACACCTCCTTAGAATCCCACTAAGGATGAACTCCTCCCTATAATCACACTAGGGATGAAAACCTCCTTTGAACAAATCAAAGGATGAAAACACATTCTTAGAATCTCACTAAGGATGAACACCTCCCTAGAATCACACTAGGAATGAAAAGAACCTCCTTTTCACCAATGCAAAAAGGATGAAGGTAATAAAAATAAGAACAGACACACTTGGGTAATGGAGACAACAAATTGTAGAAGCATGTAGAATGTCAATCTCCAAGAACAAGTGTGATTAACAATGAAAGCACAGAAGGCAGTAGAGAAAAGAGTTTTCTCAAAAGGTGTAAAATATCTTTGTTGTCTTGCTCAGAATTCTTTTCTCAAAATTGATTGAATGTAAATTGTATTTTCGAATTCTGTAATTGTGTATTTTTTTATTTTTCATCAAAACTTAATTAAATAGAAAAATAGCATCAGAAAATGGTCGTTGGACATTAATAATATCATAGAGAAAATCAGGATGTATTAAAAAACATTTATTCTTTAAAACGGATATATTTTTCAAATTTGAATTACCACAATTGATTATACTACCAGTATAATTAATTATGATAGAGAAAATCATTTTTCCATTTCTGGTGCATCATAATTAATTATGACAGTGAAAAATATCATGTTATGAATTTTATCACACTTGTGCTTTGGAGGCTTATGCATAATATTACTTCATCAACTTGTACCTCCATATCCAGTATTCTAAGACTCTATCTAGTCTTCAGGAATCATCTTGGGCTTGCTTGAATCATCATCTTTATCAAAAACATATATTGGGCATGTAGGGAAATGTTTCACATTGTCACCTACGTCATAAATTCAGACTTGTCCTTAAATTCATCTTGAATGGTGTTGACTTGAATGTAGTTGACTTGAATCATCATCAAAATCATCTCTTGGGAATGCAGGAATATTTCCATCAATCTCCCCCTCATTGATTTCAATCTCCCCCTTTTTTATGATGATCAAGGAAACACCTGAAATGAATTAAAATGCTTGACTCTATATAGCCAACTCAAGATTAGCATAGATTTGTATCAAGTGTCAGAGTCTCTTAATCTCCGCATGGATATATTAATAACAAGACTCCCCCTAACTCATATGAGCAAATACTTCTCTTAACTCCCCTTGTTTAATTTAGATAGGAAAGAATTTCACATAGATTTTAATTCATAAAAAATCTCCCCCTGTTTCATTGATAATCATAAAAAATATTATAAGAAAAAATCTTCCCCTGTTTCACACAGATTAATATCATCAAAATATCTCCCTGTTTCATTGATAATTAAAAAAAATATTATAAGAAAAAATCTCCCCCTGTTTCAGACAGATTAATATCATCAAAATATTTCCATGTTTCATTGATAATTATGAAAAATATTATAAGAGAAAAAAAATCTCCCTCTGTTTCACACAGATTAATATCATCAAAATATCTTCCTGTTTCATTGATAATTATGAAAAATATTGTAATAGAAACCGAGAACAAATTTGTACCTATTAGTATATAAATCAAGGTAGAGAAGATAATGCATTAAAAGTGTCATAGAAAAGAATATCATATTAAGGAAACAAATCTAGGATACCCAAGACAAATGAAGAGAGAGAAAGATAGGGGAATAAAATGATTATAGAGATAATGAAATTAAATGCAGTAATTTCCCTCCATTGCAGTCTTCTTATTTAGGCAGCTTTCAAATTCAAATGCACTCATATTCCAGATTTCAAATTTCAAATTCAAATTGCAACAAATTTCAAATTTCAAATTCAAATTCCAACCAATTCCAAATTTCAAATTCAAATTTCTAATCCCAAATTTCAAATTCAAATTTCAAATTCCAATTCAAATTCAATATCAAAAATCTCAACCTGCAAAAATTTCAAATTTCAAAATCTCAAACTACGAAATTTCAAATTTCAAAAATCTCAAATTTTCATAAATTCAAATTTTCAAAATTCAAACTTTCAAATTTCAAAGTTGGTCAACATAATTGATTATGACAACAAGAAAAAAATTCTGATTCTGATAATCAATTAGATGCTCAAATTATCATCTAGACATGTATAAATGCTTTGTTCCTTTAGGCACCCATTCATATTTGCCATTAGATATGCCAAAATGTTTTATGTAACATCTATTTGATGTATGACCTAATTTCATGCAATAAAAACATGTTGATTTTCTTTGAAAAGGTCTAAATGCGTTTCTTAAAGTTTTTGAAACTGGTTTCACATCTGTTTTCCTTTACTCTTTCACAAAAATAGTTTTATGAGGTTCTAGACTTTCTTTGGGTTTGTAACCAAGTCCAGCTTTGCTAGAATTTCCTCTTTGATAACCTAATATCGAATCAAGATTTTGAGAAGATTTTGAAAAATTGCTTATTACTTTCTCTAACTTGAAAATCTCATTTTCCAAAAGATTACAATTTTCACAAGGTTTAACAACTTCTTTATTTTTAGACAAAGTTTTAGATTTCTCAACATCTTTCTTTAAGCACTCATTTTCTTTTTCAAGAATACCAACAGTATTTTCTAATGCATTAAACTTTTGCCTAAGTGCATTGTATTTCTTAGATAACTTGGTAAAACATTCACACATATCTTGATATTCTTTAAATAACTCATCATATTCATTTAAGGAATTTGTACTACTTACCTATGATGAGACTTCATCATCACTTTTTGTCATCAAGCAAAGATTTGCTTCTTCTTCTCCATCACTGCTTTCGGAAGAACTCTCTTGTATTGTGGAAGAATCATTATCCTCCCAAGCAATATAAGCTTCGCGTTTGCTCTTATAGGTATCGTTCTTCTCTTTCTTCTTCTCTTTCACATTTTTCTTCTCTTTCTTAAGTTCCGGACAGTCTGATTTGATATGACCAGGTTTTCCACATTCATAGCAATGAAATTTATTTGTTTTCTCCTTTCTTTTCTGTCTCTTTTTCCTGTTCTTCATAAAGCGAGAAAATTGTTTAACAAAAAGAGACATATCGGAATCCGAAAACTTACCTTCATTTTCGCTTTCGTCTTGTGAAGATTTTTCTACTTTTAGAGCTATCGTCTTGGTTTGATTATGTTCACCGTTCTTTAACCTTTGTAGCTCCATCTCATGTTCTTGCAGCTTTCCAAATAGAGTAGCAATATTCATTTTTATGAGATCCTTTGATTCTGTAATAGAAGTGACCTTTGGTTGCCAATTCCTGTCTAAGGATTTAAGATCTTTGTGTTCAACTCCTCATTGTCAAAACTCTTTCCTAATGCTTTCAAGTGATTTACTATATGTGTGAAACGTGTTTGGAAATTCGTGATGCTTTCATTTTGCTGCATTTGAAATAATTCATACTCCTGGATGAGTGTGTTTTTACGTGCTCGCTTTACTTCATTTGTTCCTTCATGTGTTACTTCAAGAGTGTCTCATATTTCTTTTGTCGTCTTACATTGTGAGACCCTGAAAAATTTATTACGAGTTAAGGCAGAAACAATAGCATTTTGGGCTCTTACATCATAATGGGCACGCTTATTTTCATCCGGCGTCCATTGATCAAAAGTCTTTGGAACAACTCCAGACTCCGTTGTTCTCATCGGAATGTAGGGACCATTGAGTACATCATCCCAAACACCATAATCTAGTGTTTGTAAAAATATTTCCATTCTCGCCTTCCAAAACTGATAATATTCTCCTTCAAATAATGGTGGTCTGGTTATTGAAGCTTCTTCCCTGTAAACCTGATTCTGCATAGACATCTTGACAGATCGTTTAGAAATATCTTATCTAACCAAGCTCTGATACCACTTGTTAGACAAATGACATCTAGAGGGGGGGTGAATAGATGCACAAATTAAAATAGATGTCAAATTAAAAATTTATTTGTGAGTCAATAATTTGTTAAAGCGAAAGCAATAATATAATCAGGAAAGGAGAAAGAGATAAGGGAAAGAGAAGAGCACACAGAGATTTATACTGGTTCGGGTATAGCCAACCCTACATCCAGTTCCCAGTCAACTCTTAACACAAGAGTGACTCCCCATTCACTATCTTTCAAATTCAGTTTACGAATTACAATCAACTCAGCAGAAGAACCAGTAAAAAGTAAACTAATTAAAAAGACAATCACCTCCTTAGAAACCCACTAAGGATGAACACCTCCCTAGAATCTCACTAGGGATGAACACCTCCTCTGAACAAATCAAAGGATGAAAAACACCTCCTTAGAATCCCACTAAGGATGAACCCCTCCCTAGAATCACACTAGGGATGAAAACCTCATTTGAACAAATCAAAGGATGAAAAAACCTCCTTAGAATCTCACTAAGGATGAATACCTCCCTAGAATCACACTAGGAATGAAAAGAACCTCCTTTTCACCAATGCAAAAAGGATGAAGGTAATAAAAATAAGAATAGACACACTTGGGTAATGGAGACAACAAATTGTAGAAGCCTGTAGAATGTCAATCTCCAAGAACAAGTGTGATTAACAATGAAAGCACATAAAGTAGTAGAGAAGAGGGTTTTCTCAAAAGGTGTAAAATATCTCTGTTGCCATGCTCAGAATTCTTTTCTCAAAATTGATTGAATGTAAATTGTATTTTCGAATTCTGTAATTGTGTATTTTTTATTTTTCATCAAAACTTAATTAAATAGAAAAATAGCATCAGAAAATGGCCGTTGGACATTAATAATATCATAGAGAAAATCAAGATGTATTCAAAAACATTTATTCTTTAAAACGGATATATTTTTCAAATTTGAATTGCCATAATTGATTATATTACCAGTATAATTAATTATGATAGAGAAAATCATTTTTCCATTTCTGGTGCATCATAATTAATTATGACAGTGAAAAATATCATGTTATGAATTTTATCACACTTGTGCTTTGGAGGATTATGCATAATATTACTTCATCAACTTGTACCTCCATATCCAGTATTGTAAGACTCTATCTAGTCTTCAGGAATCATCTTGAGCTTGCTTGAATCATCATCTTTATCAAAAACATATATTGACATGTAGGGAAATGTTTCACATTGTCACTTACGTCATAAATTCAGCTTGTCCTTAAATTCATCTTGAATGGTGTTGACTTGAATGTAGTTGACTTGAATCATCATCAAAATCATCTCTTGGAAATGCAGGAACATTTCCATCAATCTCCTCATCATTGCTTTCAAAGCTTGTATTTGACTTTTCTTATACTCTTGTAGTAGAGTGTTGTGAGGTTTAGTTTAAATTCTTACTTTGGAGAGTGTGGGTGTACTTGGGGTCAAGGGCATGAGAGAGTTGTTTATGTGTTGTAAAAATGTTCATATAGTGTTATTTTCTGGTTATCATTAGATAACGGTCGTAGTTTTTCTCCGATTTTTTGGAGTTTTCACATTATATTCTAGTGTTGATTATTTTTCTCTTATTTCTCTATTAGTAGGATAATTCTCGGAGATAAATGATAATATTCTTTATGACAGTTTTTTCCATCACTATTATATTGTCCAACTGAAGTAATTAAAAGAAGAGGAATCATGTGATCAATAAATACATTAATGTCTACTTGACCATGAATCTTTAGGAATAATGGTGTTAGGATTTAACTTATCTGGTCTCAATATTTTTATATTTATTTATTCCAAAAGGGTTTTACAATTTCTCTTTCTTTTTATCTACTAAGTCTCATAAAAAAATATAAAAGTTACCAAAACTTCTTCTTGGATCATTTAAATTAATCTCTTACCAGACTTTTTACTCATATCTTATAATCAATATTTTATCAATAACAAATTAATTAATCTCAAATATCCTTTTATCAATTTTTATGTCAATAATCAATTACTCACTCTTCGACATATCTTTATTTATTTTTACGTTAATAATCAACTACCTACTTTTAGATATTTCTTCATTAATTTGTACTTAATCATCTACTCTTACACATCTTTATGTCTCCTTTTCAATTTTACTAAAGTGAGAAATTTTTCAATAATTTTTTTATAACTTTTTAAACATCTTTCATAGGTTTAGAACTATTTTTGACATATAGGTGTGGTATGACATGATAGTAGGATGACAAAATGGGTCAACTTGACCCATTTTGATTCGCCTTATCTCTAGCCGACAAAAATCGAGACGGGATAAGTTATCATGCTATAATCGGGATAGATTGTAGAGTCTAATTCGCCCTATCAAAAGACTGATTGATGAGTTAGTGAGTCAATCCATCAATATATTTTTTTATATAAAATTTTGTTATAATTTTTATAAAAATAAACCTTTAATTATATGAATCATTTTTAAAGTTTTTATTCATTAACTAATATTTTTATTAAATAAATTAAAAATATATTATATTTGTATATTAAAATATTTCATTATAATCAATAATTTAAGCTTAATTGATTAATATTATAATTTATATTATATATTATAA
Organism: Sphenostylis stenocarpa; assembly: GCA_963425845.1. Lineage (NCBI taxonomy): Eukaryota > Viridiplantae > Streptophyta > Magnoliopsida > Fabales > Fabaceae > Sphenostylis > Sphenostylis stenocarpa. The sequence continues at coordinate 61,776,434 of OY731404.1, forward strand.
TATACTTATATATTTCAACAACACATCATCAAAATATGTAATATTTTTAATTATACTTAATTTTTTTAATTTTAATATATAAATACTTTTCAAAAGTGGGTTCGTTCATCCCGTCTTGACTCATCGGGTTAACGATGTAGGCGAAACGAATCACAACAGATTAATGGACAAAAAATATCAATCCGTCTCATCAATTTTGAGGTGGGTTAGTTGGTCGGTCAACTCATCAAGTTGAACTCATCTTGTCATCCTGGATAATTCTAATCTTTCATGAATTACTTAACAAAACTTTACTTTTTTCTTTTTTTAGGATAGAGAAAATAAATAATACTTTTCTTTTAATTTTTATTTTTTCTTCTCTCCTTAATCACACTTTTCTTTTTTTGATTAATTAGTAAAATTATAATTATTTTAAGTATTACGTATTATTTTTTAAAATTTGAGATTTTTTTGTATAAAGTTTAAGTATTATTCTTTTATATTTTTGTATATATATATAAGTATTAATATAGAAGAAAAATGTTATGATGAATTATTTCATTTTAAGTATAGATGAAATTTGAATTTAATATTTCCATCATAATACTTCTTAAGTGATAGATGAATCGATGCTCTCTTGTACACAAATAAGGATCATATTACATGGTGGTGAATAAAATTATATCTAGTAGAACTATTTAATTGTAAGGCTTATTCAAATCACATTCTTTAGTTTCAATATAACAACGTTTTGCTCAAAATTATTTGTCTTGAAAAAAAATAAATGAAGTTATAGAATTTTTTTTCGTTTTCTTATTATCTCTTTCGTACCTATATTGAAAACTGAATCAATATTTTTAACATAAATAAATATTTCAGAAATTAAAATTAATTATTATTTCTTAGATATTATTCATTTTAAAGTTTTATCTATTATAATTTTTTTAAAAGAAACACATTTTACCTAAAAATAAACAAATAATCGAACATTCATTTTATTATAATAATATAATCAGACTCAATTGTCGTATTTAAGAAATTTATGTTTTAATTTATCATAATTTTATTTTTAAAAACGTTTTACTTGGTTACAAAAATATTTATATATTATTTTAGTTTTAATTCTATTTCAGGTCAATGAAGATGAAACTGGGCGAAGATAATAAAATTGTAAAGTGAAGTGGAGTGCCTTTTTAGTTAAAATTCACATGTAACAAACCTAGTGTAAATTATTCTTTACTTCCTACGCTGAAACATTGTTCCCAAGTAAGACATGGTAAGTATGATGATTAGTTTGGAATTTGATCGAGCTTGTTCCTGGGGCGGGGGTTTTGATTTGTGTTACGGTGATTGAGGGATAAATAATTGGTTTGGCACATATATAAAAACAAGAGTATCAATCTGGGACTGTGTTTGATTGGGGTTGGTTGCTTGTGGGATACGTTTGGGGAGCTCAAGGTAGGGACAAAACAAAGAAATAAAATAATAAAAAACAAATTTTGTCTTGTCGCGATACGCCACCGTCTTCTCTCACAAGCCCAATATGCAGCAGCAGCGGGAGGTCCCCCAACCCTAGAATTGACCACTGTCACTGGTCCACGCTACTTATCCCTCAATTTCTATTTTTCTATAAATATTATTTCCACTTTTTATTTTATTCTATTTTATTATATTATTTATCTCTCTCTTTGCAATGCAGTGCAGTTGTTGCATGCCACGTCCACCTGCATCGTAAAACCTAATCTTTCTTTTTTAATCTTTATTTCCTTTCTTCTTCTCAATTGCATGTGAGGATGCCTACAACCCCCCCCCCCCCCATTATTTATTCAAAAATTAGCTCCTTGCATTCTTTTTCTTGATTGCAGTTTCCATTCGTAATTCCCGTGTGTTGGATAGATTAATTTGAAAAATAAATATTTAAAATTCGCTTGAAATGAAAAGTGAAAATAATGTGAGAATAATAAGGTGACAAAACCTCTTGTTATTGGTGTTGGGTAGGTAGCACTTTATAGAAATGATCTTTTGTAGTATTAAAAAAGAAAGGAAAACAAATAGAATATAACAAAAAATGGTAGGGTGGAAGACGTACCCTTTGGGTTGGTGTTGTGACAAGTTACAGGAGCTCCATTATTGGGGGGTCATAAGCTGAAAAAATAAAAATGGTTAATTGGTGGCATTAGTAGTGGTTGCTCAAACCCTCATGATTCATGTATATTTGATTCAAGATTTCTTACCCCACCCAACCGTTACTTTTCATCACAAATCACCCTCTTCGAGTGCTCAACTCATCCTTTTTCATCACCCAATTTAAAAAAGAATCAACCAAATCTTTATTCTTTTCCCTCTCAATCTGTGGGAACAACACTTTCTAGAAGATTGACATAATTTAAGGCAAGAGAAGCTCCGGCATTTAGCCAAACAAATCCTACTCGTGAGTCCCCATGAAGCTTCCTCTTTTCTTTGACAAGAAACACCATTTTTTTAAATTATTTTGGCGTTTGGATGAGTTTTCAAACCCTAAGCTGCTCCCTCCACATGGAGTCAAGTCAAAATAAAAAACCATTTAACACTGCCTTTATTCTCACCGTTCAAATTCAACCCCCCCTCTCAACTTAACATATAAAATATATTTTGCTTCCCAAAGATCCATCATTTTTTTTAATACTCACAGTAATTATCTCCTTTTTCTTCCTTATTCTATCAACTCTTCCACACCCTTCGCAGTCTTCCTCATAAGTCTCTCTCTTTCTCTCTCTATATTTCCGTAGTCAATGGTGCCTACCGACACCTTTTATTAAACGGAATATTTTTCAGCAGAAATTCTTAATCCCAAACGGTATCTTCCAATTCCCACACTAGCTCTGATTCGAAGTTCAAAAGATATGGAAACTAGGGTACAAGTATCCCTCCATCATCATCAACATCAATTAATGAACTGGCATGCCATTTCATTTTCTGATAGGTTTGTAATTAGCTATTTGGAAATACATTTTCGTCTTTTTCTTGGTGGAAAAAAATAATAATAGTAGTAATAGCATTAAGATAAGCAGACATAGTAATATTAACATAAGTTGTACTGTAAATGATATGGGTGTGGGGAATATTTTCCCTTTTTACCTTGGTGATGAAATGAAGAAGCACTTTGATTGGTTTGACATAGTATTATTATCTAATGGCCATTAAAGATATCATAATGGTTGTGTGAGTCCCACTTGAAATGCAGAATGGCGTTGGAAATGTTCCAAATTCATGGCTTTTAGTGATAAAGATTAGATAATACAAACACGGATCATGAGAAAGAGTGATCATGTGATCTTGTCAACACCTAAATTTGTTAAGCCTACATTCACTTTTATTCACCTCACCACCCAACACTTCTCTTCTTCTCCCTTCAAAAATAATAATTAACGATTTCTTAATATTTTACATTTCCCTTTTGGAGAAAAACACTTTTAGGTAGAGCTCCGGACCTACCAATTCTTACCACAAATGCCCCATGCTTTCAAAATACAAATCTTAACATTTATAATCTAATCTCAATCATAAATCACAACTACATCCTATATCATAGCTCCTACCTTCTAAATCAATACATTTTAACTCTATTTCTCACTCTCTCCTTAACTATCATTTTCTATCCTTCAAAACTAGCAATTGACTTTTTATTGGAGCTCTATAACATCATCATCATCATCATGGCTTTTCCTTTTTGTTTTCTATCCATGGGCCTATGCATTTTAATAAAGATATCATCAGGCCCAAGCCCATCCTGGTTTTTTGGATGCATTCCATGGACTGATACCATTTTTTAACCATGTTGTTCAATAATACTCGTTACAAATTTTTTTCCTGAAAAAGAAAAAACTGTCCTTTACGTTATATAGGCCCAAAAACAAAATCCTAGTCCTAGCAAGGCCTGGTAAATCTCACCAACACAAGGTTAATTAAATTCTGATTAATTTTGAATTTCTTTTCTATGAGGCCCATCAGAAACCAACCCGAGTTCCTATCCACATTATATTTGGGCCTGTTTGGTTCTATTTTATATTTTTTGTTTCAAAACGTTTTTATACTACTTATCGGTTTTATAAAAAAGAAAAGAAAAAGGAGCTAATATCCTACTTCTAATCGTTTCTTTATTATGTATATTTTACTGTGAACAATAAAAATGAATTACAAGAAAAAAAATTATATCTTCAATATTTTACTTTATCTATTTATTTTTCACCAAAATATACCACTTTTATCAATTGCAGCACTACGTCACTTCAGCCCCATTCATGAAGAATAATAATAAGTTTTAAATCATTGTAAGAAACTTTCTGTAACCTTTTTAACGAGATGAATGAAACAAAGCTTTCACAGCGAGGAAATGTCTTGCGCACTTACAAACTGGTTGAACGAATAAAAACATTCGAAAGTGCTACAGAAAAACTGAATATATTATATAATTAAAATCCAAAAAAAGCATATATAATATTTTAATTAACGACGATCCTCATGGTGTGTTTCAACGATGAAGACCACATCATAAAGACGAGAGAACTTTCAAATGATTTTACTTTTGCGTCACTCATCTCATCCATGCTTTTTGTTCTTTATTTATTTACTTTTAATGTCGTTATACAAACAAACTTAACATTTCTATAGCTCTTTTTGATATGAAGTTTGGGAAGTTTATATAAACTATATTGTCTTCTTGTATGATAGTTTTAATAATAAATGTTTTATGGGTTATTTGTGTGCAATGTGAAGAAACTTGGTAAAATAAATATTTACGTCTTAGTACGTAACATAATGGATTGGTGTTGGTATAAATTGATAGTACGTTATTATATTACTTTTTAAATTGATATGATGGTTGTACACACAAAGTGCATTATGGTGTTGGTTTAGCCAAGTGAGTTAAGGTTTTTATTATCTTTAATCAAATGTTTATGTTTAATATTTGATGCTATTTATTTATAGAATTGGTAGAAATATATGTTAGAGGAAACAAATTCTTGTGAATATTTCCTTGCCAAACAAGGAGCTTCTCCTGTTAGATAAAAGGGGCAACATTTTGGAAAATAAATATAAACATTGAACATAGTTGTCGTACGAGTAATTGAACAAGTACACATGCTATTGTACTGCAAATTTGTTTATAGAAGTAGGAGTTAATAAAATAAGAGAAAATGAGAGATTTGTTTCGAGAAGATGGTTGTGATAGATGCCAAAGGCAGAAGAAGGTGTGTGAAACGAAAGTGCTGGTGAAAGGGGGAAAATCTTGTGCTATGCTATGTGATCAAAACTAAATTTTTCTATCAAGTAGCATTCTCATACAGAAAAGTCAAGCGCCACGCCAATCGCGATCTTTCCTTCATTTTTCTCTTCCTCCCTTCGCAACCCCACCGGCCGCCACACCACACAGTCAACCATATACAATAACTATAAAATCTTTCACTACAAACACGTGCCTTCATTCTTCAATCACCATTTCTAACTCCATTCCACAATGCTTCGTTACCTCTTGCTGCTATTCTTGTTGGGCCTGGGAGCCCGGGTGGAGTCGCACGAGGAATCGGGCCACTGGAGCTGCGACTCCGACTCCGAGATCCGAGTCGAGGCCGAGTTCAAACCCGGCGTTATTACACTGGATGGCCACGCCGACGATTGGAAGGACATTGATGGGTCCTACTTCCCCCTCCTCCCCGCCCTCGACCCTGACGCTGACAAGGAATTCAAAGGCGGAAAGATGAGCGTTAAGGTATCGCACTCCCTTCTCTTCAGTTGCCTCTCGCCAATTTTATCTGTTTGTTATTTTTCTCACTTTGTTTGTTGCAGAGTGTGCATGATGGCCGCGATATCTTCTTTCTATTGCAAGTCGACGGTGATTATGCTTACTCCAAAGGGTAAGTATGCCGTCACACGCAGAAACACCTTCATCCATTATGCGTCTGGCTATCGTAGTTTAACTTGTTTGAATACTAAACCAAACTTATTTCTGTTGATAATGTTTTAAAATTATACGTTAGGGTCCAATAAGTTTGGAAAGAACAGAAGATAGAATATAATTATGAATTTTATTTAAACTCTATACATCTGATACTATTTGATCAATTTATCAAATTTTCCTATTTATTAACATGATTTTTGTCAGTAAGTGAGTTCCTGTATAAAGTCTGTATAACAAAGTTTTACACTAATATTACTTATAAATTAAATTCTTTATAAATCTTGTTTTGTGGTAATTTATGACGAGCTTTTGTCTGGTTGGTGCATCTGTTTTGCCATGCAGTGAAAGCAAAAAATGCCCATCTGTTGCTCTCATGTTTCAGATTGGAGACGGTGCCTCTTATCATGATGTAAGTTGATGCACTGAAAAGTTGTTCAAATTTTATCCATGTTTTGCAGTCTTTGTTGGTTTCAATTGTAATCCTGAACCTTTATTAGAATATTTTTATGAAACATATTTTGTGATAAAGATTGTGTTGATTGCTTTAAGATGGGTGGCTGTGAGGAACATTCAACCTCGTGCACTAACAAGACCTGCAAAGGTCATGAAGTTGACATTATGCACTTTGACATAGGAAGTGCTATTCCGGGACGGCTTTATGGTGGCAATCGCCTGGACAATGGGAATGGAAATGGTGGCGACAGGTGATTAGCTGAAAAATTTCTTGACCTTTACGGTATTGGTTGACGATTCATAATAGTTAGGCTATCTTTTTTGCTGGATGTGCTCATTCAGTTTCCTATATTTTGTTGGTACAGGTTTGGTCACTTGGTTGATCTGTATGCCTGGAATCCACATTGTAGATACTTGGACGGAATGGGTCCTCCTGGTTCTGGTATGTACAAATGCAACACCCTTAATTAGAATTGTATGCTTGGATGACTGAATGAACAACAGAATGAATGGATTAAAACCCAAAGTGGAAGTATTACGGATGGTTCCTAGAAATTTGAAACTACTGGTCCGTAGTTGCTTGCATGACTGCACTCTTGTTCTCTGACCACATGTTCCTTGATACTTAGGCCCTTTATTCATGTGTTCATGCAATTCTTTAAGTGGAACATGTTTTACTCTTCTATATACATTTTCTATTATTATATTGATTGTCTATTTCCCCTTCCAGTGTTGTCTTCCTCAAATGTATTTTCTATTGTACATATTTAGTTTGCTTACTTATTAATATCTTTCACAGTTTACTCACTTTGGCCATATAAAAAATAATGATATCTTGTTTTGAATCATGCACGAGGTGGTCATTATTTTATTCTTTTAGCATAGCATAGAAAAATCAACGTTCACTTCTTCTGATATTAATCTCTTCTAAATTTGCTCAATTTTTTTTTTCTCAGCAGTTTTTTGTAAAATAATTTATCTTTTTCCTACAAATCCCAATTTAAAACTGGTTTACTTTACATATGAAAATGATTAAGAAGTGATTGGATTTTGGCATGTGTATGATGCGTCTTAAATTACTTTAAGATGGCTTCATTCACGTTGGAAGAAAGGGATGTGCCAAAATTAATAAAGGCAACTCTTATCCGTGCTTTTTCTGCTATAAGATTGCATAAAACAAGAATATGGTGATATTATTAGTGCTCTTTATGCTATAAGATTGCATAAGACAACTTTTAAGTTCCTAAATCAGGTAAAGGTGATAATTAAGTTTTAAAATGGCATGTCACAAGATTGACAAGTGCTGTTGCTGGACCCACAGTGCATGATACTCAACACAATAGCACCAAGCAGTATTTCATTGTAATCATAATCGCTGTCTTACATCAGTTACTTTACACTCAGTGGTATTTTCATAATCTTCAACATATAATATTTTCTCTTTGTATCTAAAAATGATGTGTGCTGCATAACATATGAAGCCTGAAAACGCCAAACCAGTTTACATTATTTTCTTTTTCTGCAGAAAAAGCACCATTTCAGCGAGTAAAGCAACAAAAGATTTATTTCACTAGGTGAAATTTGTTACATGAAAAACGTCTTTTAAATTGGTTAAAAGCTAAAACTTCAAAAATATTATTGTTCCGATACACCTTTTTTCTTTAATCCACCAATATCCTTTTCAAGATGAAATTGTAATGGAATTATCGAATTCTAAAACGGACAATACCTTAGAAGTGATGAACTCTAATGATATCAACAAACTTGAGATTGGAACATTGTCACTAGAAGGAGACCCTAGGACACACTCTTGCTTGTTAGCCTTGATTGGGGGGTTTGTTCCTGAATATCTAAAAGTCTCATATTGCTTAGGAGTCGAGACTAAGTAAAGTTAAAATATCCTCCTAGCTTAATCCACCGTCAAGGTGTATTTTTAGAATAAAACCATAACAAAGTTATCGGATTTCAAAGTAGACAATACCACATTGTTTTGACCCTAACTATGTTAGTGGACTTGAGTTCAAAACAATTATATATCATGGGTCCTATTTACATATGTCCTTGGTCTCCCTCTTACCCTTTTAATTGTTTCCAATCTCCTTTGTACACGGCCAAATCACCTTACCTAATTCTCTATATTTTTTTTCTGTAATTAGTTCCATATCAATATCCTTTTGTATATAATAATTTTGTATCTTGTCCTTTTCTGTATGACCACATGTCCATCTTAACATTATAATTTTAATACTCCTTGTTAGAAATAGCGAAATATAGGGGTCCAAGCCATCTCTTTTTATATCATGATATCTATATATATATTTGTTCCTTTGTTGTGCATATTGCACCCACAAAGATTTCATTCATATATTTCTCTACCATTTAGCCTAAACTCTAACCTGTGCCTTCTTCGTGGACCCACTGTCCATCAATGGCAAAAAAAATTTCCAGTAATCGTGTTTTATTTCAATTTTTGACCTTCTTCCTCAATGTAGTGATACTTCCCTGTCGTCACCTTTGTTCTCCACCACAGTTGCATAATCATCATCCCTTTGTTCTCTCTCATTGTTTTCCCTCTCCTATTGTTGTATTATCTCTCCTCTAGGGTTTATGACCTCTTCAACTTCTATTAGGCATGATCTTTTTATTTTCACTAATTTATGTCATCGTGTCTTTCTCCATTGACAAGTTAGATGGAAATAATTATGAGGCGTGGTATCAATTTGTGAATTTCAATGATCGATTGACTATTTTTTTGTCAATCATTACGGGTTGTAGAATTGACTATATTTGTAATAATTTGGTACATATGATTTATATGCACTATCTTGAGAGGAAGTGTTAGAAATAGCTAAATATAGAGGCCCAAACCCATCTCTTTTTGTATCATGATATCTATATATATTTGTTTCTCTGTTGTGCACATACATAGATTTTATTCATATGCCTCTCTACCATATACTCAAACTGATGTGAACATGACCTATGATAAGAGCTAGAGCAAGGGAAGCAAATGAAGTTCTTCAACAAGTATTGTTGGTTGACCAAATTGTGTTTTGGATTAATCAATTAATAAACTTTAGTTTAGTTTTATTGCAAGTTGTAATAAGGACCCAATTGGAAATTTAGTTATCAGCCTTTGGGAGACCAAGAGGTGCATAGCTGATTGACTTTTGGATGCCACAATTTCAGTTACAATCAATCATTAAGTAGTTTCAATTCCTAGGTTAATAAATCATTATTAGCATTTATTTTCCTTTAATGAATATTTGTAACTCTGATGGCAAAGCTTCTTTATAAGATGAACAATTTTTATCAGAAATAACAAGTTGAGTTTTATTTTTAGAAATATTAGAGTTTATCTCTTTTATCTTAGTGAGAGTGATTCTCATAAGTTCTTGAGTGATTCAAGAACATTTGGCTGTATCAAAGGACTTTCACATCCTTTGTGAGTTACCTTTTTGGGAAAGAGTGATTCTTTCCTTCCACCTTATCACTAAATTCCTAAATTTCCTACAAGGTTCTAACCTTAAAGATCCTAAATCACCCCCTTGTGATTCATATCACAAACACTCCTAAATTTTCTCTTGTTATTCCTATAAAGCTCAACATTTATACCATAGTATAATTGGATGCATAGTAGTACGAGAAAATTGTCCTTGAACTTTGGTTGGTGCTTTGCATATCACAAATACTATTAAATGATTTTCTCCATTTGAGCCATTCCACCTATACAGTGTGGCATCCCTATTAATTTCCTCTCCATTTTGAACTGCTGGTACGAAATATTTAGGGCTTGTATGTTGTTATTGTTCTTAAAAACAATTTTTCACTTTGCAATTAAGAGTAACTAAGACTAATTTGTTGAGAATTTTTAGGATTTTATATATGTGTATTTCTGATATATCATGTGGGTATATATCTATTCATGTGCTCTATGTATATATAGAGTATAAATATTACAAAATATCAAATATTAATAATATCTCAATCGTAACTACCTAAATCAAAATAATAACCTAATATTTTTTTATCTTCTCTCTTAAAAGATAATAAAATCTTTTAATACCTAATTTAAATAAAAGATAATAAAGTAATATTCCCAACATTCCTCCTTACTTTAATATTTATTTATTTGAATTTGATATTTTTCCTTTTATTTTGCTTATAATTTTTCTTCCTTTTTTGTTTATACTTCTTGTCATCTTTTTTCTTGAACGAGATCACATCTTCATTCAACTTCACTTTTTTTATCAAAATATTTCTTCCTTTATCAACTTCATCTCCTTTGTTTCTTTCAAACTTCATAGTAGTATTGTTGACTCTATGATGGACGTTGAAAACGGTTTTTTCATCTACATCTTTATTTTCCTTTTTAACATCAAGTTTCTTCAAGAAATCTTCTTCATGCTTTTTCTTTGACTTTTCTTTTATATCTTTGTTTGTAATCAACTCTTCTTTTATCAAATCTAAAGTGAAACTTTTTCCTTTCATGTGAACTTTGAATATTTCCAAGTTATCTGTATCTTTAATCACACAAAGTTTGTGATCAAAAGACACCTTATAACTTTTCTCTAATAATTGAGAGACACTTAACAAATTATGATTAATATCAGGAACATATAAAACATAAAAAATCAATTTGATACCCGAATGACTTTTAATTGCAATTGTTCCCGTGCCTTTCACATCCATTTGTTCTCCATTACCGATTCTCACTTTAGAAATATGTAATTGGTTGAGCTCTTTGAAAAGTTCTCGATCATGAGTCATGTGGATTGTACAACCACTGTCTATAAGCCAACCTGTGGATTTGTTTATTGTAGAGCAGGTTGATGCAAGGAGAAGTTCTCCTTCTACTCCATCCTCTGTAACTTGAAGAAGTTCCCATTCTACTCCATCCTCTATAATCTTGACGACTTCTTCTGGTTGTGATTTGCATATCTTTTCTATATGTCCCAATTGACCACATTTTCGACATTTCACATTAGGTCTCCACCAACACTTGTTGGGTGTGTGATTATTTTTCTTGCAATAAGGACAAACAGAAAAGACTTGTGATTTTGTATCTTTGTTGTTCTTGACTTGGAGAGAACCTCCATCCTGATATAGTAAAGAACCTTCACCAGCAACATGATATCCTCTCATCAATCTTCGCAACATGATATCCTCTCATCAATCTTCGTTCTCTTGCGCTTGTAAAGCATGTAGCACTTCTGTCAAAATAATATTAGGCAAATCCTTTGTATTTTTCAATGAAGCAATAGATGCTTCATATCTCTCTGGCACAGTTACCAAAATTTCCTCAACTATTCTGGAATCAGAAAATTCCTTGCCTAACAATTTTATTTTGTTAGCAATACCCAACAATTTGTTTGAGTATTCATTAATTGTTTGAGACTCTTGCATCTTTTGTATCTCAAATTCTCTTATCAAGTTTGGAACTTTCATACCTCAAATTTTCTCATCCCCTTCATATTGATCTTTCAAATAATCTTAAATTTCTTTGGGTGACTTTAGCGTAATGATTCTGGTGAGAATCATTTGTGAAACATCAGCAAACAGACATGATTTAGCTTTTGCCTTCCTCGTTTTTCTTTCTCTGTGAAATTTCATTTCAGCTATGGTGGGATTTTCAGGTAGTGGATCAACAATATAATTTTCTTCTATAGCTTCCCATACATCCAATCCTTCAAGATAGGATTGCATTCTCACAGCCCATAAGTCATAATTTTCGCCATCAAAAACTGGAATAACGACTTCTGAAAAATTTATTTCTCCTTCCATTGTATGGAACCAAAGCTCTGATACCAATTTGTTGAGAATTTTTAGGATTTTGTACATGTGTATTTCTGATATATCATGTGGGTATATTTCTATTACTCTATGTATATATAGAGTAAAAATATTACAAAATATCAAATATTAATAATATCTCAATCATAACTGCCTAAATCAAAATAATAACCTAATATCTTCTTATCTTCTCTCTTAAAAGATAATAAAATCTCTTAATACCTAATTTAAATAAAAGATAATAAAGTAATATTCCCAACATAATTCAGAGACGTTTTAATGTTCTAATTGAACAACTTTCCTTTTTATTATTCTCAAAGAAGATTTTATTTTTCTTTCTTTTATCAAACATATGTGGATTCGAAAGCCAAAAAACTGAAAAAAATGTGTTTTCTGTTTTTATTAATAGTATTTGCGTTTTGAACAACAATTGCATTACATTACTGGTTTTTGTTGTTGTGAAGTTGTTGAAGTCATCTCTTAACTTCTATTGTGACTCTATACTATTGATGCCATTTAAAATAATTTTTAAACTAGAGTTGTTAAACAAGCTTTTTTCAACTTATTTCAAAACTTGATTCTTAAAGTTGATTATTAAAACTGTTTTTAAAAATTTAAAAACAAAACTAAATCATCATACCCTTAGTTTTGTTTTTTTAGTTTTTAAATATAGTTTTAGTAATAAATTTTGAAAAATTATTTTTGAGAAAAAGTAAAAAAAAAAAAAAATCTTGTTTGATGACTTTAGTTTAAATTTTAAACGATGGCGAAAGGTTACGGAGGACATTGGAGGGTGACTTCGACAACATCATAGCAAGAAGGTGGATAATGTAGTACAATCGTTACTGGAAACATAGATATCATCAATGCAACAGATACATATTTCATCGGTTTTCGTTTTTTAGATTTTAAAAATAGTTTTAGTAATAAATTTTGAAGAATTATTTTTGTGAATAAGTAAAAAAAATAAAAAATTTAGTTTGAAAACCCTTTTAAATGAAAGTGGATAACATCAATGATGATGATGAAAAGTTGCTGAGGAAGTTAGAGGATGACTTCGACAACTTATTGCTACAAAGGCCAGGAATGTAGTACAACCACCGGTAGGAACGTAGATACCGTTAATAAAAACAGAAAACATATTTCATCGGTTTTCATTTTTTAGTTTTTAAAAACTAAAAAACAAAAACATTATTTGAACAAGTATAAATATAAGTCTTGCATTGAATAGGAATGAACAAGTATGATATAAATGAAAAAAAATGCAATTCTAATACTTTGACTAATAGATTGAATGTGGTATCAAGTTCACTTGAGTAGTTAACTTGTGGCCAATTGATGAAGATCTTTCCAATGTTTTATTTGCTCAAATTCCCCGTTAAGTAGTATGAAAGTTGACTGCTTGCGCTGGTGTTGATGCATACCAATAAGTAAAACAGAAAAGGACTTATGGTAGAGCGTTGTTGTTGTCCTATCCCCATCGAAGTCCTTAATATTGCCTTGTGTATATCTCATATTGGTAGTTATCATATCATACATTTCTTATATAGTTTTGATTTAAGTCACAAAACCATTTTTCTTTTCTTAAGTCATTCACTACATTTCTCTTGACACTCGATCGTAAGTTTTTTTGAAGTCAATAAAACTTATTTGTAAGTCTCTCTACTTCAGTATCTTTTCATATACCTCCTAAAATATAAAGGGCTTCTACTGTAAACCTTCCTAGTACTTCTCATGACACTCTATCATAGGTTTTTTTGAAGTCAATACAACAGATATGGAACCCTCTTTACTTCAGTACCTTTCCGTATACCTCCTTAAATATAAATGATTTTCTTTGTAAACCTTCCTATTGTAAAACAAAATTTGTTCTCTATAATCCATGTCTCTTTTCCTAAATCTCCGCATAACCACCTTTTCCATAATTTCTGAGTGTGACTCATAAGTTTTATACCTTTGTAGTTAACCTAGTCTTGCATATTTCTCTTGTTCTTGAATTTAAGAACTAAAGTGCTTTTCCACCACTTAATTGACATCTTAGATCTCAAAAAGTTGAGCAAGCTACACTCAAAAGCTAAACTATCAAGGAGGAGAATCAAATACTTTGATGTAAGTCTCTAGCATAGCACCACTAGTAAGTGTTGACATTTCGATGTCTTTCACTCAATGACATTTCACTTATTGATACATCACTCAACTTCCCCATTGTTTAAAACCATCTACCTTTGATACCAATTTTGATGTCTTTATAACTTCCCATTGTTTAAAACCCTCAACCAGTTAAAACCCATATGTTAGTAGTCCTTTTAAAGATACCGACAACCAACTCTCATACCAATTGATAACATTACAACATTTGAGGAACCGACATCAAAAGCTAGCTATTAAGAGGGGAAAACCAAACACTTTAGTATTCCATCAAGCATCTGACACTACTCAATGTGAGATTGAAACACATAATAGGAATACTGTCTAGACCAACAACTCAAGTATCATCCATACTTTTCAGGGTCTCTTTTTATCAACACTTCTACCCCAAAAAAATCAATTTGTAACCTTGAACTTCCCCTCCTAAAACTGATTTGATGTTCCTTCCCCTCCTTGAAACAAGTGGTCATACTTTTTAAATCTTAAGTTATAAACAAATCAAGAATAAGCTGTCATTCCTTATTTAGTTCTCTAAACCTAGAACCACATGGACTCTTGTAAATTGTCTTGCCTCACTTCTGTCCATTTAGATGCCTTCCTAACAAAATCTTTTTGTGTAATTGCCTTGATCCAATCCCACCAAATCTTTCCAAACCTTTTGTTCAACCAATGCTTCAGATCCTAATTGTGGTGCATAAGTAACGAGTATATTGGCCTCCAATGCAACCAATAGTTTTAAGGTTGAACTTTGGCTTCAATTCTTTTTACATTCTCCAGCCTCTCTTTCAAATTCTTGTCCACAACAATACTCACACTATTATTCTCTCTAATTTTCCCTGTATACCAAATTTTAAATCCTTCAGTACCTAACTCTTTTAAATTTTCTCTAACCCATTCGGACTTTGGTAGGTACATAATGTTAATCCTATTTTGAATCGTGGTGTCTACCACCTTCATAAATTTACCTGTCAACGTACCAATATTTCAGACAGCAAAAACCTCTGAACTGGCTTCTTTATCCATGTCTATATCTGTTCCAGAAAATACGAGCACTCTTCCTCATTAAACACTCTATATAGGTATTGATGCTGCGACTCTAGATCTTTTAGCTCTATACTCAAGTCGTACAGCTCATTACTTCACCAAGTAACATTTAAATTTAATCTCTATGAGAATCATAAATTAAATTTATGTCAGTAGATTTTTTGCAGAGAATTGTTTATACATTTTGTTGGTATATTAAAGTTTATGGTTTGAGTATTACAATAAAATGTCTATTACTTTTACTTCATAAGAATTGAATAGAATGATAATGCATCTCGTTTCAAAGAGTTAAAATTCTGAAAGGAAAGACACTTCCTCTAGGCAATTAATTTTTTCTTTATGTATTATGACTTGGAATGTTGTGGGTTATCATATAATCTGGTTATCAACCCATCATTTGTTGATACTTGGTAATCTTCTAACTTTTATTTTATCATGAAAGGTAAATAGACTGACATTCTTTCTGTTGTCAGCTAATGACTCTAGTGCGCAGAATGACTGGAAGGGTGCCTGGTGGCATAGCAGCTTTACGGTTCACTCAGGTGACTGATTCATTTACAGATAAAAAATTAACAGACCGGTAAAAATTGTTAACCACATAGTAGTTCACGATGGTTCAGACCAATTCAATCACAGCATGTGATTTGTTGGGTCGAGCTGTTTTTTTAATAATACAGGTTGTAACCTCATGTAAGAATATCTGACTCAATTACAGTTCCTTTAATCTGACATCTATGCTTTGTTTTACCCTGTCAATTAGTTACTCGGCATCTTTGTTTTTTTTTTTCTTTCTTTTTTTCTTTTTTTCTCTATATTGATACTCACATGCTTGTCTATAATAGGTTTCGTAGAAGATGAGAGTCCGTATTCAGATAATGGAAAAAAGGGCACATACTTTTTTGAATTCTCCAGGCCTTTGAGGACTATGGATCATCTTCAACAGGTTAGAACATAGAAAGTAGTATGACATTCACAACTTTTATTTGCTAAGAGTTTGCAATGATTTATTATTCTTTTTTCCAATCAGCTCAATTATTTGTTTGCAAGTTCTTTCTCATTCAATCTTTGGAGCCTTTTGTAAATCTAATAAACGGTTGTGGATGGAAAACATATGAACTTATTATTATCAAATTTGATCACTGCTGGCAAAGTGTATCCCAGGTCATGAGATAGACAATACTTTTTCATTAGATCTTTATTCTGTATTCTTGTTGAAACAATTTTGGCTTTGGATAAGATTTCTTATACTGTATTGTTTGTTTTACCTTCACAATACAAACTTGCCTTCTTAATAAATGTTTATTGGCTATAGCCAAAATCTAAAACAAAACAGATTAAGATCACTGCCTCACTTTTTGGTTTTGTTAGGGGTGAGAGCAATGATGAAAAAGATCTTTTCAAATATAATGTGATTGAAGGAATTCTTCTGAATCATGTGGTTTTTGTTCTGCCATCACGTGTTTTTATTTTAGTTTCTTACTAGCCAAAAACCCATTTTGTAGCTTAAGTAAGTGGAAGCCAAATGTATTTTTGTTTTAATCATGCTGTGCGGAGTAGTATCTGTATTCCCGAACTTCATTTATAAAATAACTAGCAAGAAAAATGATGCAAAATAATACCTTGCAGGACGTGCAATTTAACATCGGTGGATCCAGTAAGATGTCTGTTGCATTCTGGTATCCAGTAGATGGTCAGCCATGGCATGGTTCTGGACACTACTCTGTTAACTGTGATTGGGTTCCCATTGACATATCTGTTGGCGGTTCTTTGAGTGGCAAGTCAGTTGATGCAGCTAGTAGCTCGTGGAATGTGGCTAGTGCCTTTTCCGTTATATTATCAGTAGCAGCACTTTGTGTGTCTGTGTTTGTGAGCTATAGGGTGTTCAGTCCCCATGTCTCCTTTACACCGTTAGGGAACGACAGTTCAATCCCCATGTCTACTTTACACCGTTAGGGAATGACAACCTTTAAATATTGAACCGTCAACTTGAGTTTGGGATTGTACTATTCATTACGTTTGTACTAGATAGGTTTGTACTGTGTAGTGCTTTCTCTTTGCTCTATTTTTTAATAGTAACTGAAGCATTACTTTAGTTATTTTAAGTAGTGTCTAAAAAGTATTATTTCATTATCAGCATTATGGAGTTCCATCCTCTTCGGCTTAGTTGTTGCAATTGCAGTACCGTTTGCTTTTCAGTTTTCAGCATTCATTCAGTACAAATGGAACTTCCTTCAATTGGAATCCGACCAACGGGAGAGGAAGATTTTGAGTATAAATACAAGTAAATTGAGACAAATTGAAAGCATGGCTCCTTCCTTTTTGGTACACATGGTCAGGTATCCTGATAGGCACAACTGTTGTTATTTTGTTGAAAGTGATGGTTAGGTAAAATTCTTCTTTAGGTAACAGCTTCAGAATTTGAATTTATAACATTTCAGACAAAGTTTACCTGGACTTGTAGTCTATTTTCATTTCAACTAATCGATTAAGTGATATTCAGTACAAAATTCACACAAAAGGACAGCCAAATTGATATGACAATATTGATGAGAGAAAAGTGATATCATTGAATATAATGATCCTTACCTTATTAAGGTTGCAATTGCATAATGGAAATTAGAAACTGTATATTTATCAAAGAAACTACCAGACGTACTAGCGACATAAATGTATATGTACTTGTAGATTGCTCACATAATGTTTGCGTCTGAAGTATAGTCGAGTTGTTTTTATATCAACTTTAGTACATAGTTTTGTTAAAATAACATTTTTAAAAAATATTTTATAAAATAGATAATTTGTAGTAATAGTTTCAAAAGGATTTTGTGAAAAAAATAAAAGGATGGAATAGTTTGAGAAAATCACATTCAAATGATTGACGTTTGAGGGGATTAGTTTTAAGACGAGGGCTTATACGATTACTTTTGAGAAGAGAGATTGTACAATTAAAAAATTAATCAAATAATAAATTACTTTAATTTAGTAAAGATAGAATTATCTATAATTAAAAAAATAATACAAAACGGGGTTATAAAAAATATCTCTTTATACAATAAAAGATAAAATTATATAATTAATATAAAGCTATAATTAGTTACTAAAATAAAATTTCACCTTGATTCAATCTAAATAGATATTGTGCCTGTGATTGAATAATTCCATATCATTTTCTTAAAATGAGAGAAGCCACATCGATGGCATCCGTAAGTTAAATACCCTTTCAAAAATTACGAAGCAAACATAAAAGGTGCTGAACCTCTGCCTCCCTATCAGGTTAACGTTAACCTTAGCTCTAGTTGTAAAATAAAGGCTAAGAATAAAAGACTTTGCAGAAATTGTGACACGAGAGATATTTCCGAAGTGAAGTACTAAATTCCAAACGATTTTGAAAGACTGTTTCTAATTTTATGAAAACCAAAATAACTGCCAAACACTTGCTTCATAAACTGCACCTACATGCTGCAGATAATTGTTTTTTCACGATGTGTAGTTCTCTTGCGCATGGTAGTCTTGAGGATCATCTTCCTTCAATCTTGGATCAGTTTCAGCAGACGATTTGAACGCATCAATCCAAGTTTTAGTCCAGGAATCATCAAACTTGTTAGCCTTGAGAATCTTGCACAACTCATCAACAGCATCCACATCCGTCTCTTCTTCGTAGTACTTCAGAAAAGCCCCAGCAACTCGTGGTGAAGGATGCCATTCAGTATCACCCTTGACTTCTGAAAACGCCGACTTCAAGTGCCTAACAGCAGCATCCAACTGACGTTTCTCCAAGAAATATATCATGAACATTTCCTCAATCCTGAACAAAGGCTCCTTGCTCCTCCTGCTAGCCCCCTCAAACACCAATGCAGCTTCTTCCACCATGTTCTGACCCAAGTAAGCACTAACACAGACACCAACTAACCTCACATCATAGCTCACACAACTAGCTTCCCACTCCTTAAAGCATTTTGTTAAGCCCTCTATATCATTAAGCCTTCGGAGGGTACTAAGCACAACAAGATAGCTAAAATT
Organism: Sphenostylis stenocarpa; assembly: GCA_963425845.1. Classification (NCBI taxonomy): domain Eukaryota; kingdom Viridiplantae; phylum Streptophyta; class Magnoliopsida; order Fabales; family Fabaceae; genus Sphenostylis; species Sphenostylis stenocarpa. The sequence goes on from OY731404.1 coordinate 61,795,809, forward strand.
GGTCACAGGGGACACAGACTTGAGGGAATTCCACACTCTATGAACTTCTTCAAGATTACCAGTCCCAGCATAAAGGCCAAGCAAGCAATGGTAAGCATCACGCTGCCGCGGCTTCACTTGTTTCTCCAGCATCTTAAGCATCCTTTCAGCCTTCTCAAAGTCCTTAACCTTTACATAAATAGCAGCAAGGTTGCTGTAAGTCTGCCAACCAATTTTATCCTTATCTTTAGTTTTCATCTCCTCATAGACTCTCTCCACCCCATCAAGATCGTTCGAATAGGCGCAGCTGTTCATCCAGACATGATACGTGAATGAAGAAAAGGGAACGCTTCTACTCTTCATTAGCGCCACCAGTTCAGGCACTTTCTGGGGTTCACCAATTCTCATATACAGACTCATCAAATTGTTGAAAGCCAGAGAAGTGACATAACCCAATTCATCCATTTTTTCAAAATGACTCAACGCCTTGTCTTTCATCATTTCCTTGCAGTAACAGTTCAAGAGAGCACCATACGTATACTTGTTCTTGGCTGGAGGAGGAAGACCACTGAAAAATTTCTCAGCCGCAACCACCCCCTTGGTCTTGGATACGAGATCTAATTGTACTGCATAATTATTCCAGGAAAAGTTAATTTTCCTCATCTCCATCCATTCTATTATCTGCAACCATTATAAATTATAAATTTCAACATATATAAAAATTACGGAAAACTGTAAAAAATTTACAAATTGATATTTGCTACCTCGAGTGCATGCTGGAATTGGCGATACTTTCGGAGCTGCTCCACGCATCTTTCGAGTTCCGTTTTTCTTATGGCTTTGCCTTGCTTTATATAGTTGTCCAAAGTTTCCAACACGCTACCTCCAGTCATGTCCAGCGCCGATAACATTCGATAGAGGTTTTCCTTTTTCGCTGGACTCTGAGTCTCCGTGCACAGTCGCCGAAGCAGCCATCCTCCGCCGGAAATCAGACGGGAGTGATTCATCTCCGTGATCTGGATCGTGCACAGCCGGCGTGGGTGCTCTTTGTTTTTTTTTGTTGATTGATTCCTTAAGGGTTTTAATAGGGTTTATCAAAACGCGCCACGCGGGGTCGTTTTGAGTTTTACTTGAAATAACCGGTAACCGGTAACAATTTTTTTTTTTTAACTGAAGAGTGGGTTGATAATTTCGTTACGGTTAGAGAGAAATGAAGGCGCTAGGCAGTGTCATTGGTGCGGCCCCATTGCCCGTGCTGTGTTCGAGTGTTCGGAACCATCGGTTTCGCGTCTCCTTTTCTTCTTCTTCTTCGTCTTCGTCGTTGGGTTCCAAAACGGTGCGTATCTTCTCTTTTGTGTTTCATATTCATGCTACAAATTCGCTTCGGGCAATGCACGATATTCATATTCATGAATTGAATCAAGGTGGAACAAGGGGGAATTGCAGCTCCGAAACCTGAATACAAGCCTGGGGTGTTTGATGACTTGTTTCTCAATTTGTTCCGCAACAAATTGGTCCAGGTAAAGAAAACCTTGTAGACTTTTTTCCTCATTTGATGGTTAATTTATCGTTGTAGTTGAGTGATTGGGAAAGTGTAACAGGAGGTTGGGTGGGACTCGAAGAAACCTGGATATGATGGACTAATTGAAGTTGTGAATCGTCTAATGATGAAGGGCACTTCCAATTCTAATACCGTGGAAGCAGCGGTATTTCCATTTATTTCTCTCTCTCTCTCGTTCTCAATTACCGCTTTTCAGAAACTTTCTTATATGCTATATCGTTTTTCTCAAACTGTTTGGCTACTTAGAACTATAATTGTATTAGTATTTGGCTCCTTTAAGATGTGATAGTGTATAACATGAGAGAGCCAAGTTAATTAGTTTAATCATCTCGAATAGGAGATGTTTATGGAGTTCTTAAACTTAGTAAGTTTTTGTGCAGTTTTACCATTCAAGCAATTGACAATTGACGTGACAATTCTTATATAAGAAATTGTTTATGTAAGCAATGTTCTTATCGGAGTTCTTAATATTTTTCAGAGAATTGCAGGACGTTTTTAAGAATTTTACTTAAATTTCACATGGCATTGCGGACTCACCCAAAAAAGTGAGTTGGGTAATTCCAGTGTATTTGAACTGTTGGAGATGTTATAACAGATATTGGTTGATAAAATCGTTTCAAATAAAGTTGAAAGACAGTAAAAGTTCTTGGCTCAAATAAAACCTAAAAAACTTATTAGGTAATGTGATTTTGTTTTCAGCTAATTTGGTATTAAAAGTTGATTAGAAATTGAGGTCATGTTTAATCTCTACGGTTTATTTTAAATTTTGAATGATCATATTGTCTGAAAGTAAGTTCACTAGCTGTTGTGACTTGTGTCAGGTACGAATATTGAGGTCTCTGTTCCCTCCATATCTTTTGGAGCTCTATAAAATGCTCATAGCTCCCATAGGAGGAGGCAAAATTGCGGCTATGATGGTTGGTGAGTCTGATAAAATATATTTAATTTTTCAATTCTTCTAGATGAATACCAAATCTTTATTCCTGCCTGATGTTCCCCTTAATATGGCAGAGAAACTTGTTTACATATCCTTAAACGTTTTGGTTTTGAAGCAAGGGTTACTGTACTGACTTGTCAATGGCTCATGGGCACGTGCAAAGTGAATTCTGTCGATCTACCAGATGGAACCTCGTGCAGTAGTGGGGTGATCACTTGAACTTTTCCATGTGTTTGATCGTGTTTGAGTGCTGTTACAACAATGCCAAAAAATCCTGTAATATTCAAAGCAGTGTATTTGTAAATCTTGTAGGTGTATGTGGAAAGATGCAGGTATCTGGAGGAAAGCAAGTGTGTTGGTATTTGCACCAACACCTGTAAGTTTCCGACACAGGTTAGTGATTCTTCAAAACACTTGCTTATTTTTTTAGGTTACAACGAAAAGAGGTAAACATGTTATGCATGCTTCGAAGTTTTTGCTTTCTCTGGATGACTTTATATTACTCTTTTCTGTGTAGTTTAGACCTTCTTCAAGGATCATATGGGAGTTCCATTACTTATGGAGCCTAACTTTGGTGATTACAGCTGTCAGGTAATATTAATTAATCTTTATTGGAGACCAACTTGTACTTGTCATTACTCTCTTGTCTTTTAAAAGTGCAGTTCAAATTCGGAGTTCTTCCCCCACAAGATGATACCATCCCGAAGGAGCCATGCTTGGAAGCATGTCCAAATGCTTCCCAACGACGAATGGTAGCCAGAAATGTAGATATAACTACCTGCCCAAAGACATGAATATATTTTTTTGGCTTGGTGTTTTCACAATTATGTACACCATCCAAAGCCACTTGTACATTCTGGCCCTTACCTTTATTTGAAGATGAAATCCATAGCGAGAACTCATCTTTGACCCGTGAAATTATTAATACAACTCATCCATTTCCAATTAGATTATTGATGGTTATTATAAAATATATACATTCACAAATTTATAATATTATTGGAGTGACTATGATATTAACTCAATTTTATAAAATTAATTTGGTATGATAAAGATTGTATTTTCTACGTGTTATAATATTCTCTATCTCTAATTTCTCAACATATAATTGATTTAAGACTAATGACTTTAATATATATATATATATATATATATATATATATATATATATATATATATATATTATTTAGACGGAGGAGGATATTCAAAAAGTAAAGAAATTTTTTGTAATTAATTTGATTGATCAAATCTAATAAGAATAAAATAAATTAATTAGATAATATGATGAATTACTCTAATATTTATTAAGAATACATATAAATTGAAGATAATTAAATTTAAAGTAATTATTTAATAAAATTATAAATAATATTACAAAAATATTTTAAATTGTTTAAATTATAAACTATTAAAATTTAGGAAAAAAATATATTAAAGAATTTCTTTAGATTAGTTACATAATGTAATTTCAACTTGTAAAATATTTATATAACTTTTCTCCTTTTATTTTAATTTTTTAAAAGTACTCCTACAAAAACTTAATAAAACCACAAGGTCACACATGATAATATATATATATATATATATATATATATATATATATATATATATGTATATATATATATATATATATATATATATTAAATAAGTATAAAAAGTTTATGAGAGAAATAACTATGTTCTAGGTTTTTTTTATATTATATCTAAATATATTTAATATTCTGTTAACCATAATATACATAAGAATTTTATTTATATATTTTTTAATCATTTATTTTAACATTATATATATATATATATATATATATTATAACTGTGATTAAATTAAAATAACTTTTAAATAGTTATTAAAAAAATTAATTAATTTATCGTGATTGGTTAATAATATGAAATATTTGTCTCCAAAGCATTGACGGTTAACATAATGATTTTATTATTATTTTACTTGGCAATACACAATAAAAAATTAATATATGTAAATATGTTTCAACAAATCTTAGGTGAAATATGATTTATACGATAATAATATTACCGACATATCTTAAGTCTTTCAATAAATATTATAAAAAAACTCATATAATAAAAATAATATTATTATGGTTGTATTGTTTATATTTATTATTTTTTTATTAACCTAAAAAACCTTTAAAATCTTCATTCTCTTTTAAGTTTTATCACACATTCTTTTATAATCACCTTAATAATATATTTTCTATATTTCAAATCAAATAATTTGATATTTCAAAATAAGTGTAATTTTTTTTCAAAAAATATATGACATCTAAAGTTAGATTACACTTATTAAAATAAATATTAATTTTTTTAATAAATTTATTAAATTTTTTTCCGTTGATACTTTAATCATCTTAATGTTCTTTTCAATCAAAATATTAAGTAATTTTTTTTATATAATAAATATAATTAAAGAGAAAGATGTATAGTTGGTAAAAAATAATTAATGTAATATTAAATTTTATAAATATCATATATTTAGAAACAAATATTATATATTTTTGAAATAAAGAGAGTATTTTTTTCTTTTTAATTATATTTATTGCTGAAAGAATATAACAATTATTTGGAGTGGTTTTAGATGGAGCATATTCTTGCAAGACTGGTAACTTTTATAACATCACATTATCCAACTTTTAAGTACTTTTGGATGTCTTCTTTTCGTGTAAATTATATGTTTTTAGATATTCACGGTGTACGAACAGAAAATATTCCCACAATCAAATCAATCAAGGAATACTTATATAAAAAATATTAATAATAAATAAATAATTATCTCGTATACTAGGATTCTTATTTATTTATATTATCTTTAACCTCATCTTAATTAATACGCTATTATTTCGTGGAATAGCATGTATCTCTATAGTGCATATGATATAAAGTATAAAAAAAATATTTTTTTGTTAAAAACATACGTTATATTCACAGATACCTTATTAGTTGTGGAAATTCTTAATTCATATATTTCTTTTTAAGTCATTTATAACAATTATAATTAATTCAATTATAGTTTTGTATCTCTACCAAAAATAACTTACTTTAAGTTCTTAGTTATAATATTAAAGGTGTGTTTCCACAAACTTCTCTACAAAAAAATTTAGAAAAAAAAAATGAAAAGAGTTTTTATGTAATAGGAAGAAAAAATAGTTTTTAACTTTTAAATGAAGAATAGTTGAATTGAAAAAAATAAAAATAAAAACAACTACTTTAAGATTATTTTTCAAAAATTGGACCACAGAATGATTAAATTAATCAATACGATTCACTCATTGATTTCTTATATTTGATTCATTTGTTTACATGTCAAATTTATGATCAACACCTAAAAACTCGAGTTATCTCTTTCTCTAATCGTAAAATCAGTTATTTTATTCAATTTGACGTGTAAAAAACTAAAGACTTTTAATTAAAAATGAGGTCTTGATACATTTCACCATAATTAAAATTGAAGTATTGGCCCCGTCAAAACTTATATAATTGGTTAGAGTAAAATCTAATGTTCAAACTCCCAATTAGCAAACATAAAAATCCATTTTTTTTTTTGCTTTCAAATTTCTCCAATATCAAAATTGACCATGAAGTAGCATGATTAGCAGACCTTTGTCCCACCATTGTTACCTCTCTGGCCTAATCTACATCACAATCACAATCTCTGTCATCAAATTTTTGGAGGGGTGATGTTAGGATCCTCAATCTCAAACCCTAAAGCACCCACTTTTCGAATTGAAAAAGAAACAGCAACTATTCTTGTTTGCAATTTAGACCAAATCCATGAATTCTAGCGACAGCTCCACGTGTATTGTTGCTAAGAAGAGTGTGTGGTGTGTGTTTTGGGTCCAAATTTTCGCACGAGATTATTATTTAGCCACATAGGATAATGGAAATCACGTATCGCAATCCCAGTAAGATACGTGGACGGACGGAGATAATCTACACTTAGGATAATACGTATATATATATATATATATATATATATATTATCGATGATATTCTTTCACGTAATAAAATGGTGATAAGGAAAATTTAATAGTATTTATGTTTTTTAATTAGACGTAAAGTTTCAGTTTTATAATTTATAAATTTTTAGTTTTTTTATTTATTATTTAGATTATCAAAATGAAAATAATTTCAAAATCAAAATGACAATAATATTTTTGTTTGATTGATACTATTCTTTTTAAAATATAGATAATAAAAATTTTGATGGAGAATATATTCAAGTTGAGTGAGTTTATTTGTGTTTATTATTGTTTCTGGTGGAATTTCGATTGATTTCAACCCCCGATATGTTTTGATACTAACCAAAATTCTACCACGTAAGATCTTTTTATTTAGGCTAGCAAATTAATTTTCAATCGAAATGCGTATGAGGATCGAACCTTACCTAGTATCGAAAATGCTACTTTTTGGTGTTTTGTATTTAAGATGCGTGAAATCAATAAAACGTCGAATCGAAAAACAATACGGGATACTAAATTGCTGAAACCCGTAAAATGCAGAAACCTTAAAAATATGTTAAATGTAAATGACAAGGAATCGAAAGAACGGAAATGTAAATGGCAAGGAATCAAGATTGCGAGAAAATATACTTGGAAATCGAAATTGCATCAATGTTAAAGGACAAGGAAACTTAAAACGCGGAAACTTAACTTTCATTGAATTGAAATGACAAGGAATCGAAAGAACAAAAACATAAAATTGCTTGAATATAAGGTGCATCAAAATAAATTACCAAGGAAAGTAAAGAAAGCGGTAAAGGTACTCGATGAGCATGGAAATCCAGATTGTCGAAGCTTCATGGTGTTCGTCATGTTCCGGTAGACTTCTCACTACTAATTCTGCTCTCGCCAATTTTCTGCTCGCTCATTCCTTCCTCTTTTGCTCTATTTATAGGGTATCATTCAAACCTTCCAGGAGCAGTTAACAAAACTGCTACCACGTTCTACGTGCGTGTTGCAGTTTATCTTCTATGGTTTCAATACTGTACCCACGTTCTCACGATCTTCAACTTCTACCATGATTTAGAAACTGCTTCCCGTATATGTGCTTGACTGTTCTTCTCTTCACAATTTGGCCAGGGTTTTGATATTCACGTAGGTTAGTCTTCCCCTTGATTTCGATTTTATCGAGAACTTTGAATTACTTTTGGTTCTTTTTAGCCTTAACGTCATATACTTCTAATTTCTTGGTTTGTTCCACAATAAACTTTTAACTATTGTTCCTTTGATTCCTACTCTAATCTTTCGATTTTGTGTGCCACGCCCTTCTAATTGGACATCGAATGATTTCTCATTCACCTCTTCGCGTTATCGATCGATCACATGTTTCTCGATTTTTATTTCTTTCATTTCTCGATCGCTTTTCTCGATTTCCTCCTAACAAAATGCCCCCTTGGAAGAATATAAATAGTTTCTGTTTATATTCTTTCAACACGATTCCCGCCTTAGTGTTTGGAGGCCCATAGAACTTAGGGTTTAGGGTTCCTGGGGTTCTAGGGTTTAAAGGGTTTTGGGTTTCTTTTTTGCTTTATGTCGTTGTCTCGTCAGTCTGCTGCCCTACAGTACAAGCCACATTAATTGTCTTTCGCTTCCGTCGTTTCCAGCTCCCTAGGTGATTTTCCCCTTAACCTCTCCATCGGTCTTTCTCTGGTTTTTACGCGAACCTTTACCTTTTGCAACTTCATCCTCTTCCTTGAGCTCTTGTCTTCATCCCTGCGCCTTCATCTCTTACCTTGCCTTTCTTCACTTCACCAATTACTGAAATGGCAACTTCCTCCAAATCTTCTGACTTTTCTGCTCCACCTCTTCCCTCATTGGTATCTAACCTGCTGTAGATTAACAATCATAAGTTCGCTCCAGTTCCTCTGATGGAGGAAGCTTCTCGGAAAATTGCTGAAACGCAGGTACTTATTCCTTACACTGCTGATGGTGTTAATTACGCTTTTGGGGGTCCTCTTCGTTCTATTGATGAAACTTTTTCTCCCCTCAACCTCTCGAATAGTCCGGCTCTTGTACACCAACCTGAAGTTAGGGTTGATTTTTTGAATCTTGTCTCTAAGGTGTATCGGACGGGCCCTCCTTCCAAAAAACCTTTGTACATTAGATGGTTCGATAGGGTTAAAGCTAAGTTCGGGGATCATTGGAGAAGCGTGGGAATTTTCGATTTTTTGCACCTGTCCCAATGTGACTTATCTCATTTAGACATGGCTATGTTTTTGGCTGCCGTTCACTTGTGGAATAAGGAAATACATGCCATAGAATTACCTTGTGGTCCCCTCTCGCCCACCCTTTTTGAAGTCGCGGCCATTACTGGATTAGAACCCATAGGGGAAAGATATTTTAAGGGTGCATGTCCTTCGGATAATTCTCTAAGATCCAAAATCGATTGGGAATCGAAAGCTTATGGGCATTTCCTTGAGAAGCATTTCATCGATGACGAATCAATAGCTGTGACCGATGAAGAGCACATAACCTTTTTGGTGTACTAGTTGTGTACCCATGTTTTCTGCCCCCGATCGATCCAAATTTCCTCACATCTGTTTGACCTTGCATATCTCCTTCATCTAGGCCAACCTAGAGTATGTTTGGCCAAATTTTTGCTAGCACATGTATATACTGCTTTCGACGAGGCTGTCGAAATTTTGAGTGCTCCTAAAGCTTCGAGAAATTTTTCTGGCCCTATTTGGTTTATACAGTTGTGGCTAAATTCGATTTTTGAGAGCATCCTTCCTCCAACTTCTACCATCCCCCCAAGTGTAAATATAGAAGGGGCCCGATTGTCTTCTCGCCATCCTCACCACAAACCCGATGAAGCGGTTTATTGTAGATACCTTAATTTCTTGTTAACCAGATTTAATTTCGATTCAACCCTAGCTCCTTTTGTTGCACATCTTGGATGCATAAGTGGCCAACTTAGGGGGCCAATTTGGTTTAAGTCAAAATTCCCTGCCTCGACTCCTGGGTTGCAATTAGAGTTGGTCGATGTATGAAGTAACTATTTAACTCAGGATGTACTAGTATCGGGTTTCCAATCCAAAAATTTCAAGTCCATTACTTACTACCCTCAACTTTTCTCGAGACAATTTGGTCTGAGCCAATCCTTACCCTTCTTCCCCCTAGATACCTTCCCAAGGTCCAAATTAACTGAATCGACAATCGGACGGGAGCTTGCCAAGTTTTTGCCAAAAACCCCGATGCATTTTTACCCCTATGTTTTTGAATCAAATTATTTATCGACTGTGGGTTTTTCTCAATGGTGGGCCAATTGGTTCTCGAGTAGTCATGCTACTTTTGACGAAGTCCGACAAAAATTGACTGTTCATCCTTCTCTTGTATTGCAGGACAAATCGAAAGCGAAGAAAGGTACACACTTCCACTGTCTTCAAATATCTCGATTCAAGAATTTTTATCAAATATGTTACAACCCCCTGAAATTAGAATCGACCTATTACGATGTTGTTATCTCCTTATCTAATAAAACAGACACTAATCGATCGAACCACAAAATAATCAATCCTCTAGGTAGAACCCCTTTTGAAATGTATTGCCCAAATCGCCTTCCCACTTTTCCCACAGCTCCTTTTGGACTTGCCAAATCTTTAACTCATCCCAAATGGGTTCGAGAATTGAGATCCCTAAGGGAAACACTTCGCCCAAAACCCAAAAACAAAGATATTTCTGTATCGAAATTATCTTATTTCCCTTACCTCCATCTCCCTCAAATTCTCCTACCTTCCTGGCTTGTACATATCGATCGAGTCACGATTTTGACTCCATCACCTTTTGGTGATATTTTGCTGCCTTTTCTAGATATTTTTTAATTCTTGATATTATAAGCTAATTGTCTTCTTTCTTGACAGTTTCGAAGTCCTCTAAGGTCACCATTGCTGAGAAAGAGAAGGAGAAGGACTGGGAGTCCTCTGATGAGTCCGATCCCTCGGCCCTCGTCAGGAAGCGTAAACATTCGGCCACCATTTCTTCCTCTTCGAAGAGATCGAAGGTTCTTTTTACTTTTCTTATTATTTATTTTTCTATGTCTATAATAGATCTATTTTGGACTCTTATACCTAATTGTCGATTTCTAATTTTTCAGAAACCAAAATCGAAGAGTCCTCGATCCGTCCAACCCTCTGCCCTCGATCCTTTATCGACGGACTCTAACACAGTTCCTTCAACGGGCCAAACAACACCCGTCACTCATTCAAGTCACGTAAGCCTCCTTTTACACGAATTTTATATTTATTGATTTCGATGAAGCTTATAACATGATTTCAAAATTCGATATTTTCAGGATCATCCATCGGCGACTATATCGACGAATGTCGATTCTCAGCTTTTGTCACCACCACTCCTTCCTGAGGTACTTTATATAATTTTGTGTGTATATTTGACTTTTTTATGCATTTTCTTTTCTAATATTTGTTTTCGATGTACAACAACCTGAGGCTATACAGACTCTTCTTCCTGCCTCAGCACTCCTCGCTCTACCTTCCCCTGGTATTTAGACTTTCCTTTCACTGTTACTTTTCCATTTTATCCTAGTATGAACTGTTCGATTTACCTTTTCGATTTCTTTCTTTTCAGTAAATATCCCAATAGTTCATGTTCAGGACTCTCCTTCCCCGATTTCCGCGGAGCAAGTGGATTCCCTTCCGTTCGCTATGCCTGAACTCGAATTGCTCTCGGAGACGTTGCCTGTGCTGAACGAGCCTACTCCAAGCGATGTGCTAGAGTATTGAGCTGCCATCGAGGAAGATCCTTTCTCGTTCCTCGATATTTTGGTATCGAGCGACGCCACTCCTTCGAGCTACTCTTCTCAACCACCTGCCACTTCGACTGAAGAAGCATACCAGCTAAAACATCGCTTCAGGACTTTCTTCTACTCCTCGCCTTTGGATGTTTTGGTAGAATCGTTTGAAAAGAAACGACTCTTCAAAGAAATTCTTACATCTATCGAAGCCTTCCCTGAAAAGGCTCTTCCTAGAGGCTTCGATGCAGAGGTCGCGGCGGCCACCGAACTGTTCAACCAGGCCTATGCTGCAAGGAAGAGGAGGCAGTCGATAACGACTGAGTTATTTGAAGTTTCTGCTTTCCAGGTTGAGAAATCTAATTTGTTGAAAACTCAGAAACTCAATCGAGGGGAGATTTTGACAGCGTTGTCTTCGGTCGATGGTGAAATCGAAGAATTAGAGAAGAGGCTCCAAAAACTGAAATCGCGGAAGGGGTCCCTCGCTGCAGAGCTGAACAAGATTAATTCTTCTGCGAAAGAGATGGCGTTATCCCTAGGCCAAAGCATGGAACGCAAACATAAGTTGGTCATCGAGGAGAATTCGATCTCGTCATCCTGGGCGCAATTGTTGATGGATTTTGATAGTTTAAAGACTCGATATATATCTTTGTAAACATTACTCTATTCCAATTAATGTTGAATGTTTATTTCTCTCATTCGAGGTTCATATTTCTTTAAGTACTTGCCATTTATCGATAGCACTTTATCTTTGTTATACCAATCAATAATCGAATAAGCGTTACTCGATAATACTTTAATGACTTCAAAAGGCCCTTCCCAATTTGGCGACCATTTACCGTAATTTTTACATTTCTTGTCCATCGGTAAAATTGTTTTCCACACCAAGTCACCTTTGTTAAACGTTTTCTTTCGAACTCTCTTATTGTAAGTTCGAGCAATTTGATTCTTTTGTAAAATCATATTATTCAATGCCTGCAATCTTATTTCATCGAGTTCATTTAATTCATCATACATCAAATTCCAATAATCACAATTGGGTAAATCATTCTGCCTCTGTATTCGATTCGATTCAATATTTATTTCGATAGGCAAAACTGCATCGTGTCCATATACTAGCTTGTATGGGGTATTTTGTAAAGAATCTTTTGGCGAATTTCGATAAGCCCATAAAATTTGCAGTAACGTTTCGTGCCATGTTCTGGGTCTATTACCAACATGTTTTTTAATTAACCCAATAATTACTTTATTAATTGCTTCGACCTGCCCATTCGCTTGAGCATAATATGGGGTCGATGTTAATAACTGAATATTTCTTGATTCAGCATATTTAATTATCTTTCTACTAGTAAAAATTGTCCCTTTGTCCGTAGTAATAGACTGTGGGATCCCGAATCGATAAACAATGTACTCTTTGATGAAATCGATTACATCCTGCTGATCAACATCTTTTAATGGTATTGCTTCTACCCACTTTGAGAAATAATCGACAACGACAATTATATATCTATGTCCCTTCGATGATTGTGGAAAGATCAGTCCGATTAAATCTATAGCCCACCCTCTAAAAGGCCAAGGTTTGATAATCGAGTGTAATTCGCTAGCAGGAACCTGTTGTATAGGACTGAATTTCTGACATTCTTCACAGGATTTAGCATACTCGATACAATCTTTTAGAATCGAAGGCCAATAATAACCTTGTCGAATTAATGTCCATTTCATCTTCTGACCTATCATGTGGGCGCCACATATTCCATTATGTACTTCAGCCATTGCTAAGTAAGCTTCATCATTCCCTAAGCATCTAAGTAATACTCCATCGATTCCTCTTTTATATAACTCATCATTTAACAACACATATTTTACTTCTCGATACTTAATTTTCTTATCAGTTCTCCCATTGGGGTTTTGCAAGTAATCTGTAATCGATTTTCTCCAATCTTGGTCATCCAGGTTACTAATATGTAAAATTTCATTCTCTGGAGGTAATTTTTCTTTAATTTGAATCATTTCTTTTAAACTTTCCAAGGGTATCTTATACTTAGATGCAATCTGTGCCAAGTCATTGGCCTCTTGATTGAATTCTCGAGGAATGTATTCGAATGTTATATCATCGAACATTCTACTTAAAGTCATTACTCTTTCCAGATATCTGATTAAATTGGTATTAATACATTTATACTCTTTTCGCACTTGTTTGATTACTAATTGCGAATCACCTCTTATAATTACATGTCGAGCTTTTAACTTAATTAAAGTCTCAAGACCTCGTTATCAAAGCTTCATATTCGGCTTCGTTATTTGAACAAAAGGGTTGAATCTCGAATGATAACTTAGTCGGGATATTACTTGGAGAAATAATAAGAACTCCTACTCCGATTTCTCCGACGTGCTCGAGCCATCGAAATACATTATCCATTTACTTATTTCAATAAACAAGTTTTCAGTAGAATCAACTCGTATGATCGGCCATGAAATCGGCAATTATCCGTCCTTTTATCGATTTTAAAGATTCAAAGGATAAGGAAAATTCTGTCAAAGCTAGTACCCATTTTCCTATTCGATTATGCATAATAGGTTTCGATAACGTAAACTTCAAAATATTATTCCTGGAATAGACTATTACATCATGAGGCTTCATTACATACTTGAGTTTTGTACAAGAGAAATATAAGCATAATCCTAACTTTTCGATATCACTGTATCGAGTCTCAGCATCGTTCAAAATTCTACTTAGATAATACACAGCACATTCCACACCATTTTCATCTTCCTGTGCTAGTAGACTGGCTATTGTTCGATCTGATGTTGATACATATAGCTTTAATGACTTATTTCTCTTTACTGGTATCATAATCGGAGGATTCGTCAGCATCATTTTAATTTGCTCGAAGGCTTCTTGATGTTCCCCCTTCCATTTAAACTCTGCTTCTTTTTTCAACTTTAACAAAGACGAAAAAATGTAAGTCTTTCCAGCCAAATTCGAAATAAATCTTCTCAAATAATTTATTTTTCCTAAGAATGACTGCAACTGTCTCTTAGTTTTTGGAGCAGAAGTATCTATTATAGCCTTTGCTTTATTTTTATCGATTTCAATACCTTTTCCGTGTACTATGAATCCTAAGAATTCACCAGCAGATACGCCAAAGGCACATTTCAAAGGATTCATTTTTAATCCATGTTTTCTCATCCTCTCGAAAGATTTTCTCAAATTGTTCAAATGTTGACATTTTTCTTTCGATACCACAACAATATCATCTATGTAAATTTGCATACAATCATTGATCAAATCATGGAAAATTAAATTCATTGCTCTTTGATATGTTGCCCCAGCATTTTTTTAATCCGAATGACATCACTATCCATTCATAAGTGCCTAATGCCCTCGGGCATCGAAAAGCTGTTTTAGCTATATCATTTTCAGACACAAATATCTGATTGTATCCTGAATAACCATCTAAAAGAATTAACATTTCATTACCAGCTACTGCATCTATTAACATATCAGCTATTGGCATAGGGTATTCATCTTTAGGAGTAGCTAAATTCAAATCTCGATAATCAATACATACTCTCATTTTACCATTCTTTTTAATAACAGGAACAATATTAGAAATCCAATCGACATACTTGGCAGTTCTGATGAATTTTGCCTTTAGAAGTCTCTCAATTTCTTCCTTTATCTTCCCCATCACCTCAGGCGTGAATCTTCTCGGTGCTTGTTTTACTGGCTTTTTCCCTTCTATGATGGGTAATCTATGTTCGACTAGACTTCGATCCAATCCAGGCATTTCTTCGTATTCCCAAGCGAAGCAGTCCTTATATTCTTTTAACAAGGAAATCATGTCTTCCTTCATTTCTTTTTCGAGATATTTGCTGATATACGTAAGCTTCTGATCCTCGATACTCCCCAAGTTAATCTCTTCTAATGGGTCCTGAGCCTCAACCTTTTTGTGATTTGATGTAATGGATTTTTCAAAATCTAACGGAGAATTATCGTAAATACAATCAAGTATAACTTGATCGCTTTTATTTGCAACTAAAGTCGAATGAATCGATTTATTTGGTCCTATCTTACTACTACTATTACTTTCTTGGCTCTTCTTTTCATCTTCGTATTGTCTTAATCGAGCCAAGAACCCTTCGTAATCTCTATTCATCTTCATCGGCCACTTCGAGGTTGGCCCCCTCTTTGATCATAACAAATCCTTTCTTCTCATTCATTTCTAAGAATCGCTCCTCGTGTAACTTTGAATTAAAATCTTCGACCGTTTCGAAGGTGAATGGCTGAGCCAGTGCCAGATTCTGTAGTGCCCGACCAGCCTGAGAGACGAACGTTACAAATTCGTGCTGATCCCCTGGGATTACTTCGAGATGTCCATCTCGATTCCACATGAATAATTTCTGATGAGCCGTAGATGGAACGACCCCTAATCCATGAATCCACTCTCTTCCAAGTAGTGCATTGAAATTTGCATGTGACTGGACAACAACAAACACAGTAGGCCTCGAATAAGTTCCCACTTTTACGTCTAAGGCAATCATGCCTTCTGAGCTCGATGTTTTTTCACTGAAATCGGAAATCATGATATTGTGCTTGACTAAATTTTTCAGTTCAATACTAAACCTTTTTAACATAGTGATTGACAATATGTTTACTGCCGCACCACCATCGACAAGGACTTTATCCACCATTTGTCCTTGAATCTCGATATTCAGTAATAGGGGCTTCAGGTGGAACCTCATTTCCTCGGATGGAGGATCAATAAAAGCAGCATCTCTATGAGGTACTTCACATGATGTTTGTGTAACCCATGTTACCTTTGGCCTTATGTTTTCTGAATAGAAGTCATCTTCTCGATCGACATCACTCTGTTCTTGGTACTCTTGATATTCACTAACATATTCCGCCGGTAGTATCGATATCACTCCGATTTGATGCTCATCCCAGCTACCCTCATTCTTATCGTCAAAATAATCTCTTGCATATTGGCCCCCCATTGGTACATTATTCCCTTCAAAGTTTCTGTAATTATTCCAATAAGGGATCCTTCCTCCTCTTCTCCAGGGCTTTCCACGGAATCGCCTTTGGAATGTCGGGAACCCAGCATTTGGTCCCTCCTCATATGAAAACCTCTCGAAGACATCATTACTCTGAAGTCTACTTCCTCCTCTTCGAGAAGGATACATCGCTCTTTTTACCCATTGTCTTTGATTCCCACTGACACCAGAACCATCGGATTTCTGTTGGCTTTCTTCGATCGTCGGTTGGCTTGCTTGATCCACTTTGTCATTCTTCCTTTCATTCTGACTCTCGATTTTCTTTATCTCGTTCTACTCGAAAGCCTTAGCGGCTGACTTGTCGAAGACCGCACCGCATCGCGGACATAACGACACATCTTCATCTTTTCCTTTCTTTCGTTCAAAAACTCGAGGAGAGAATCTCCCGACCGAGGATAAATTTCCCTCTCGAATTCCTTTTCGAATTCACTCAGATCGAATTCCATATCTTCTTCAGACACATCCATTCTGACATGTTTAGGATCAATGTCTTCAGTAACATCGACCATACCTATAAAAGCAGAATTCGTCACTCGGACATCCTCAGTCATGCCCGTTTGGGATTCAATATACCCCACTTGTACTTCGAATGGACTCGTGTCCACTTTCATTGACATCTCTTCAAATTTCAGTCTTCCTTGGTCAATCGCATCTTGGATCGTATTCCTGAAATGTATACAATTGTTAGTCCAATGTCCAAAAATATTATGAAATTTACAATATTTTCGACCATTCCTTTGTTCTGCTGAAGGCAATTTATGATCTTCACTCAACTTAATTTGTTTGTCTTTTAATAAAATATCAAAGATTTTATCAGCTTTTGTCACATCGAAAGTATATGTTCGATTTGCCATCTTATCTTTCACTTCATTCTTTTGTAGCAGTTTACAGATATATGGAGCCACTACTTTAAGTTCTGCTATGTTCACTTTCTCATCGACAGTTTCTTCAATATCATTTTCTGTCATGGTATCTGTCTCATACAAATCATTTATATATGCTACTCTTTCTTTTTTTAAGGGTTTCTCATATTTCTTATACCTTTGTTTTTCGTACTCGATTTGTTCCACTCTCCTTACTTTATCGGCTAATTGAGCCATGTCATTCAATGACAAATTGACTAATTTTTTCCTAATCGAGAATTCTAAGCCTGCAGAGGTCATTCTGACTAACTCATATTCGGGAATTTGAGTGAAACATCTCGACTTCATTTGTCTAAATCGATTCAAATAATCATCTATGCTTTCATGATTGTAACTTTTTATATTCATCAAATCAACAAGACTTACTTGAGTTTCTCCTCTAAAGAATTGCTCATGAAAATTTCTCTCCAGTTGCAGCCAATTATAAATCGAATTAGGTGGCAACGAGGTAAACCAAGTAAACGCATTCTTAGTCAAAGAACTAGGGAAATATTTCATCTTTAATTCCTCACTTATCGCTAGGTCCCCACATTCGATCTGATATCAAGCTACATGCTCGATAGTTGATTCACCAACCTCTCCAGCGAATTTGGTGAATTTAGGCACTTTGTATCCTCGAGGTAATTCTGTCTTGAGAATCGCATTTGGAAAAGGTGACACAAAGTACGTTTGATTTGGTGGTCTAAATTCCATCCCTTGTAAATTCACCCTCTGTCCTAACATGTTATTCTGATTGTACATATTTTGAAATCCCTCATTCAAATTCCCATAAATATCATTCCTCACATGTTGGTGTTGATCATTGTTTCTATTTCTCTTCAATAGATACGGGGGATTGATATTAGCATTCTGGTTAGCATGATTTTCTACCCTTGTTTGTCGAGGTACAGCCAATGCATCCCCGATTCGTGACATTTGGTCTGCTAATATCTCAAAACTAGCAGTAGTGTTTTGAACTAATGGATTTAAAACTGTAGTCAACTGTTGTGATAACATATTCACCATCTCAAAATTGCTCTCATCCATTTGTTGTCTAAGTATCCCTAATGAGTTACTGGATATCCCAGTACCAGTGTTTTCGATAATCTCAAAATTGGATCAATGATAATCTCTGTCGAATATGTACCTTCCATGTTCCAAATTTCCTCTATGATCTAGATTTCCTCTATGATCTAGATTTGGAAGCGTTTGTTGTGTACCTAAATTCTGCCCACTTCTTGAATTCAGGGGGATTGCTAAGTTTTGAGATGTCCCTAAATTCGGAGGGACTCCAAAATTTTGGGGCATACCTAGTGTTTGAGGCATTCCTAAGTTATATCTTGAATTCCGCTGTGCTGAAGAAGTTCCAGCTCCACTTATATTATTAAGTGAAAACCCAGGAGGTCTTCCACTCATATATGGCCCTACATATGTGGTTGTGGGGTTTCCCACAATTTGCATATTATTTGGTACCACCACACTAGATCCTACTTGGGTATTTGCTAAGGTGCCTGAATTTTGTTCATTACCCGCAGGTATTGACATACTCGCAGTTGTCGATGTTACAGACATATTCCCATTATGACTTTGCCCCCTAGTATTTGGTGAATGTACACCATTTAGACCCTCACTATTACTCTGGTTATTTGATGGATTTTGACTCATTCTTATAACTCTCCCACTCCTTAATCTCATACACTTTCGAACTAACCAATTTTGTGTATTTTCAACACAAGTGGCCCCCTACCTGGCGCGCCAATTTGTTTCTGGTGGAATTTCGATTGATTTCAACCCCTGAGATGTTTTGATACTAACCAAAATTCTACCACATAAGATCTTTTTACATAGGCTAGCAAATTAATTTTCAATCGAAATGTGTATGAGGATCGAACCTTACCTAGTATCGAAAATGCTACTTTTTGGTGTTTTGTATTTAAGATGCAGAAATCAATAAAACGTCGAATCGAAAAACAATACAGGATACTAAATTGTTGAAACCCGTAAAATGCAGAAACCTTAAAAATATGTTAAATGTAAATGACAAGGAATCGAAAGAACGGAAATGTAAATGGCAAGGAATCAAGATTGCAAAAAATATACTGGAAATCGAAATTGCATCAATGTTAAAGGACAAGGAAACTTAAAACGCGGAAACTTAACTTTCATTTAATTGAAATGACAAGGAATCGAAAGAACAAAAACATAAAATTGCTGAATATAAGGTGCATCAAAATAAATTACCAAGGAAAGTAAAGAAAGCGGTAAAGGTACTCGATGAGCATGGAAATCCAGATTGCCAGAAGCTTCATGGTGTTCGTCATGTTCCGGTAGACTTCTCACTACTAATTCTGTTCTCTGCCAATTTTCTGCTGCTCATTCCTTCCTCTTTTGCTCTATTTATAGGACATCATTCAAACCTTCCAGGAGCAGTTAACAAAACTGCTACCACGTTCTACGTGCGTGTTGCAGTTTATCTTCTATGGTTTCAATACTGTACCCACGTTCTCACGATCTTCAATTTCTACCATGATTTAGAAACTGCTTCCCATATATGTGCTTGACTGTTCTTCTCTTCACAATTTGGCCAGGGTTTTGATATCCACGTAGGTTAGCCTTCCCCTTGATTCGATTTTATCGAGAACTTTGAATTACTTTTGGTTCTTTTTAGCCTTAACGTCATATACTTCTAATTTCTTGGTTTGTTCCACAATAAACTTTTAACTATTGTTCCTTTGATTCCTACTCTAATCTTTCGATTTTGTGTGCCACACCCTTCTAATTGGACATCGAATGATTTCTCATTCACCTCTTCGCGTTATCGATCGATCACATGTTTCTCGATTTTTATTTCTTTCATTTCTCGATCGCTTTTCTCGATTTCCTCCTAACAATTATATAAAAAGTATTTAATAAATACATAGATTTCTATTTTTTTTATGTTTTGTTTAATTTATTTTAAAAATCTGACGTTTTCTGTTTTATTGAACAAAATTTATCTGCTTTTTATTTAAAAAAAATGCTTATTTCAAAAACATTTATTTTAGGTTTAAACGTACTGAAATTACATTTTATTTATTTATTATTTTAGTTTCTTAAAGAATAATGAAAATTTACTGGTTGAATTTATTTTGTAGAATTAAATTATTTCTTATTTATTTTTATTTTGTGATTTTATTAAGAATTTTTCATTAATGAATGTCTAATTTCTATCTCACATTTTATATATAAGATACAAATATCAAATTAGGAAGACTTGTAAAAAATAATTATATTATTTAATTTTAATGATGCCATAAAATTAAATTTTATATAGAGACATTCATAGCGTTAGATATTTAAAATGGTAGTTATATTTAGTAGCATCACTTAATTAACTCGATGACTTTTCAATCAATACAAATTATTTATATTACTACCGACCTAATAAAGATATCTACTTTAGTAATAAACGAGTGAATGTTGTATTTATATGCTTCACAAAAGTCAATGATACAAAAAAAAAAATCAACCATTAATACATTTAAAAATTGGTTGTTAATTTTTGAAAATATATTTTGTAATAAAAGTTCAAAAATGTATTTTAAAAATAACTTGATGGAAAATTAAATTATGAAGAAAATAGTTAGATTATTTTTTATACATTAAATATCAAGTAGTAACTCCATTAGATTTTGGAAAACGATGGATGAATTATTATTATTCTGAGAACGTTTTATTGTAATATTTCTGCGTTGAACAAATAATCTCCTGTGGTGACGCAGCGTGGAAAGATAGAGAAGAGACGTAATGAGACTCCTTATCACTTCACTTGTGTAATGTTTTTCAAGAAAGGTACCTGTCCTCCAAATAATCTCTTACCGTTAGTTTACCGTTAATGTCGTTCTTTTTTCCGTTAACGGTGGCCACCACCTTCGAGAGGGAGGGACCCGCAACACAATTAACCCCTTACACACCAAAAAACCACACAAACTAACACCGTCGCTCACCCCACACCCATTTTTCCCCCAAACCCAAACCTTCTCCCTCAGGCCACCGGCTAGTAACAAGTTAGTAACCGGTAACAGTGACAACTCCGATTCAACTCAGTTATGTACATCGTCTTCATTCGGAGTCCCACTTCACTCCCCAACTTACTTCCCGCCGTTGATTTTATCCCAACTCTGTAGATCTAATCTGGACCGTTCCCGCCGGCATCGCTGATGTCGCTGCTCGCCGTTTCCACCACTCTAATCGGTAATGATAGGTTTTCGTGTGTGAACCAACCGTGAGTTTTTTTTTTGTTAGGTTGGATTTGTTTGACATTTGGCAAATAATGCAGGTGGGTTGAAATGGTTGCTTGTGGTGTTATTTTGCATGGTGTGGTTTGAGGTTGAGTATGGTGCATGTGGTAGAACACTGCCACATGAAGCACCGTCTTTATCTTCATCTGCTGCACCACCTGTTGTTGATGGTGATCTGCCACTGCTGGCAAATGCTCTTGGGTTGAAGCATTTGCCTGCACCAATTCCATCAAGTGTCAATTTCACCAAAGGAAGAGCACAGTTAGAACCTCCGGGTTCTGGGTTTAAGAGTATTGCCCCTGTGCATCCCATTGCTGATGCAATTCCTTCTGCTCTCGCTCAACCACCATTGTCCCCTTATGTTTCCGGTAACTCGAGCAAAAATTAATTTCTAATGGAGTTAAACCTTATTTTAGTTCCTGAACTTGTAAAGTTCTGTCCTATAATTTCTGTTAGGAGCTGTAATGATAGAAGGTTATAAAATTTAGGAACAAATGATAGTGAGTTGTACATTTCAGAGACTGAAATGATTGGAATTTATGCTTCAAAAATTAAAAAATTGATAATTTTCTAATTCTAGTGACTACTCTCACAAATTTAGGGGTTAAATTGGGGTTTACTTGAAATTGGTTTTCTTTTGCTCCTATCTGTTACTCGGAATGTGTTTTTCAAATTTTTAATTGCTGGATTAATTTACTATAAAATATTATCTCTCTTTATTCCGCCAGATTGTTGCAAACAAGACATGGTGTGGAAACGAGGCAGTGAGGTTTGCCACTGTGCTTATCCCATAAAGCTTGACTTGCTTCTTTTGAATGTCTCTCTAAACCCCGACTGGAATGTTTTCCTCAATGATTTGGCCACCCAACTTGGGCTGCAGACTACCCAAATTGAAATTATTAAATTTTACCTACTGAGCTTATCGACCTTGAATATATCGATGGATATCACTCCAAATAAAGGGATCAGTTTCTCGGCCAATGAAGCCGCTAAAATAAACTCGTCGCTTTCATTGCATAAGGTCCAACTAGACCGCAGATTTGTGGGCAACTACAGTGTCCTAAATATAACCTGGTTTAAAGCTCCGCCTCCTTCTCAAGGTATCCAAAATTATCCAACATGTCGTTATGAATCATGCATGATGTTTTGGTGTTGTTGATAATTGGAACTAACACTTACAGTAATATTGTGGTGTAAAACACACATAGTGTTTATTTGGAACCTTTTTAATATATTTAAATCTTACTGTCTTAACTACTTCCATTTTATTGTTTTAATTTCGTGTCTCTTTTTTAAATGTTGCTGCTAAATGATGAGGAAGGAAGAGAGATATTTTATGCTACAAGGAATAATCTATTGATTGATCTTGCTTTCGAGTGCTTATAGTTGTCATGTTTTGATGTTTCTTGATTCATTTTTATTTTACTAACAAACGTGAATCATATAACTTTGATACTTATGAAAGTTTCTGCTACATAGTAATCGTGAAATGTTAATTGGGATAGTTATTTGAATATTCCTATTAAGTCATAAACATCGAACTGTTTAGCTATCTATGCTTGTGGTTTCTGATAAGATCTCATATCAATTATAAATATGTACGAATTAGAGTTTATAACATTTGGACTATATAAGATTTGGCCTATCTTCACCTCCATAAATTTAGTTTTCGAGGTTGAGTAAGGCCTAGCTAAAATTTAAGTTCGTATTAAAATTTATCATAGCTTTGATATCGGTCCACCCTCAACTGTCCAAAATACTACTTGTCAAAGGGCTTTCCTAGTATAAAAAAGTCTTACTATAACCATGCTTTAGATGTCCAATCCGGGTCATGAGGAGGGTATGCTAAGATCCCTATTGACTATAGATACAACCAAAATAGAGTTTATAAAGGCTAGGACAATTCTCACCTTATGAGGTAGATTTTAAGTTTGACTTGAGGCGAACCCAAATCCAAGAGTTTGCATGTGATTACACAACTACAAACACTTCAATGCATGTGTGTTAGTCTTCCTTGTTGGATTGTTGCCACATTTTCGTATAACTTTAATGAGTTATATCTAATTTTATATAACATTGTCCAATGCTCCTTTGGTTTCTCAATGCTTTAGAAGAGATGTACACAAGTAATCTGCTGTGGTACCAGATTCTTTTTTTGTGGTTACTGAATTCAATCCTTTGGTAGAGGAACTTCAAACAACTGCCTCTTCACAGGGCTTAAATCATATGTTAAGATAAAATGTATGTATTAATATAACAACATGTAATTGAATTCTAATGCAGCTCCTACAATTGCTACATCACCTAGGAAAGCTCCACATAGACGTGCACCTCCAACTAAATTATTGAGTACTTCAGACAGGGGAAGGCATTCAAATTTGGTTCTTATTCTCGGAATAGTGACTGGCATTCTCTTCTTTTCCATTGTATGTGTACTTATACTTTGCTTATGCACAATGCGGCCAAAAACAAAAACACCTCCCACAGAAACTGGTAAGTTTTCTACTTCTAACTTCCTATTAATTTTTTTTTTTTTTTTTTCATTCCTATAACAACCCATTAAAGGTGAAAGATGGTATGGGTTATGTTTGGCGACCTCTTTATATTTGGATATTATGATGGCAATAAGTATATCCATTAGAGGGCAACCTGGGTTCCCTTCAACAAAATTTTTCTCATGACTCAGACGTGAGAGAAGTTCCTGGGCTAAATTAATATCAATTGTTTATAGCACGAGTATTTTCAGAGTGGCTTAAAAATTGCACCTAAAAATATTTATTGAAACTCAATATGGATGTGTATAGTGTAACTTATTTTGATCATTGATTGGGTCATTGAATGTAGTGTACAAATCTTTCAACCGAAACAATAATATTTATGCTGTTGGTGCAATGATGGCTGCCAATTTTCAGTTATAAATCTGTTTGGAGGAAAATAACAAAGGCCACATTTTACCTTACTGAGAGATATATTTAAATTCTTCTGCATGAGTTTACCTTTGTCAGCAATTAAAATGTAAAAATGCATGTGATTCAAATTTTAATATTTATGGAGAAATGAGACGTCGTCCATTATGAACTCAGATTGAAAGGAAAGTACCGAAACTTATGGTGCTCTTATCTATTGATTGTTTTTGTGTTAGTAATTTGTCTTCCTGGTCTGCTACTGAGGTTTTCCCTCCTTTCTACAGAAAAGCCAAGGACAGAAAGTACAGTTCCAGCCATTGGGTCTCTTCCACATCCAACCAGTACACGCTTTATTGCTTATGAAGAACTTAAAGAAGCTACAAATAATTTTGAACTAGCAAGCGTACTTGGAGAAGGAGGTTTTGGTAGAGTTTTTAAAGGTGTCTTGAATGATGGAACTGCTGTTGCAATTAAGAGACTTACTAGTGGAGGGCAACAGGGTGACAAAGAATTTTTGGTTGAGGTTGAGATGCTTAGTCGGTTGCATCATCGTAACCTTGTAAAACTAGTGGGATACTATAGTAATCGTGACGCATCACAAAATCTACTTTGCTATGAGCTTGTCCCGAATGGAAGTTTGGAGGCATGGCTTCATGGTAATATAACTTCTCAAATCAGCTTTGTAGTCTTGACTTTACATGTTTTCTTATTCGAAGATCACAATGATGTTGTTTCTGAAACTATTATATTATGCTAAATTGAAATTGGCCGGGATTTGTCCTAGGTCCCCTGGGAATAAATTGCCCTTTGGATTGGGACACTAGAATGAAGATTGCCCTTGATGCTGCAAGAGGACTTGCATACCTGCACGAAGATTCACAGCCTTGTGTTATACACAGAGATTTCAAGGCATCCAACATATTGCTTGAGAACAACTTTCATGCTAAAGTTGCAGATTTTGGTCTAGCTAAACAGGCACCTGAAGGCAGAGCTAATTATCTATCTACTCGAGTCATGGGCACATTTGGGTTTGTCTCATTCTATTCTTTCTTGTATGATATTATTATTTCCATATAATTTAGTTTTAAGATGAAATCAAACTTTTATATAGGTATGTAGCTCCTGAGTATGCTATGACTGGACATCTACTTGTTAAAAGTGACGTTTATAGTTATGGGGTTGTCTTGCTGGAACTATTGACCGGAAGGAAACCAGTGGATATGTCACAGCCAACTGGACAAGAGAACCTTGTTACTTGGGTTAGATTCATACCTTGGCATTTCATCGTTAAGTTCAAAATTTTCAGTTGAAGTTTTATTTATATTGATTAGACAATAATTTACGAGGTTATCCCTTTCAGGCAAGGCCCATTCTAAGAGAAAAGGACCGGTTGGAAGAACTTGCGGATCCAAGGCTTGGGGGAAGGTACCCAAAAGAAGATTTTGTACGTGTTTGCACTATTGCTGCAGCCTGTGTTGCTCCTGAAGCAAGCCAGCGGCCTACAATGGGTGAGGTGGTACAGTCACTTAAAATGGTGCAGCGGATCACAGAAAGTCATGATCCCGTGTTAGCCTCATCCAATACACGGCCCAACATGAGACAGTCCTCTACCACATATGAGTCTGATGGGACTTCTTCAATGTTTTCTTCGGGTCCTTACTCTGGTCTAAGTGCCTTTGACTATGACAACATTTCGAGGACAGCTGTTTTCTCTGAAGATCTTCATGAAGGGCGATGAGAGTACTTGGAAAAGCAAGCTAACCACGAATATTGGACCCAGAGGTTTTCACACCATGATTTTGAGAAGTTTTCTTTCCCATGGCTGAGGGAGGAACACAACTGGTGATGTTTTCTTTCAAGTGATTGAAGGTTTCTTGGTGTTGTTGCTGGTTAGAGAGGATTCTTCTGTGGTCGCTTTTACCATCCTCCTCGGTTTATCACCATCTTTCATCCCCTAGGAGACAGTGTTTTCATGCGTGGAGGAATTTTGTATATATGTGTATTCTAGTTTGTTTTTACAGATTGGCATCAAAAGCCTTTTAATTATAATATATTTTTATCTACATAGTTTCACTATCATCAATCATCAACGACGCATAGTATTGTTAGTAGCCAATGTTAACTCGGGCTTTAATACGAGTCCGCTACACGCCAATCCTGTGTAGCTAGCATACTGTGAATCGTTGAAATCTTGTATCCACAACATAGGAATGACATAACCATTATATTAGAAGCTGGTTTTGGAAGGTTAAGTTACTGACATCTCTATTTCTAGCAGGTTTGGATTCAATTAAGTTCCTTTCAAAATTAGTTGCAGACTCAAAAATAAAATAAAATGTTAATGATGCACCACTTTTATATATAATAATCGAGACACAAGGTGGCTTATTTCATAGTTTTCAACCTATGCAACACGATTGTAATAACTTCCATTGCCTGTACGGTTTTTCATTGATACAAGGTCAATCTAAACATTGCTTGGGTTAAAGATGAAAATTTTAAATTATATTCCCGTTTGAGTCCTTTAACCATAACATGCTTTAGAGTTTGTGATGATTCTACTCTCACAACCTGAATGTTGCAAAGATCTGTAGGGATATGATGATATAATTACAAGCTGGATAGTTAACGGCGGTTCCCTGCAGATCAATAGTTTAGTTAGCAGCCATTATGAAGGCAAGGCAAATAATACCTAGCTAGTTTGTTGTCACACGTGATGGTGCCAGGGAAAACAAAATAATATAGAGAGAATCGAGGGGGGAGTTAGGGTTTCCACATCCAAATGTCACATGTGTAGTATTTAATGAATTTTAAAAATTCTAGTCTTTAGAGATTTAATTTGAGTGTTTGTTTCGTGCAATAAGATAAAATAAAATAATATAATAGGATAACAACACAATAAAATAAGATATGATAAATTATAATTATATGAAGTGTTATAATATAATTAAATAACGATAAACAATTATATAATGATACAGTATAATATAAATTATCTTTAAATGACAACTTTTATCAGAATTATATATAGTTTTCTAAAAATTAACTTTTAATTTATATATATTTTACATATTATTGAAATTATAAAAAATAATTTAATCATTTTACATAGAGAAAAAGTTTATTATGTCTTAATTAAAAATATATATTAAACTAATATAATAAAATAAAACATGATTAAAATTTTAGTAAAATTAATAGTGTTTGGATAAAGTATTTTGCAATTTATTGAAAATTCAATGCACTAAATTTGAATTATTTTTATTTAAAATTATTTAATTTTTAAATGATTTATTTGAATAAGATAATTCAAATTTAATGAAATTTATTTATTTTTTTGATAAAATATTTTAATTACTATAAATATAAAAATTATCAATTGAATCCAACTCATAGTATTTGACCTTATCCATATGGATAAAGTTGGACTAAGACAAATCATGACAAAGTATATCGAGTCGAGTGAAATAAGGATAATCAAAACTAGTAAGGTTAGAGTCCGACCAAGACAAATTGTATTAGGTCAGAAAGTTTGGGTAAGTTAGATTAGATTGACAAGTGGGATAAGTCAAGTCTTGTTCTGTGTTCAGGTGAATTAGGCTAGGTTAGGACAAATAGGATCATGTCGAGTCAAATTGAGTTCAAATGAGTAAGTTGAATCGTAAGTGAATAGGACAAATTAAGATTAAATAGATCGAACTAGGACAAGACAAAATGTGTAGAGTTAGAAAACATCATATCAAGATGAATCGTGTTAGACCAATATGAGTCAAGTTAGGATAGGTTGTGATGAGTCTTATATGTTACTTAATCTTCTTATTCTAAATCAACGTGAGACTTAAACTCACATTTGAATTTTCTAACTGGTTGGAGTAAGATGGACCAGACCTACTTTAGATAGGGGGTCAAACTTGATCAGAAATGATTGAAGTAGATTGAAGTAGGATAAGATAAAGTCGAAATGGGTTGGACCAAGTTAATATAGGTTAGGTCATGATAGAATGCACTAGATCAAGAATAATAGTTCAAGATGGTTCCATGATGGTCAAAACATATTATTTAAACAAGTTAAAATGGGTTGAGTCCTACTTACGTTGTTTATCTATGTCAAACCATCTAGAAACCCATCAAAATGAATTGAAAATAACTCGATGTCAAATAAAAGATATAAAAAAAAAACAAAAATTTTGAAAAAGAAAAAAGACGAAATCTTTTAACAATTATCTTATTTTAAATAATCAAAATATATCCATCAATTTATAAAATTTTAATTATTTTTTAAATTTTGTATCCAAACAATTAATTTTATCACAAAATAGTTAAAATATTTTATTAAAACAAACTTTCATTTATAAATTTCTCGTCCAAATAAGAGTAAGGGCAGTTATTCCATAGTTGAAATTGATTTTTTTACATCCGAAACATCATAGAACAACCGCAAAGTTTACCCATTTTAGAAAAGTTTATCCGGTAAACTAGTGGCGTTCTATTTATGGAATAAGAAGAAAACAAATCTTGGAAAATCTCAGCTATAAAACCCCATCCATAGACACAATCACCAAGTTTTATTCCATTCTCTCCTCTCTACAAACAAGCTTTTTCCTCCGAGAATAAGCTTATTTGGAAAGAGGAGAGACAATGGATTGCTTCGTAGTCAATAAAACCCTTCTCCTTATCGGAGTCCTCTCTTGCCTCCTCCTATCCACAACCACCGCCGTGCCTTCCAGCCGTCCCGTTCGCACCCTTCTAGCCGCGGTTATCAGCCCCGAGATTAATCAATTCTGTATCGGCACCGAGAACCCAACCCTCTGCGCAGAAACCATCGCCCCCTTCGCCACCATTCCCTTCGACCCCGTCAAGGCCCTGGAGGCCGAGATCAAAGCCACCCTCCAGGAAGCCACACGGATCGCGGGCATTATCTCCAAACAGCTAGTCGATCCCGCCACCGCGAAGAACGCCAAGGATGCGCTCAGCATCTGCAAGTCTCAGTACGGGGACATGTTGGACAGCATCAAGGAGACCCTGGATCAGTTGGCCAAGAAGAACCTGGTGGAGGCTAACAACAAATTCAACGTCGTGTTATCCTTCAAATCCTCCTGCGACGACGCTATCCAAGAGTCTCCCGGAGTCGTCATGCCCTTCGCCCAGGACTCCACCAAGCTTTTCCATTTAGGCGGCAATTGCCTCGCCTTGATGGACACCATTTCTAAGAAGCCCAAGCTGTAATCGTGGAGGAGGAATTAGGTTTTTGTTGTTATTATTAACCACACGTTCGTTTTAGCAACTACACATGCATACATGCATGCATTTGTTTATGAGAGAGAATTGACATCAATTCCTTATATGTAAACATCCATTCAGTCATAGTAATAAAAATTCAAATATTTTAAATACTTCAAATTAATTTTTTAATAAAAATGAATAATTTAACGTGATTATTAATAAAAAATTAATATCTATCAATAAAAACAAAAGCATCTTGTATCAATTTTATTCTTTAGTTATTTTTTAATAATTTTAAATATTTTTTAATTTTAAAAAATAAAAATAATAAAATCTATTTTAGAAAGGTGTAAATAAACCAATCATTTTATTAGAAAGAATGTATTATTTGTTTTGAAGTTTTAATCTATTATAATTTTATCATTAAAAGACAGTTTTCAAAGTAAAAACCACTTCAATAAATAAAATAGTTATTAAAATTTAGGTCATGATTAAAAAAAAGGTTAGATATCTAACTATCCTATTATGTATCACAAAATATATTAGTATAATTTTATATCTCCTTGTATATATTAAAATAACAAAAAAATATATTAAATTAATTTCTTGTCTCATTTATCATCAACTTATTATTAAGATGATGTACCACTAATTACATAATCTATTTTTATCTCATTGTCGTCACAGTATAACAACACATAATATATATATAAAGTTAGAATATAAAAACTTCTCAAAGTTTATTCATGAATAACTTTCACTTAACATTATATTCATCTCATCTCAATATTTAAAAATGAGACTCACATCAAATATCTCCTATAACTCAATAATTATACTGAGACAAAATCAGAAAATTAATTTAAGATGTTATTTTAAACAAATAATTTAAAAAAAATTATAATATATTTTTTTAGTAAAATTTTAAAAGAATATTTATTTTTACCATGACCATGCCTATTGTCCCCTTCTTCCATGGTTGTACGTCGTCAACAAATTGACATATCACAACATATGTACATTATAGTAATGACCATTAATAACAGTTAAATTTGGTTTACGTCGGTTTAAGACTTGTCTTTGTATCCCTTACATACAACAAAAGGTATGACCATACTTATTCTTGAAACCTTGCGTCAAACATATATATGATAACGACTATGTATTAACCATCATTGTATCTTATTTTTTTTAAAAGAGTAATTTGTATTAGGCTTTTTTCCATTTCTGCATATTCAAAATACACAATACAATATTTTACAAATTACGGACATATTTACAATACATATAGAATCATAAATATATACAATACTTACTATCTAATATTAGTTTTACTAAAATTCTATAAAGTCATTATAAATCCTACAAGTATGATTAGTAACTACCCTAAATGTATAAAAATAATCAGTTAATTATCCTAAGGTTCAACCATAAAGTCATGAAACTAAGTTATCATAATGTATTAATCGTGTTAATGAAATATTTTGCCTATGTGCATCTAATCTAATGTATGACATTTGTATCCATGGGCGATGTGTCCATAAAAAACTACAATATGGTAAATAATTTTTCACAAGTATCATTATGATACCTAATCATCCTTAAATAAATATTAATCGTCTTACTTGATCGCAACCTCTATCTATTCCTACTTAGATATGGTTGTCATCCATTGCATTACATAGTAACCACACTCATATCCTCCAATTTATTTGTTACACTATTTCTCAAAATATAGAAATTAAATTAGTTTGTTAGTAACATAAATAAACAAAAATAAATACCATAGATTATAACTTTAGATGCAACCACATGAGCTTTTGTGGTCTTCCACTTAACCTACCGTTCATTATGTTATATCCAAAATAAACATTAATAACATTTACACTTAGTTAAAACATATAAAATATAAGTGTAGTATAATTTCTATAAAACAACCAAATTTTGTTACCAATCTGCTATTTGTTTAAGGTATAGTTGTGGCTTTTTATGTAATGAACAAAATCATGTAGTCGTGTTGTCAATAATAAATGTTATAAGCAATTGCCAATGATGATTATACATTGAAACATATTGAAGTTAGTTAAAATTTGAATTGATTAAAGATAAACTATAAAGATAATTTACTTACTCATAAACATATGGTGCAAAATAAATATTTTTCCCGATAAAAAACTATTTGTGATGTATGTTTGTGTCTCTGGCTTCTTATTACCCAATGGTTGAATGATTATAAGTAATAATTATAAAGAAATTGTTAGATATAATTTAATAATAATTATAAGTTTTTACATAAAAAAATTAATATATATCCATACATATGCATATTCCTTCATCATGATACATCATTAATAACATCATTTTGATCGATTTCAGTAATCATAGTTGATGTGAATAAATGAGTGTGACAAATGTCAAGATTAACTTGTTTATTCTCATGAGAAAAATCTTGTTTTTTCAATGAAGAATAACTAACCAATGTTCAGAAGAAGTAAAATCTTTGACATAAAACACTTGTGAAACTTGATGTGCCATGATAAATGATTCACCCTGATGTCCTATCTTTCATAAATCAACCGACATAATTTCTTATTCATTTATCTTCATATCATTTTTATTGTCAACCTACTTACACTTGAAAACTTAGTATAACTAACCTCCCAAATATCCTCAATTACACTACAATACGACATTGATCTAATAATAGGATTTTGATTCTTAGAAGTACAGAACTGCATGGACTTTGTTTCAAGAGTCACACCACTATTTTGAACTGTAGTTTTATCATCCAAAGACTTTGTATAGAAGGAATAATTATTAATATCATATCCGGTACAATATAAGACATCAAATTTAAGTCCATTTGCTAACCATGTAATGTTTCAGATGTTGTCGAATCTTTCATGATTTCCTCTCTAAACTATGTCATGAATGTATTGTTGTTCTGCATCAACACCCATTTCTTTGGTTGTCTTGGGTTATTCTTTTTGATAATGGCTTTAATAGCAAATAAGTGAGGAATTACCTCATCTATATTGTTCAATATATGCAAATGTGTCTAAAGAACTTCGTCACACGATTTGGTTACTACATGAACGCCTCGTAAATATTTACTTGTTGATCATCTATTGTGCTAAGAGTTTGATGGAAATCCTATAGGATTTTTCTTTAACATGTACTTCGAATAAAATTTAATGACTTCTTCTGCAAAGTATCTCTCGATTATAGAGGCCTCTGGACGATAATAATTTTTAACATAACCTTTTAGAATCTTCATATAACGTTCAATTGGATACATCCATCTTAGATAAATTGGACCACACAATCTTATTTCTCTAACCAAATGTACAAGCAAATGCACCATTATATCAAAAAAGATGGAGGAAAAAACATCTCCAACTAACATACAATAAAAACAATCTCCTTTTCCAATACATTCAATTTTTTGGGTGAATTACTTTACTACAAATTAAATTGAAGAATGCACACAATTGAGTTATAGCTTGTCTCATATTTTGTTGCAAGATTCCACGAATAGTTACATGCAATATCTCTTGCATCAAAATATGACAATCATGAGTATTGTCTGTTTGATTTGTAGTTCTAATTTATTATAATTTTATCATTAAAAAATATATTATCTGTTTTTAAAATTTTAATTGGTCATAATTTCAGTAAATTAAGGGATTAAAATATATATAAATTACTAAAAGTTAATAATGATAAGTTTTTTAGAATACAGTTAAGAAATCGAGTTTTTTCAAAATAGATAATAGAAAAAAAGGTTATATAATTTTATTTGGTGTTTTATTAAAAAATATGTTTCAATTTGCTTTAATTTAATATAAAATTTAAATAAAATGAAATCAATATTACGGTTTAATTTCAATTAATTATTTTACTATTTTTATTGTTAAATTATTTTAAATTAAAATTATAAAAGACTTTTTATAAAAAATATTGTTAAATATTTTATAATAGTTATTTTAAATAATAAATATATATTAAAAAATTATATAATAATTAATATATTCATAATTTTTATTTATTTTATATATAAATAAATTATATAATTTTATAATAAAAAGTTATGATACAAATATACTATAAATATAAATATATTAATATTTTTTTATTATATATAATATAACATTTAAATATAATAAATAATTTAATTTAATTTAATATTATTATTTTATTGATTCTGTTTTGAACCTGGTACTTCTAATACCTTCTTAAATAATATTCACATATGCAGAAAAAAAACAAAAATATTTCCATGATTTCTGTTTAAAAAGAGTACTCTTCCCATACTTTCTCATTTGTCATAAAACAGTTAATAAAGTTTATAATATATAAAAATAGTGTAATTGAACAAATAAATGTTATTTTGAAAATGAAATGTAAAAAAATAATTTTCTTAAAAATTTGACAATTAAAATGTAAAGGATGGAGTGATAAGAAAATGAACGTTATTGTCTTATTTCATTTTAGAAAATTAAAATAAAGGTGCGTATATAATCTTATTAAAATAGAAAAGAAGCAAATACATTTATTTAAAATTTAAAGATGATAGGAGTGTTTTTTAAGAAAAATTAAAGAGAGGGGAGACAATTTTTTTAATAATATACACTACAACAAAAACATCAAATAGTGACCGAAATAGTAACCAACCCAAATCGGTCACTAAAAAAAACATTAAAAAATATGTTTTTATAAATCCCTTTTATAATATATTTTTTAGAAATTTGAATTATTATTAGATTGAAAGAATTGTTACTAGCAGGATTCGAATCCAAGTACTTTAGAATTAGAGACTCGATACTCCAACCACTTAGCTACTAGGAATTTTTGAAAATAGTTTATAAATAAATTATATTTATATACAAATAAAAATATATATCCGTGTAAATATATAAATATAAAATATATAAATACAAATATATATATATATATATATATATATATATATATATATATATATATATGTTGGATGTGAGGGTACGCTCGAGAGTGAAAGTGTGTCGAGTAGATTTTTAAAATTTGATGTCAAATTTGTGAGCGGGTCTCTTTATATAAGTTTATAATTTAATGACACAATATAATCTTTATAATTTATTTATATAATAATATAAAATAATTTTTTCTTTATTAATTTTTATTTTATTTTAATTTATTCTTCTTATATTTTTTTCTATTATTTAATTAAAATTCTTATATTAAAATAATTTTTTCAATATTAAAAATAATTAAATATTTATTTTTAAAATTATTTAATTTAACAAATTATTATAAATTAATCTAATTATGATTATTAATAGAACAATTTTTTCCTAACATATATTATTATAAATTAATCAAAATCATCTTTTAATAATTATTTTTTCTAGACATAGATTAATTCATAATAATTTGTTAAATTAAATAATTTTAAAAAATAATTTTAAAAATAAATATTTAATTATTTTTAATAATGAAAAATTATTTTAATATAAGAATTTTAATTAAATAATAGAAGAAAAAAAGATAAAAAGAATAAATTAAAATAAAATATAAATAAATAAAGAAAACAATTATTTTATATCATTATATAAATAAATTATAAAGATTATATTCTATCATTAAATTACAAATCCATATAAAGAGACTCGCTCACAAATTTGACATCAAATTTTGAAAACTCACTCGACACACACTTTCACCCTCTAGCGTGATCCTCACATCGAACATATAAATATATCAAAATATATAAATATATTTGTATTTATATATTTTATATTTATATATTTACACGGATATATATTTATTTTTATATAAATATAATTTTATTTATTAAAAAATTCTAACAGTTTTACTGATTGGAGTATTAATATCTAACTCTAAGGTACTAGTTTTGAATCTTATTAGTAATAATTTTCTTAATCTGATTAAAAAAATTGTTAATAAGAGAAATTATATATTTTTGTGGAAATTAGAGCAATTAAATTGTTGTTATGGACTAAAACCCAAAAAGTAAAAAATAAAAAATATAATTAAATAAAAGAAAAACTATATACTTTTGCATTTTTATTTTCAAATATTAGTTTTTTTATGAAATTATTTTTAATTAAAATAATTAAAGTGATATATATA
This sequence comes from Sphenostylis stenocarpa, assembly GCA_963425845.1. Taxonomy (NCBI): domain Eukaryota; kingdom Viridiplantae; phylum Streptophyta; class Magnoliopsida; order Fabales; family Fabaceae; genus Sphenostylis; species Sphenostylis stenocarpa. The sequence goes on from OY731404.1 coordinate 61,831,550, forward strand.
TATATATATATATATAATTTTTTTATTTTTTAATTTTAATTTATTAATATTATCAAATTTTAGCTTCATGATTAAAAAATACCAATAATTTAAATTTTATTAATTCTATAATTTTATATAATTATTATTATAAATTTAATTCTCCAATAACTAATAATATTAACACATTTATTAAATTAAAATTCTTTATTTTAATTAATTATTTTGATTTTTTTAACAATTTTTTTTAAATAAAAACGATAAAACTTAAAATTAATTTCTAACTAAATCTTCACATATTTATGGTTAATAGTATATTATATTATTATGTTTAATTAAAATTTAAAATAAGTTCACTTAATCTTTATACTTTTATAAAAATACTAATATAAACTTAAAATATTTATCCAATTACTAAATTATTTAAAATATTAATATAAATTTGAAATATCAATTCAATAATTAAAATAATTTTAATTTTTTTATAAATACATTGAAATACATTTTTATTAACATAAAAGTAATATATATATATATATATATATATATATATATATATATATGAAAAAGAGACTAAACTAATAATTAATTTAATCATTGATTATATATATAAAAGAGATTAAATTAATAGTTATTTTAATGATTGAATCGGTAATTAATTTAATAATTAATTTTAATTTTTTTATTTACATACTATATTACTAAATTATTTAATAAACTATTTTTTAAATTTTTTATAATGTTATTAAAATTTTTATCAATTATTTTAAATTATTAAGTAGATTTATATTTAATATATTATTAAAATATTTTTAAAAATTATTTATATAAATAAAAAATAGTCACTATTTTATATATTATTTGTTTAGTGACTGAAATTTTAGTCACTAAATCGAGTCACTATATATAAAAAGAGAAATCAGTCCATGATTCGAGTTACTATTAGTAACCGAATTTTTCGGTCACTAATTTCAATCACTATTAACCATTTTTCTAGTAGTGACCGAATCAGTGACTCGATTTTGTGACCGAATCGATGACCGATTTCCGTGATCTGAAATTTTAGTCACTAAATCAATCACTAAATATAAAACGGAAATCAATCACTAATTCGATTACTATCGGTGACTGAATTTTTCGAATCTGATTTCGGTCACTATTAACCATTTTTCTAGTAGTGATAACTTTTTTATTGTTCACTTTTAAATTATAATTTGTCACAATTTTATTTTAAAAAACATTTAATAGATTTATATATATATATATATATATATATATATATTAAATCTCTATTCAAATTTATAAATATATCAAACATAAAAATATAAAAAATAAATATATAAAAATGTAAGCAAAGAATAAAAACTATGTATTGAAGTTAAAAACTACTTTGCTTGAATAAATAAAATAGTTACTAAAATTTAGGTCATGACTTCAAAAAAAAAATTATATCTAACTATCCTATTATATATCACAAGTATAATTTTATATCTCCCTTTTTATTGTATACATATATTAAAATAAGAAAAAAATTATTAAATTAATTTCTTGTCCCATCTATCATCCAACTTATTATTAAGATGATATCCACTAATTACATAATCTATTTTTATCTCATCGTCATTACATAATAACAACACATAAAATATATAAAGTTAGAATATAAAAACTTCTCAAAGTTTATTCATAAATAATTTTGAGTTAACATTGTATTCATCTCATCTCAGTATTTACAAATTAGACTCACATCAAATATCTCTTATAACTCAATAACTACACGGAGACAAAATCAGAAAATTAATTTAAGAATGTTATTTCAAACAAATAATTAAAAAAATTATAATATATTTTTTAATAAAATTTTAAAAGAATATTTCTTTTTACCATGACCATGCCTATTATCTCATTCTTCCGTTGTTGTACATCATTAACAAATGGACATAACATAATAGATCTTCACATCCAAATGTGCACACTAGCAATGATTATTAAAACGGTTAAATTTGGTCTATCATGTCGATTTAAGACTCGTCGTTGTATCCCTTACATATAACGAAAGATGTGACCATACTCGTTGTTGAAACCTTGTGTCAAGCAATGATGGATCTTCATAATAGTTAAGGGAGACCATGAGTCGTCCCAAAGTTTTATAACTTGTATATTTTTTATTTTGGCCCCTCAATATTAAATATATCATAAAGAAAAAAAACTAAAGGAATAAATTAAATAAGAAAGATTAAAAATAATTTTATTATCCGACATTTTCATCTTCTCTTATTTTTTCATACTCTCTCATTAATGGTAATATTTTATTATTATTTAATTGCTTCTTTAATTTTTAAGGAATATATTAAATAAGAAAGATTAAAAGTAGTTATTCATCTTCTCTCACCTTTTTATATTCTCTCACCAACGGTAATATTGATTGATTAGTATTAAATTGTTTCTATTGTTTGTATTTTCAAATTCATTGTTCGTCTCTCTTCCTCCCTCCTCAGATTCTATCCTTGAAATTATATTGATTGACAAATGTATTTTTTCTTCATCTTTTCACATTACTTATTCTATTATTGTTTGTTATTTTGATTTTTGTTGATAAACATTTGTTGTTTGAGAAAAATATTTTTGTTTTTTATAAATTTTTATATTCTATAATTAGAAAAATAATAATAATAGATTTTTTGTTCTAAATATGAAGCATAAAAGAATAGATTCATTTTTTAAAAGTGATAAAAGAGATACTTGTAGAGATGAAAACCAAACAAATTCAATATATTCTCCTATTTCAAAGCATTATATTGATGATCTAATTATTCAATTAGAAGAATCCCTTTCTAAGATTCATAGAATTAAAACCAATGAATTTAATATTAATTCTTTGGAGCGTGACCCAGGAAGACCACACACTACAAAAAAAAAGTCTATTACCTACGGATAATTACCTACGGATACAAATTCGTAGGTAAATTTTACATTACCTACGAATATTATCCGTAGGTAAATTATATTAAAATTATATTAAACTAAAAAAATTGTCACTAGCAAGAATCGAACCCAGTACCTTAGAGTTGAAGATCGATATTTCAACCACTAAACTATTAGGATATTCTAATAATAATTTACAACTAAATTATACTTATATTTATTCGTGTAAATATATAAATATATAAATATATAAATACATAAATATATAAATACATAAATATATAAATACATAAATATATAAATACATAAATATATAAATACATAAATATATAAATACATAAATACATAAATACATAAATACATAAATATATAAATACATAAATACATAAATACATAAATATATAAATATATAAATATATAAATACATAAATATATAAATACATAAATACATAAATATATAAATATATAAATACAAATATATAAATATATAAATATATCAAAATATAAATATATTTTATATTTATATTTTTTTTATATTTATATATTTACATGAATAAATATAAATATAATTTATTTGTAAATTATTATCAAAATATCCTAATAGCTTAGTGGTTGGAGTATCGGTCTCTAACTCGCGAGTACTGGGTTCGAATCCTGCTAATGACAATTCCCTTAATCTAATAATAATTCAAAGTTCAGAAAATATAATAAATAATAAAAATATAATATAAAGGGGAGGGGGTTGTAATAAATAAAAATATTTTGTTTAGGTGTGTGCATTACCTACGGATTTTACCCGTAGATAATAAGCATTTTTTTTGTAGTGACACTTGAATATCCTATGAATCAAATAGATAAAATTAGAAGAACTTATTTAAATTGGGGTCCATATCAATACAACTTAAAAACTATCCTTCTAAAGAGAAACATCCTAGGAGATTTCAATATGGTTGGTCTATTCGACTAAAATTTTGATTCAAAAATTAAGAGAGGAGGGTTGACAAGATTTGTTGAAAGATGTGATATTGTTTTGTGAGCAACATGACATTGATATTCCTAATTTTAATTTAATTCACCTATGTAGCACATCATGGTCGTTCTCGACATAAAAAAGATTATATTACAGTAGAACATCATTTCAGGGTGAACATATTTTTTATTACAGTGGATAAACAATTACATGAATTAAATGATATGTTTAGTGAGAAAACAATGGAACTTTTAACTTTAAACAATGCTTTAATTCCAAATGATGTTTATAAAAAATTTAACATTGATCATATATGCACACTTGTGAACAAATTTTATCCTTTGGATTTTAGTGAACAAGAGAAGATTAATTTAAAATTTCAACTTCATCATTTTATACCTGCTCCTAACCATCCAGATTTGAAGCATTTGTCTATCATGCTGAATTATGTTAATCTTTGACAAAAATAGGGAAGTTAGGTACATTTTACTTAATAGATCATTTAATTCGTCTTATTTTAACTCTTCATATTTCTACAGCTACAACTGAGAGATCATTTTCTGCAATGAAGATTATCAAAACAAGGCTGCGAAATAGAATGGAAGATGAAATTTTTGAAGATAATATGATCATTTATATTGAAAAAGAAATAGCTGAAAAATTTATTTTTGATTCCATTATTGATGAGTTCAAACATTTAAAAGAACGAAAGACACAATTTTAAATAAATATCTTATTTTTATTTATTATTATATATTTTTTTATAATTGCCCCCCAGATCGATCGGTCAAGATCTCACATCGGCGTCAAACGTGCATATAACAACGACTATGGTATTAACCATCATTGTATCTTATTTTTTTTGTACAGAGCAATTTGTATTAGAATCTTTCCCATTTTCTGCATATTCAAAATACATAATACAATATTATACAAATTCCAAACGTATTTATGATACATATAGAATCATAAATATATACAATACTTACTATGTAATATTAGTTTATTAAAATCCTATAAAGTCATTATAAATCCTACAAGTATGATTAATAACTATCCTAAATGTATAAAAATAATCAGTCAATTATCCTAAGGTTCAACCATAAAGTTATGAAACTAAGTTATCCTAATGTATTAATCGTGTTGATGAAGTATTTTGCCTATATGTGTGTATTATAATGTATGACATTTGTATCCATGGGCGATGTGTCCATAAAAAATTGGAATATGGTAAATAAATTTTCATAAGTATCATTATGGTACGTAATTATCCTTAAATAAATATTAATTGTCTTACTTGATTGCAACCTCTATCTATTCCTACTTGGATATGATTGTCATCCATTGCATTACATAGTAACCACACACTCATATCCTCTAGATTGTCTGTTACACTATTTCTCAAAATATAGATATTAAATTAGTTTGTTAGTAACATAAATAAATAAAAATAAATACCCTAGATTATACCTTTAAATGTAACCACATGAGCTTTTGTGGTCTTCCACTTAACCTGTCAGCTCATTATATTATATCCAGAATAAGCAGTAATAACATTTGCACTTAGTTAAAACATATATAAAAATATAACTATAGTATAATTTCTATAAAAACAACCAAATTTTGTTACCAATCTGCTATTTGTTTAAGGTATATTTGTGGCTATTTGTGCAATGAACAAAACCATGCAGTCATGTTATCAATCATAGATATGATAAGACATTATCAATGATAACTATACATTGAAACATATTGAAGTTGATGATGATGAAGAAATATTGAAGATCTTCAAGATTTGATGAAGTCAAAGGAATTATGGAATAGGAGATGTAGTGTTATGATCTTTTAGTGAGTCTACATCAATATTGAGTAGGTATAATCATCTAACCAATCCTACAACATGAGGTTCTATCATTTGAAAAGAATAAAAATGCCTCAAAACATTATAATCTGTTAAAAATCCTTTTAATCGGTTAATATGCTCTTAAGTATCGGATTTAACTGATATATTTATGAATTAATCGATTAAAATCACTTAAGAAACTTGAAAACACTTTCTGTCACGTTTTTAACTGATACATTTTTGAAATAATCGATTAAAACCACTTAAACCAAGTGAAAACATTTTCTATCAAAGTTTTAATCGATATATCTTCGAATTAATCGATTAATTTCACTTAAGAAGTTTTGAAAAACCTTCGCTAGTATTTTAACCGATATATCTTCGAATTAATCGATTAAAATCACATAAGAAGTTTTGGAAAACCTTCTGTCAGTATTTTAACTGATATATCTTCAAATTAATCAATTAAAAATACTTAAGAAGTTTTAAAAGACTTACTGCCAGAATTTTAATTGATGTAAGTTCGAATTAATAGATTAAAAACACTTAAGAAACTTTTGTATAACTATAAACATGTTTTTATCAGTTAAAATCACTTATGAAATTTTGAGAAATCCTTTACCAGTATTTTAATCGATGTAATCTCAAATTAATCGATTAATATCACTCAAGGAATTTTTCCACAACTGTTTTAATCGATTAAAATGCGTTTTTATTAGTTAAAACGTCTCGGGAAAAAGTTGTAAAACATTTTAATCGATTAAATGATATTTTCATCAGTTAAAACCGTTAAAGTCAAGTTATTTTTATCGATCAAAAAGCGAATTAATTGATTAATTAAATCAGTTAGTTAGAAAAATCTCTATATAAACATATTTGCTTCAACATTTTAACAAAACATCTTTTAGAAATCATTTAAGCAATCTTTAGAGATATTTTCAAGAGAGAAGCGCGCTCCTTCCAGTGAAAAATTTTAGAATTCTTTCTTGAGGCATTTTTTGTTCTTGCTTGTGAAGAAACTCATTCTACAGATTGAAATTCTTCATCTACATAACCAGTTTGATTGTTTTTGTTTCTTCAACTCTTTTCACTCTTTTTAGTTTCTGTATAGTCTTGGTGTCTGGAAGATTGAACACTGGTTTTGCAACTGGAACTTGGTTGCAGGTTAGGTTCAAGAACTGGAATTTGGTTCTTGGTGCAGGTTGTGTGTTTTGTAAATTGATTATGTAATCAAAACAATTTCAATCTAGTGAAACTCAACTGAAATTTGGTTGAGAACTGGACGTAGTCCAGTGGTTTGGGTGAACCAGTATAAATCTTGGTGTTTCTTTTATTCACTCATCACTTTCCTTATATCTCGTTTAAATTTTCTTAGATTAATACTTGATTAGATTTCTTAATCTTTGAAATTGGTAATCTATATCCGTAAGTTGCGAAAATGTTTGTAAAGATCAATTCACCCTCCCTCTTAATCTCAGCCTATAATTCTAACAATTGGTATCAAGAGCAGGGTCTTGAAAGTTACTCAAGACTTTTGGTCCTAAAATTTCTTTTTAATGACTAAAAACAAATTACCTTTTTTTGAGGAAGCTTCTATCAATAGACCTCCAATGTTTTGTGGTACGAATTATCAATTTTGGAAGATCAGAATGAAGATATTTATTGAATTCATTGATAAGAATATTTGGAATATAATTGCACCACAAAGAACATTATTACATCTAAAATTGGTTTGATTTAAATGATGATGAAAAGAGAAAAATACAAAATGATTGCATTGCAAAGAACATTATTTCATCTGCTCTTAACATGGATGAATTTTTCAGGGTATCTCAATGTCAATCTGCCAAAGAAATGTGGAAAGTTCTTGAGGTGACCCATGAAGGAACAACTGATGTAAAGAGAGCCAGAAAACACACCCTCATAAGAGAATATGAGTTGTTCAAGATGCAATATGGAGAAAGCATTGCAAATATTTAGAAACGTTTTACTCACATCATCAATCACTTGATGGGTCTTGGTAAGACTTTTGATAAAGAAGAATTAAATATCAAAGTTTTAAAATGTCTTGACAGGTCATGGCAGCCCAATGTCACAACTATTTCAGAATCAAAGGATCTATATATCTTGAGCACAACCTCTTTATTTGGTAAACTCAAAGAGCATGAAATGGAGATAAAAAGATTTAATGAGCAAGAAGTTTCTAAAAAGAAAGGAAAAAACAGAACACTCAAAGTGGAAGATAAAGAAGAAAAAACAAAAGAAGAAAGTGAGAATTTTGGTCTGTTGGTCAAGAAATTCAGCAGATTTCTAAAAAAGAAAATTAAAGACAAATCTAGACAGAAAAGATACACAAAGAAATTTGACTCAAACTCTTTCAACTACAAATGCTATGGTTGTGGTAAACAAGGGCATGTGAGAATGAAATGTCCTGAAAAGGATAAGAACGAAGACAAGAAAGGTGAAAAGATGAAAAAGAGAGCCTACATTGTTTGAGATGATAATGATACATCATCAACAGAAAATTCAGATGAAGAAGAAACAAGTGATAGATTTTTACGTCGCGCCCCCCAACACGCGACGCAAAAAGCTTTTTTTTACGTCGCGCCACCCAGGTGCGACGTAAAAGAGTGCTTTTTACGTCGTGTGCTGGGATGCGCGACGTAAAAGAGTGCTTTTTACGTCGCGTGCTGGGATGCGCGACGTAAAAAGTCCCTTTTATTCCCCCCAGACCCACTCCCTCATCTTGCGCAGCCAGGGTTTTTGAGAACGATGACAACATCTACCTCTGCACACCATTTTCGATCAGTTTGACAGTGAAAAACATCAACATTGTGTGTCATTTTATGAACTTGATATTTCTCCCCGATTGGATTCAAGTTTGAAATCATTTTTCGTCTACACTCGAGGTTAGTGTTCTATGTCATTGCTATATGTCTAAATTGAATCCGTGATTGTTTTTAGGGATCTCAATCACGTTATAGTATGAATGTCTCCACTGGATTGTTATTGGAATGTAATTATTTGTTTATTTGTTTGAGTGCATTTTCGGTTTACACACTCTGTTGTTTGTATATTATTTTTTTTTACATATAATTTTTAAATCTCTAGGAGTGACGAAACTTTATAATATAATATGAATCGAAGTTGGATGAATGCACGTCGTATTAGTGAAGAGTACGAAAAGGGAGTTGAGGAATTTTTGAAATTTGCTAGTGAAAATGGAAAAGCTATGAAAGGGACATATTATTGTTCATGTGTTCATTGTTTGAATCAAATTCGTCATAAACTTGAGGATATACGTGATCACTTGTTTGTTTATGGTATTATTAAGAGTTATACAATATGGACATGGCATGGAGAAATATTAGACATCCCAACTGTGTCAACTACAGACAATTTTGATGAAGGGATGGATGATAATCTAGAGGATATGATACGTGATATTGGTGAAGAAAATTTTATGAAAGCACATCTATATGATTCTTTGAAATATGATTTTGCGCAACAATTGTACATAGGATGTAGTTTTACAAGATTATCAGCAACTTTAAAATTGTTTACTTTAAAAGCAAGAAATGGATGGATTGATAAAAGTTTCACCGAATTATTGGAGTTGTTGAAGGAGATGCTTCCTGAAGATAATACATTACCTATTCGTAACTATGAGGCAAAGAAAATATTATGTCCAATGGGTTTAGAGTACAAGAAGATACATGCATGTCCTAATGATTGTATATTGTACAGAAACAATTTTGCTAAATTAAAGATGTGTTCGACATGTGGTTTGTCGAGGTTCAAAAACAAATTTGAGGAAAGTAGTGGTGAGGAAGAACTAGATGGTCCCCCTGCTAAGGTGTTATGGTATTTGCCAATTATACCTAGGTTTAAAAGATTATTTGCCATAAAAGAAGATGTAAGAAACTTGACATGGCATGCAAATGGTAGAAAATGTGACAATCTTCTTCGACATCTAGCTGATTCTCCACAATGAAAAAGGATTGATGAAACCTTTCCAGAATTTGGTGCAGAGCCAAGAAACTTGAGAATTGGGTTAGCTACAGATGGGATGAATCCTTATGGAAATTTAAGTAGTAAACATAGTTCATGGTCAGTTTTGTTGATCATTTACAATTTGCCTCCTTGGTTATGCATGAAGAGAAAATATATGATGTTATCTATGATGATTTCAGGACCTCGACAACCAGGAAATGACATAGATGTATATCTTAGTCCTTTAATTGATGATTTGAAGATGTTGTGGGAAACAGGAGTGGATGTATTTGATTCATATCACGAAGTGAATTTCAGGTTGCGTGCAATGTTATTTTGTACTATAAATGATTTTCCAGCATATGGTAATTTGAACGGTTATAGTGTGAAAGGTCATTTAGCGTGTCCTTTATGTCAAGAAGACACAAGTTATATCCAATTGAAACATGGACAAAAAACTGCGTACGATAGGCATAGAAAGTTTCTAGTTGCTAATCATCCATATCGTAAAATGAAAAACGCATTTAATGGATGTTAGGAGAATGCAGTTGCATCAGTACCACGCAATGGTGAACAAGTATATGAGCAAGTGAAAAATATTAATATTGTGTTTGGAAAGACCCAAAAGAAATCCAATGAGAAAAACATTTGGAAGAAACAGTCTATATTCTTCAATCTTCCTTATTGGTGTAAGTTGGAAGTTAGACACTGTATAGATGTGATGCATGTTGAAAAAAATGTTTGTGATAGTATAATTGGGACATTGCTTAACATAAAAGGCAAGACAAAAGATGGAATAAAAGCAAGACAAGATTTGGCAGACATGGGTATGCGTTCTGAATTACATCTACAATCAGTTGGAAAACGCACTTACTTACCTCCAGCTTGTCATACTCTATCAAAGAAAGAAAAGAGAAGTTTTTGTGAGTGTTTACGTGAGGTCAAAGTGCCACAAGGATACTCCTAAAATGTTAAGAGTCTTGTGTCTATGTAAGAGTTGAAATTAGTTGGTTTAAAGTCTCATGATTGTCATGTGTTGATGCAACAACTTTTACCGAGTGGCTATTCGAAATATCTTACCAACTTCGTTAGAATTGCTATTACTCGGTTATGTTTGTTTTTCAACGCCATTTGTAAAAAGGTAATTGATCCAAAAAAGTTAGATGAATTAGAAAATGAAGCAATTGTAATAGTGTGCCAGTTAGAAATGTATTTTCCCCCTTCATTTTTTGATATCATGGTGCATTTGATAGTCCATTTGGTAAGGGAAATTCGGTTATGTGGTCCAATTTTTCTTAGATGGATGTATCCTGTTGAGAGATACATGAAGATCTTAAAAGGATATGTGAAGAATCGAGTACAGGCTAGAAGCTTCTATTGTGGAAAGGTACATTGCGGAAGAAGCCATTGAGTTTTGTTTAGGATACATGTCAAAATCAGAACCAATAGGTATTCCTAAGATGAGACATGATGGAAGATGTGAAGGTAAGGGTACTCAAAATTTAAAGATTAAAAATGTTAGTCGGAAAGAAGTTGACTAAGCACATTTATACATATTGAACAACACTGATGAAGTAATCCCTTACATATCACAACACATAACTGAAATAAAGGCAATACATCCACGAATGAATGAAAAATGGGTATTGAATGAACATAACAAAAGTTTCCTTTCTTGGTTTAAAAAAAGGGTATATGTTGAGATTAATGTTTCAGAAACACTTTTGAGACTTGCTCGTGGGCCTAATAGTGATGTCATTACATTTGGTGGGTATGACATTAATAATTATTGTTTCTACTCAAAAATAGAAGATGATAAAGGTAGAGTACAAAATAGTGGGGTCACAATTCAAGCTGAATCTATGCATTTTTCTAGTTCTAAAGACAAAAATCCTATCTATGAGTTATTTTGGGGTCATACAAGAGATATGAGAAATTGATTATGTTACTTTTAGGGTGCCTGTCTTCAAGTGTAAATGGGTTGAAGGGAATACGGGTGTGCGAACAGATGACCTAGGATTTACTTTGGTTGATTTGAGTAAAGTTGGGTATAAGGATGAACCTTTTATTTTGGCATATCAAGCGAGACAAATATTTTATGTCAAGGATCCATGTAATGAGAGATGATCAATTGTCCTTGAAGGAAGAAGCATGCACGAAATTCATGAAGATGAGTCTCTAGATATACATGAAACACCTTCATTTTCAAGTAGACCATTTGATGACATAGTTGACAATGAAGTTGATGACATACATGCAATTCGAAGTGATCATGATGAAGGGATATGGGAAAACATACCAACATAATAGGTGTTTATCTTCACATTTTCTAGTTCTTTTTATTCAAACTTATAAAGTATGTTGACTTCATATTGTTTTGTTTTTCAGGATATGTCGGATTCCACATCTGGTAGTGGTAGTGGTAGTGGTAGTGGCAGGAGCGGAAGTGGAGGTAAAGGTAGATCTGTCACTCGGTTAAAGGGGTTGACAACAAGGAGGGTAGCTAGAGAGAAAACTCAAGTTAAAGTTGATCCACGTTCTGGTAAGGCATCTGGCCCAAATGCTGCTAAGTTTAAGAGCTATTTGGGACTACTAGCTCGACACCATGTTCCGATTACTACTCCATCTTGGGATGATGTAGAGGAAGCCGAGAAGAACCTCATGTGGCGGGATGTTCAGGTATTTCTATATTTGTTGAATACTTTCTATATCATTATTAATTGAATTTAACATTTATTGGTCATTTCACGACAAAATTTTGATGTTCCTAACACTGAGGTGATGAGGAAGAAGGTTTTATCCTCCATTGCCATTAGATGGAGGGACTTTAAGACTTTCTTGACACGGGAGTATGTATTTGGAAAGTTTCAAGATGAATCTCCCTATCTAAAGTATCAAATTAGTGAGGAGGATTGGTTACGAGTTTTGTGCCAGTCTGAATGGACCCCTCTTGGCGGGATAAAAGACGTGCTTGCCCAACAACGTCGGAGGTTGAATGATGCACCCCATGTATTGTCACGAGGAGGGTATGCATTATTGGAGCAACGTCTCATGAAAGCCGAGAGAAGAGTTAGCGGGAGTTGAGTCTACTCGACCTTGCATCTCCACCCCTCGCTATGAGATGTGGAAGGCAGCCGGACAAAATCGATGGACAAAATCGATGGACAAATGACTTCGAGTCCGCACGAATCATTGCTCGAGAAAATCATAAGTTATAATGTCAATTTGAATTGATTCTAATGTGAAAGTTAGTGTATGACTTAATTATTGTTAATGTGTTGTAGGATGATTTAGTTGAGCAGAGCACCCAAAGATCATTTATTCCTCATGGTTGACAAGATATATTGGCGACAACCATAGGAAAACCAGATTACTCGGGACGTGTGCGTGGTGCTTGGTGGATCCCGGGGCCTTCGTGATTACTTTGGTCCAACATCACGAAGGACCACTACTGACTCTTGCGGCCGGGACGCCTTGCATAAAATGGAGATGCGGTTTGAAGAAAAGTTAAATCAAATAAGGCAGTCCTTGTAGCAAGAGTTTGATGGGAAAATTGAATCTCTCGCTCGCTCTCGAGCAACGAGACTCAAGGAACACCTCAAACAATTGAACATGATGTTGTTCGAGTCGGCACTAAAGGGAGTTGTGCTGCTATCTGCTGCTGATCCTTCGGGAGAATATACTCGGATCGATGCATCACACCGGTGTGAGTTATATGTTGAAGATGACCCCGCGTCTAGTGGCTATTGGTCGAGTTTTTGAGGGTGGTTTAACCATCCATGGTGTCCCTCTACAGTGAGACTGGACACGAGTAGTAGTTGATGAAGTTCATGATGCTAATGCTCCGAGTGTCTTTTCCTAATGAAGAGATTCAATTAGTGGGGCGAGCAAGCGGGACATTCTTGGCTTGGCCAAGATGTTTGGTTATGCCACTATCAGCACGAGACCAAGGTAATATATATATATATATATATATATATATATATATATATTGTCTATTTTCTCTTTTTTAGTATTATAATTATATAAATGTTTAATTAATTGTTATCATTTATTTAGGAGGACTTGCGTCGTGCTAAGCATAAAAAACAACCTATTATTGATGAGGATTTGATAGAATGTGATGATGAACCCATCTCTATGTTGTTGACCATATTACCACGGTTGAGGAAGAGACCGTGTCAGATACAATGGGATGTTAGAGTGTTTGGAATTGACAATTCCGGTGTTCCATTATACATTTCCTTGCCCGATGCTTTAGAAATTGCTGGGGAAAATTGCATGTTAAACATTTCCATCATACAATTGTGGGCAATGTAAGTCATTCTCATTTATGTTTCTAAGATTATAATAATTATATTCAACTTATAATTAATTGTTTTAGGTACATTAACAAATTGAGTGTGGAACAAGAAATATCCGAAGTATACTGATTTATTGAGCCTCAATCCATCCAAAAATGCTGGAAATACAAAGGTTGGAATCCAACAATATATGCAAACATGGATGAGTGACTCAAAAAGACATATATATTTGGCTCCATACATTGAAGGGTTAGTATTTTAATTTATATTTTTGTAACTAATTTTTATGTCATACAATGTAGGTCCCATTGGCGAGTTAATTGTAATCATACCCGGGATTACACTATGGTGTGGTTTTGTTCATTACATCGGAAACCGAGTCAAGAAATGAAAAGCTTATTACAAGGGTAACTTTATCTTTTATTCATTAATTATGTTTTTAAATTGTAAATACATATTGAATAATATATGACTTTTTTCACTTAGAATCGTGTCTGGAAATAATGTTCTAAGTGGAAAACCTAGAACAAAGACTTTGCAGTTCATTTATCCTAAGGTTAGAAACTTATTTATATAAGTGAATACCATAATTATTGTTTGTATTTAAATTTTGAAAATAACATTATGTTTTTTTGCATCATTTCGAGTGTAATAAGCGAGACAGACTCGTTTGAATGTGGTTACTATGTTATGTATTGGATGAGAGCCATAGTTTGTGCGGGTAGAATTGATTCTTGGACGGAGGTAATTGTTTTTAACATTAGTTAAGTTTATTTAACTTTATTCATGTTGCATGTTTAGAAGAGTCAAATTAATGTTTCAGGTATTTCAAGATCCATCTTCATTACCAGAATATGATATTACACAAATTAGAGAACAATGGGCAAAATTTTGTATTCAACAATTCTAGTACATAATTTTTTAAGTTCTTGTTCATATTAATTTGTGTGTATTATGTAGTTTAGGTAGCTTAGTTTGTATTAACTTTTAGTTTGTAATAGATTTTTTAGTTTGTATGTTTGTATTATATTGTTTTATTATGTAGTTTGAATTATATAATATTATATTTTTAATTTACTAGCTAAAGAAAATTGAACCTCTAGACTGTCTGGTTGTAATATATATTTGCAGGTTTTAGTTGTAAAATAGAATCAACCCAATTTTAAAAAAAATAGCAAATTTACGTCGCATATGGTATATGCGACGTAAATTTACGTCGCGTATTGGTACATGCGACGTAAATTTACATCGCGTATACGAATATGCGACGTAAATTTGCTGTTTTTTTTTATTTCTGAAAGTTTTTACGTCTATTTAGTGGTATATGCAACGCAAAATTACGTCGGGTCTTGATAACTGACGTAAATTTATGTCGGGCTAAAGGGTCTGGCGTAAATTTACATCTCCTATTTTAACGTCAGTCTTAAATACGACGTAAAAAGCCCTAAATACCTGACGTAA